>OY821764.1:6881450-7376450 GCA_963682095.1 Potentilla sterilis
TGCATGCCATGCTTGTTGGCACGATCAGTGACTTTCCTGGGAGGGGTATGTTGTCGGGCAGCGTCACCAGGGGTTACAGGGCTTGTTCAGAGTGCATGACTGTTGATTGCTCCAGTCCTCATTGCAGCAAGATTGTCCAGATGCGTCACCGTCGTTGGCTTCCGCATGACCATCCATTTAGGGACGATGCACAGGCTTTTGATGGGACTGAAGAAAGGGGCTGGGCACCCGAGCAATGGACAGGGGAGGAAATATTGGCAGTGTTGAATGAGTATGACTTTGGTCCGCTTAGCAATCATCCCGATGTGTTGCGCACGATTCCAGAGAGGCCGGATCGGTATAGGTTCTGGTCACACAAGAGCATCTTATGGGAACTTCCTTATTGGGCCAGGTTGGCTACCAGATACTACCTGGATGTCATGCATATAGAGAAGAACGTGGGTGAAGCCGTGGTTGGCACAGTTTTGAATTGGGAGAAGAAAACAAAAGACACCCCCAAGGCACGCGTTGATCTGAGAAATATGGGACTGCGGGACCATTTGTGGTTGAGAGAGGGCAGGAGCAAAATGCCCCAAGCTCCTTACACCGTCACCAGGGACCAGAAACATGAAATCTTTGGATGGCTGAGTAATGTCAGGTAACTTTTTATTAATTAGGCATGTATTCCCTAAAGAATCCATCTGTTGTTGGACGACTATATATGCATGAAATCTAATTGTTGTTAATGGCTATGCAGGTATCCTTATGGCTATGCGGGTAACATAAGCAAGTGTGTTAACTACCGAGACAACAAGATGTACGGATTGAAGAGTCACGACTGCCATGTACTGCTTCAACGCCTCTTCCCTATTTTCATTCGAGCGTACTTGGAGGATGAAGTGGTTGAGCCGTTGGTGGCGTTGTCAAGATTCTTCCAGAAGTTATGCGCTAGAGAAGTTAGAAAATCAGACCTCATGAGAATGCATGAGGAAATCGTTTTTATCTTGTGCAAGTTCGAGAGGATATTTCCCCCAAACTTCTTTGACATCATGCCTCACCTGATGATCCATCTTCCCCAACAATTGTTGCTTACCGGTCCCGTACACTACACTTGGATGTATCCCATCGAAAGGTACATGTTATTCATAAATTTGATTTATACATGTTTTTAAATAAAAGTTGCATGCTCTTAACACGCACTTGTTAACCTTGCAGACAACTTGGAGACTACAAGAAATATGTGCACAATAAATCTGCGCCTGAGGGGTGTATTGCTGAAGCTTACATTGCGCATGAGTGTGTAACGTACGCCAAGTTGTACTTGGGAGCGATGGAGGACCCCCCACAACATCCAAGTCGAGATGACCCCGAGTTCAACCTATCTATCGTCGCCAACTCTGTTGTACCATACGGAAGCTTCAAGAAAAAGGGTGTGGACAAGTTGCCTGACCATGAGGTAGGGATTGCCCACTGGTGGGTTCTAATAAACTGTCCGGAGGTACAATATTGGAAACGTCACCATCTTCACAGCAAGGAAGTTCGCGGTGATGTCGAGTACCACAACACGACGTTTGCAGACTATTTTCCATAATGGGTAAGTGTATAAATATATATATTAGATGGCTTTCTTTTACAGTTCCCTATTCTTTAATCATAAACACACCGAGTGATTTGAGTTATATTTTTCAGCTGATGCAAGTGGCTGCGAGGGGTGGTCATACAAATTACTCAGAGGAATTGAGGCTGTTGTCGATGAAGCCGATATCTTCCACAGTCCGCCCAATGTGTGATGTCAACGGCGTTAAGTATATATGTGAAGCTAGAGACGGGGAACGCAAAACACAGAATTGTGGGGTGATGGTCGATGGTGCAGAGGGGGGCGTGGATTTTTACGGTGTCCTACAGTCAGTTGTTGAACTCATTTATGGGAACCGCATGAAAGTCCACTTGTTCAAGTGTCGATGGTTTGATACTAGGCCGCACCGCATACGGATCGATCAGTACGGCATACTTTCGGTGAATACCGCCACTAGTGTGTATGAAGACGACCCCTTTGTTTTCGCCACAGCGGCCAAAAAGGTCTTTTATCTTGACGATCCTTTGAACAAAGGCACGTGGAAGGTAGTTAACCATGTGTCTCAGCGAGACATATACAGTGCTACCACACTTGGTGTGAGCACAGAGTGTCAAGAAGCGACCGCATACCAAGAGCCGGACGCCGGCGACATTCCGGAATCCTCCACCATCCGCGATAATAATGTGACGCCGGGCAGAGTGGTTCGACTTCCTAGGGGTCAGGTGCCCATGTATGATGTTAATCCGAATCGTCTATATCAGGCAGACGATGACTCAGACGACGAGTACGAGCACCGGTTGCCAGATATTAACTACTATACTACGTCTGACTCAAGTGATGAGGATGATTCTGATTATCATCCTTAGTATACTATTTATGTATGTATTTGTGTACGATGGTGCATGCATGAATACATTTTTGTCCTTAATTACCGTTTTCCGAGTTTATGGGAAATTGTATTGAATTGTTTGTGTTATGTTTAGGAATTTATCAGGTGAAATAGGCAATTTTCAGGCCCTAAATGGCAAATTTTCAGAAAGATCAGAATTATAGCCGACGAAATGGACCATAATTCGTCGGCTATAATGCCCATACTTTAGCCGACGACTTGCAATTCGTCGGCTATAATGCCCATACTGTAGCCGACGACTTACAAGTCGTCGGCTAAAGTATATTGACCGAAACCATACGTAGACCGTTCAAATGCAAAAGTGTCGTGAAATAAGATACGACCGAAATATTGAAATACGACTACGGTTGAAAAATGGGAAGATTCCGACAAAATCTGTGTGCCGAATGTTGCGATTAGGTGTTTTTTACTTCCGTTTTCCTATGGGTAGCCTGACGGTCGGTAAATTTTTGGAGGAAAATTTTTATACGGTTAGTTGCGTCGCATCGATTTGAAACTATTCTCTGTTGAAGGTCAGGCCAAAAAACGTCATTTAGACGGGCCAATTGCCGTTTTAAAGCGTTTCGAGGTTTGACCATGCAGTTTGACCGTCCCGATCGAGCCTTTAACGTTGTCAGATGTAGTTGGATTTTTTTTCCTACATGTATTTAATCTTAACGGTGATATCTGACGGTTGGAATAGATTTTCCAAACTTTTAGATTCGAAATCGGAACATATGCACTAATATTCCTTAACTTATTTACTAAGTGTTTAAGTGAATGTATAGTTTCAAATAGTTGCTATACGTAGACCGTTCAAATGCAAAAGTGTCGTGAAATAAGATACGACCGAAATATTGAAATACGACTACGGTTGAAAAATGGGAAGATTCCGACAAAATCTGTGTGCCGAATGTTGCGATTAGGTGTTTTTTACTTCCGTTTTCCTATGGGTAGCCTGACGGTCGGTAAATTTTTGGAGGAAAATTTTTATACGGTTAGTTGCGTCGCATCGATTTGAAACTATTCTCTGTTGAAGGTCAGGCCAAAAAACGTCATTTAGACGGGCCAATTTCCGTTTTAAAGCGTTAAGAGGTTTGACCAAAAGTTGACCAGGGAATAGCCGACGAATTAAAATTAAATTCGTCGGCTAAACTTTTGCGATCCGCGCCGTTTCATTGTCCGCCGTTGGATGGGCGAGATCTGACGGCTGGTGAGAGCTTATAGTATAGCCGACGAGATTCATAGTATAGCCGACGACATTCATATTATAGCCGACGAGATACTTAACTTCGTCGGCTATAATCGGCCCGCAAAGCCCAACTCCGGCCCCGCCCGGATTTTGGCCCGGCCCGTAAGAGTATAGCCGACGAATTTCGTCGGCTATGACTATAGCCGACGAATTAAAATTAAATCGTCGGCTATAGTCCTTCGATTTAAACCGAGCCCTAGGCGCCTCTCCCTCATTTTCTGCTTAGAACCCAAATTTCCCAATCGTTCCCCACCCCTCCCCGACGCCGACCGACCACGACGGAGCCTCCCCGACGCCGATCGACCCTCCCCGGCCCCACCCGATACCTCCCCGCCCCGGCCCCCTCCTTCCCGAGCCCTCCCCGACCCGAAAGCCGCTGCCGGAGCCGCCCCGAGCCGCCCTACCCGCCCCTGCCGCAGCCGCCCCTACCCGCCCCTGCCGCAGCCGCCCCTGCCCGCCCCTGCCGCCCCTGCTGCAGCCGCCCGTAGCCGCAGCTGCCCCTGCCGCAGCCGCCCCTGCCGCCGTCGCCGCCGCACCGCACCACCGGTCCTCGTCCAGACTGCACCACCATGTCAGGTAGTCCCGATCGAGCCTCATTTAGGGTTTTTATTAATTTTGTCGAATTTTGTGAATTTTAGGGTTTTTGTGAATTTTTTGTGGAATTTAGGGTTTTTGTGAAATTTATGGAATTGTGTGGATTTTTTGTTAAATTTGTTAATTTTGTGGAATTTATATACTAATTTTGTGGATTTTTTGTTAAATTTACGGTTTTTATATACTAATTGTGGAATTTTGTTGAATTTATATACTAGTATACTAATTTATATACTAATTTATATATAATTAGGTATAAATATTTTTTTTCATTTTTATGACGATATATATATATATATTTTTCGGAATATATATATATATATAATTAGGTATAAATATAGTTATGTATATATATAATTAGGTGTATATATATTTAAAAAAGTTTTTTATTTTTTTGTGAAATTTAAGGAATTTTGTGTTATATTTCGGAATATATATATATAATTAGGTATAAATATATTTAGGTACGTATATATATATAATTAGGTATATATACATTGAATGATGTTTTTAATTTTGTTTTGTGGAATTTTTGTGCAATTTATGGAATTTATATACTAATTGTGCAGGAAACCGGCGCTTTGTAGACCGATGGCTTGGCAGACGGACCGAGAGCGACCCCGACGCTCAGGCAGGATCCAGCCGTGGGGGGAGCGGATCCAGCGGTCGTCGGGGCCTAGGCCGGCCTTTGAGTCGACGAGAGGAGACGTTGATGGGATTGACCCCGAGCGATCCACGTGGGGGCTCCTCGTATGAGTCGACAGGAGCGGGCCCTGACTCGAGTGTCGGAGGAGGACGCAGAGCCACCAGACCCCAGTGCACTTCAGCACTGTTCCAGGATCGGCAGCCGACCCCACCGCGCGCCGATCTGGACCCTTCAGAGATGCTCCCTGTCCCCCCACAGCGACATCATCCACAGCTACGGGGCCCACCGTCAGGGGGAGCAGGCCCCTCAGGGTCCACGCCCCGTATGTCTCCGCCATCGGGGATGTACATGGTCCAGTTCCTCCCTGCCATCCCTGAGTACGACGCTAGGGGGAGGCAGATTTGGAGGCACGACCGGCCCCACGAGATTCCCTGGGAGGAGGCCTACTTCTACAGTCCTTTCGACTCAGAGGACTGCCGCGGCCTGTGGGCCGTTCGTGAGAAGGACAAACAGTACAACGACGCAGGTAATTGGTTAGTTTAATTAATTATTTAGATTGTTTAATTAATTATTTAATTAGTTAGTTTACATAATTATTTAACTATGTATTCATTTTAATTATGAAACAGGCGTCCTCGTCAATAAACCCGCGGGGACGAGACGGACCAGAGGGCCAGCGAACATGTCGACCCTGGAGAGGGAGCTGGCCGGTGGGATCAGAGAGATCCTGCCCGGTCCCGGTGAGGATGGACGCCCGATTGAGCGGAGAGACACCACCACCAAGTACATCAACGCGACGGGCATGCTCGTGCGGGACAGGGTCCCACTGTTGTGGCCCGACTGGGGCTCTGTGCCCGATGAGATCAAGGCGCGAGTGTACAATGCACTGTCGGTGAGTTAAATATGATTTTTATTATAGAAAATAAACAATTATGAATTCAGTCCTTATAACTATATAAAAATATTTTCTAATTAATTTATAATGTTGCAGCAATGGTTTAGAGTCCATCCTACCTTGGACTGGTGGAGAGACGAGCAGCTGAAGAACAGGTTATGTGTTTTGCTTTTTTTTGTATAAATATATTTATTGGCAGTGTACGAATATATCTAACAGTTGTGTTCTGTTAATATAGGTACTCCGAGTGGAAGAACGAGCTGTCCACGCACTACAGGACGTACCATGTGGAGCAGCGCTTGGGGCGAGCTGCAACCCCCCACGAGTTCCGGTACAGGGAGTACGAGTGGCTATGGCTGGTAGCCTACTTCGGGAGCGACAGGGTCTCGGTAAGAAAATTTAGCCTGGTAGTATATAACTTTTTAATGTTATTTAATAATTAAATTATGTAGTTACTTAATTCAATTAATTAGTTAGTTAGTTAGTTATTAGTTATTAAATTAAGTCAGTTGGTTAGTTACATAGTTAGTTAGTTCGTTACTAAATTAAATTAAATTAAATTAAATAAAATTAGGTAGTTAGTAAGTTAGTTAGTTACTAAATTAAATTAGTTAGTTAAGTAGTTACTAATTAAATTAGTTAGTTAAGTAGTTACTAATTAAATTAAATTAGTTAGTAACTAAATTAGTTATTAATTTTATTTTGGTTAGTTCCTAATATTTTAATTTAGTTACTAATTTATATTTGCGTTTATATGTTTGTTGTTATAATACAGAAAATCTCGCGGACGAACAGCGACAACCGCAGGAGGAACGAGCACCCCCACCACGGCGGCGCCCGCTCCTGGAGGCAGTGGGCAGAGATGGCGAGGAGGGACCGACCGCTGAGGCCGTTGTCGTTGATTCATGCGCAGATGTATCCGGGGCGTCCCGACCAAGTGGTAAGTATTCGTCCATCTTCAATAAAAGTGTTTCATGAAATTAATTTATATATATATTTTTTAATTCGTTTATTATATTTTCTTGTCAATTAGGCGGAAATAGATGCGGAGACCGACGCGATCACCTTCGGGATCGCGCGAGACACTCTGGGAGACGGGGCGTCCGACGAGGCGATCGCGGAGTTTGCCTCCACGATCGACACCCTTGAGCCGCGCTTGGCCTCTCAAATCATGCACGCGGCGGTAGGGACGGGGAACAACTACTTCTACCAGAGAGGCCTAGGCGCGGCGGGAGATGGGGTTCTCAAGTTCACGCCGGCCAATCCCAGCACGCAGCGTGCGGCTTCGACGAGAGGAGACTTGCAGACGCAGCTGCAGAGGACTCAGGCGGAGTTGGCGAGGGCGGTGGAGGCGCTCCAGCAGGCGGAGTTGGCGAGGGCCGCGGAGGCTTCGGCGCAGCAGGCCAGAGACGCATCTGTGGCGGAGATGTACCGATGGATGCAGCAGTCTTGGGAGGCCCAGCAGGCTGGACTCCAGCCCCCGCCTCCGCCACAGATGCCCCAGTTCGTCGTCCCCACTCCCCCCCCGCATCGGAGTACGCCAGCCGATCAGGACAGCCATAGCCACCGGAACTTGAACGATCCGGTCGACGACGCTACGCGTTTAGGGGGTGATGATGAGTAGATATAGTGGGTTAATTTGTACAGTATGTAGGATATTAGGGATGGATTGATGTGGATATTTGTTGGATATTTGGATGTTTGTTTGTGCATTTTCTGCAGCCCCCGAAGACGAAGAGAAATTGGGCCCGAGTTAAATTTTTTAATTTTTTTAAATATTTAGGGGTTATAGCCGACGATATTGGCATTATTTCGTCGGCTATAAGTGCTATAGCCGACGATTTTTACCAAATTTCGTCGGCTATAACTGTTATAGCCGACGAAAATGACATATGTCGTCGGCTATACCCTCCCGGCTTCAGGCAAAAAAAAGCCTTTCCTGGTACCGGCGATTGTTATGGCCGACGATAGTGTCGTCGGCTAAAACGGACGTATAGCCGACGATAGTGTCGTCGGCTATACTTCGGGTTAGGGGCAGTTACGTAATTGTTAAAGCCGACGATCTTCTCGTCGGCAATGTTCGAAGTATAGCCGACGACGCTTTTTTCGTCGGCTATACCTGGTGTTTCATAAGCCGACGACTTACCCCGTGTGTCGTCGGCTATACTATAGCCGACGGAGCAATCCCGACGAGATAATAGCCGACGAAGTATCGTCGGCTATGACTATAGCCGACGAATTAATGGAAACGGCCGACGAGATGGCGTCGTCGGCTATGACGCCTTTTCTGGTAGTGAAATCCAACTCTTATCCAGATCTATATATAGCCTGATAATAATATATATGTATAACTTTAATTAATAAGAAATTAATTAACACATACATATATATATATATATATAAATCCTTAATAATTAATTACATTACAATATATATTATTATCAACATCAACTCATATATATATACCATTAACAACCATTATTTAAGTTACACTATATATATATCAACCATTATTTAAGTTAATTACGCTATCAACAACTATTAATTAACATATATATATATATATATATATATATATATATTTTAACACTAATTAAAATAACATCAAATTAAAACACATAATTAAACTAAAACTCAAAATCAACATATATACATACATTCTAATACTAAAACAACAACAAATTAAACAAAAAATCACTTAATAAATCAAAATCACTAAAACTCAAAATCAACTCAACTAAAACTCAAAATCAACATATATACATTGTTTCTGCCTAAACCCGGGGGTCTTGGTAGATACTTGATGAATCCAACTCGATCTCCTGCAATCCTGCTTACTAAGGGGAATACCGGGCGGGCCGGCCTTCACCTCTCCGATGCCTAAGTTAGTATAGTTGGAATATATATAACCTGGGCACGTATGTAAGCAGGGAGAGAGACAAGTTACCTATTTATGGTGGTAGCCGAGGCCTATATATAGGTGGTTGGGGGTGAGGGCTGGCCTCATTCTTCGATGTGGGACTAGTTCTCTTCTGTTTGGACATTCTGGTGCCCTCTTTGGCAGGCGGGCGTCCCTGGTCCCAGGATCCCTGGAGGCAGGATAGACCGCTGGGGCCCGAGGCCTGGTGCTGGTGGTCCGATCCTGGGTCCTGGTCCGGGCCCTGGTGCGCTTGCTGCGGGTCTGTGGGCCCTGGTGTAGCCTCTCTGGCTACTGTCAACATACATACATTCTAACACTAAAACAACAACAAAACAAAAAATCACTTACTAAATCAAAATCACTAAAACTCAAAATCAACATATATACACATATACGTACCTATATATAGCTCCACAATGTAAGAGAGTACGGATTTCAACAATACCCACAGATTTTTCACTCTTTCTCCCGTTTTCCCCTTTTTTTTTGAAATGAGCAGCTGCTGCCCAGATCTGAAAATATATAAACTTATAGCCGACGAAAATGTCAACTTCGTCGGCCATACTTCCAAAAATTTTCGTCGGCTAATGTTTCGAAGAAAGGCCGACGAAAATACAAATCGTCGACTGAAATATGAATATAGCCGACGATTTTTTGAAAATACCAACGAAAAAACGGTTTCGTCGGCTATGGTTAAACTATGGCCGACGATTTTTTTTTTTCACCGACGAAAAATAAAATCGTCGGCTATTCCTTAGAATTACCGACGAAAATTTTAATTCGTCGGCCGTTTTTTTTTTTCATCGGGAAAACCCTTTTTTCTGGTAGTGCGTCCATTGAGATTTTCATAATAAAACGATACTTCTTGTTCAACAGAGGCAGAAAACTTGATTACCTTCTAGAGAAAGAAGGGTCTGTTCAGGGCATGAGAAACCTTAACTCTAATGTTTCGAGTTGCTTTCCAAGCCTTGTCGTCCATGCCAATGAAATTTCCTGCTACCATAGCCACGTTCCTAATCCATTTCGGGCGCTCAAATTTTGGAGGCATGTTGGAGAGATGAACCCAGAAGAAAAGCTCATCCATTTGCACTTTGTGGATATCCTGAATATCATCATATTCGCGAAATACCACTGGAGCTCTTCCATAGTACCACGGTCCACCAAGCAGAATTTTTTTGGCATCCCTTAGCGTATTGAAAGCGAACAGGAACCTCGACTTCGTACGATATCTTGAACCTGGAAGGAGTCTTTAAGTTTCCAGATGCGCTTGAAATGGGATCTAAGGTCAGATGCATTGAAAGGCTTGCGGGTTAGGGGGGGTGCAAGGAGGAAGAACTGTCCTCCTTCCTCCACAACATTGTCTTCCTCATTGTGAAAGATCTCAAGATTTGTCATCTGAAGGATAAATGGGATTGGAGATCATACGAGGATACTCCAGAACCACCGGGTGGTCGAGATAGACTAGAAAGCTTCTAGGTTGAATAGCGTGTTCTCACTTGAGATCTTTATCAATGAAGTTGTTTCTCTTATTCAAAAAATTTATTATACTTGAACTAATTAAGGAGTAGCTAGACGAAGTTTTCTATATATGAGGTTTACATGAGGTAAATCCTCCTTTAACAGTACGCGCGTTACAACACTATACTTAATTCAATGTAATGAATCTGAAAGCTAGTACTATATGTATGTACGTACCAGTACCAATAACAGTACCATTTACAGTATTGTATATGCAATAACCACTAACTTTTGACAAATTAATCACCTAAGAAATTAAGACAGAAAATTAAACAACAAGAAATTAGAAGCAGTAATCAGGACGCTAGCTAGCTAGTGTAATTAGTATTTAATGTCAATAGTCCCACAAGCCTTCAATGTCCGAAATAGGGACACATGATGGACTTTCAATTGGTGGATCTTCATATAATGTGTTGCAGCTTCTGACCTCGATTTCTTGCTTTGAGACAACTGATGATGATATCTCGGTTGTGTTCATATCAGCGGTGCTCAATCCGGTGTCTTGCGAGACGCTAAACATAGACTGGTTGGAAGAATACTGCTCCACCTTGCACTGTCTACTGTCTAAGCCTCCTGAGCCTGCTGTTGTTACTGAAGTTTCAATGTGGTGGCTGTTGTTTTTAGCTGCAGCCATTGCTCTTAAAATGGCCTGATGATCAATTGTGCTCTTTTGAAAGTTGAAAGAGGCTCCTTGATTGTTTGGGATTGAAGCCCTGGGACCCCTTATCTCTTGTTGCAAGTAATAATCAGGGTTATTATTTGGCTGAAAAGAGAACGAAGGGTTTGGAATCAACTGGTGATGATGATGAATCTGAGGGTATAACATGGTGGGGGTTGTCATTCGGTTACTCGGTTGGTAGCCACCAGCTTCGGCGGCAGCGTTGGGAAGATGAAAGTTGTTGATCTGACGAGCGGCAGAGCCAACTTGAAAGTAGTATTGCATATTTGCTGGTGTAATATTATTATTGGCTGCTGGTAATGATAATGGTGCTGCTGTGATGTGTCCTTTAGCATCGTGGTCGATGTGCTCTCCATAGTCGACGCGGTAGCTGGCATAGGAGCTTGCAGGCTTGTCGTAGGAAGGAGTAGGATCCATGAGAGGTGGGAGTGAAGAAGAATAATCCAAGAAATCGTCTCCAAAAGAGTTGAGCCTTAGCAGCTGGCCGCCGGCACCTTGATCAATCGGAGATGATGCGCTACTACTAGTCTTTTTAAGCCCCATGTTCTTGTGGAAAACCCTGCACACGACCCATTCATCCTGCAATAACGAAGATATATATTATCAGAAACTAGCTAATTAATTCGATCAAGACTCTCACCGGATAGTTTTTTTTTTTTTTTTTTTTTTTTTTTTTTTTTACAAATTAATTATCCCATGAAAAGAATCTCTCAACCAACAACATAAGAAAGAAAGAAAAAAGTTGTGAAAAAGATTTGAGGATTGAAAGTTAGCCATCATAAGCAAATCATCATCAAGAAAAAGTAACGTAATAGATAGAGAAAATAAAGAAGGCGATGCGTGTGGTGACCTTGGCTGAAGGCTTAGAAAGGTTGCCGTGGAGTCTGTATTCGTGCATGACCCAGTTGGTCTTCTCACCCTTGGGAGCTCTGCCGGTGTAAAACACAAGAGTCTTCTTCATCCCGACAAGGGTTTTCCGCTTGAAAATCTCCTTATCTTTTCCGGTGGCTTTCCAGTATCCGGATTCCGTTGCTCGATTGGTTCTCATGCCTGTAGGATACTTCCTGTCTCTCTGGCAGAAGAAGTACCACTCCTTCTCCCCCATCTTCGCCTTGTCTGCAGCCATAATATCAGAATCAACTAATTAGAATATGTTAATTGAGCTAATCAACTAATTAAGAGCTAGCTATAGCAGGCTACTTACTTGGTAAATCCCAAGGTTCACACTTGTTCAAATCAGCTTCGCCGATTGCAGTGGCGGTGAAGTTGCAGTTGAGCACCTTTTCCGTCAGATAGAAAGTTATGATCTCCTCGTCGGTGGGGTGGAAACGAAATCCAGTTGGCAAGGCCATGAGCTCATCGTGGTTCACCACCACACCTTCTTCCATGATCGATCTGATTAGAGGTGAAGAGATGGAAAGAAAAATATCAGAGACGGAACGCAGAGGGGTTAAATAGATCGATGGAAGGATTTGTGGGGACAGCTAAGATGCGTGGTGCGCAAGGCATCTTACTGAGGAAGCTAACCTCGTCTTCTTCATTTTTATATTCTTCTCTCTTGGCTTTTCTCAACTCTATCTACCTGTTTGAAAACGATTACTTATCTCTGTTCGAGGGACCCATGTTTCTAGCTCCGCCCCTATCACATTCATATCATATTTTTCTTCAATCATCACTTGAATTGTTATATCCATCTACCCGCTTTAGATAGGAATTTCATTGCATCTTCCAATCAATTTCCTCTCTTCAATTTTATTTTGCTACTTGTTTTTTGTTAAAACCTACACAAAAGTCTTCATCTGCTATTCCGGTGTTTTATTAATATTATTTCGCTGCTCATATGTTATCCAATACAGATAGTTGATCAGCTACACGTCAGTAGAGTTGTTACAAAAATCTCGTTCTATAAATAATATTTAGAAGAGTGTACGAATGAATGAATGAGTCTTAAAATTACAACCGACTCTAAAATTAAAGTACAAAAACAATATTAGTCATTATTATCTATATCATTAAAGAATATATATGGTATATTCCATAGAGTGAATGAAATTTATCATGGTACAAAGTTAAGCATAAAACTCTCCACAACATTAGAGCGAATCTATAGCATCTAAATTCGACACCCTCAAGTCGGAGGCTCAGAGCATTTTGTCAAAGACACCTAATGAGAAATGAGAAAAATATATAATACTTCAATGAAGATTTGAACCTATAAATTAAGGTATATTTTTAGTAGGCATTATATGATTGCCATCGCCAAGGGAACGTGGAAACAAATTCGCCCTTTTTTTCTTTTCTCAACTATGTGTGTGGATGAACTTTTATCAACTCTAGGTTATTGCTAATTCGCTATCTCAAAGGTGTGATGCATTTTGTAATTTGGTCATGTTCTTCTTACTATTTCTTTTTCCATAAATATGAAATGACTCTATTAGGAAAGAAAATCTCAATGAGAAAGCAAATGGGTTGGGCGAAATCTCCATGTTTTTTAGTTTTTTTTTTTTTTTCCTTTTTTGGTAAGGTTGTTTTTTTTTTCTTTTCCGAAAATGTGGTAAGGTAGTTTTTACTTTTTATGTAAAGACGAGTGAGCTAAAAAAAAGTAGTTGGATTTTAAGCTTCTGGACAAAGAGCCACATGCCAGAAGAAATAAAAAAGGAAACTTCACAAAAAGTATTCCAATCGAAAAAAACGGCAAGTCGGAACGACGTCGTGACAGTTCCCAGCTCATCTCTGAACCCATAAGCTAATCCTAGACTCCTACTGTAGTTAATAAATCCCTTAATTAATTAATAGGAAATGAATATGAATGTCAAAGACAAATACGCGTGGACCCCAGCTATAGCTTATAATATATAATTAGTATTAATATTATTAGCTTACCGTTAATCAAGCTAGTGGAAATGTGGAATCCTCTAAATAATCATAATAAATATTAGAATTAGAATTGGAAGGGAAGGGAAGGGAGATTGGAACACAAGGGAGGGGGCCTGTTGACTTTTGTACCACGAAACTCCAAAGCAACCATTCATTCCCTTTCTTTGCACTATCTCACATTTAATGACGACATTCTCTCTCTCTAAATAAAAAATATAAAATTGAAAAGCTCAGCAGTATAAGACTTTTGGCCCAAAAACCCTTTGGTTCATTTTAGGACTCGGTACCAGGCCTTGCAAATATTTATGTTGGGCTGGGAACATGCCCAGACTACTAAAAAGTAAAAATCTATATTATTATTTAGTAAGAGAAAATAGTCTCAACAGTCTCTGAACTTTAGTGCACCAAACAATATAGTACATGAACTCTCAATGGTATCAATGTGATACCCAGACTCTTATTTCCTTATCAATGTCATACCTTTGTCAACTACTAGGGGTAAAACTGACTTTTATAAATTTTTTTTTTTTTTTTTTTACATTTATTATTTTTTAAAATTTTTTTTCTTCTTATTTTCTACTTCTCTAAAACGTAATTACCTGTCAATCCTAAAATCTAGCTTTCAACATGTCAATCTTTTCACCTAGCGACCTCCTGTCTAAACGGTTACTATTTTGGCAGTATCACTGCTGTCTTGGTATGAAGAGTTTCTTAAGTTCTAGTTAAGCAGAAAAAACAACAGAAAAATCTAACTCAACCTGAAGTTTGAGTAAGGCTGGGCACTGATCCCGGTCGAAACCGATTGGACCGGAAAAACCGATCCGAGCCGGCCGATTCGGGCCGGGCTTTGAAATTAATTTTACACTCTTTTTCGGGCCGGGCTCGGTCCATCGATAATTTGAGTTAAAAAGCCCGAAGCCCAAAAGGGTAAAAAGCCCTAAACCCCTAAAATCCCTTTCTGAGCTTTCTCGGTTCCACTTCTTCTTCAGTTCTTCCGCTTCTTCGAGTCTTCGACTTCTTCCTACTGCCTAAAATTCCTAATTCGCCTTAATCGCCTCTCCAATCTCCAGTAACTCCAGTAGTCCAGGTCATCTACTGACTCTTCTCTAATCTCCAGTTCGCGCTTTCTCGGTTCTCCAGTCTAGGACTCCAGGTTGTCCTACTGTCCTACAATTTGCGTCTTCTGTCTTCTCCAATTCGCCGGTTGGCCGAGTTCGTAAGTTATTCACTTCTTCAATTCTTGATTTGGTTCAGTGCCCAGGCTTGTTCTGAACTTCTGATTTCTGAACTGTATGCATTGGTGACTCCTAATGATTGAAAACTTGCTTAGAGTTCAATTACTGGCCTACTGGGTACATGTGAGTAGTTAGTAAATAACTGAGATGAAAACAATTGGAATTCTGCCTACGGATTGTATTGGCGTCTGGTTTTAATAAGCTTTATAAATTATAATCGAAGTGCTCAGCCTTAGAATGAGTTTTGATATCATGTGGAATTGTGGATCACAAGTTCAGAGGTTCCCTTACTTTTCAATGTTCATACAGACAATACAGTCATAGTGTGATACTGTTCTTGAGTTCTCCCCATTGTTGTTCTTGCTGGTACTTTGCTCTGCTTTTTCTTAGCAATTCATGCTACTTTACATTTGCTTTTCTATACTTTATGTCATTACACAAATCCTTGTTTGATTCTCTTGGACTTGTGTTTTGAGAATTCTCACATAATTTGTAACTGATATTAACTACTGTTTTGACATCTTTAGCTTTAACTGTCTTATACTTGTCAGCTCATCTAGAGTGACATGAGTTGCAGGATACCTGTGACTTGGTATCTAAATTGTATCTTGCTTTCTTCAGATCAGACAATCTCAACGACTTGATGTTAATTTGCTTTCTTATAGACTACTCATATTCGTTTATCATCTAATTCAGGTTGCTGCTATGAAATATACGTAAAAGCAGGGGTGCGGGAGGAGGCTAAGGCACAGCCATAGGCTTCAAGTGCAAGTCTGTATTTCAATCCTGTTTAATCTTGTTTCGAAACGATAAAGGAACTTTATGATTCCAAATTGTGCTAATAAGCAGAAAACATGTTGTCCTGACAGCTTTTGAAATATCTGTTTCTGATTACAATTAGGTTTTACTTCTAAATTAAATATATTGAATGGGCATTTCAGAATAATTTGAATGAAGGCAGCGGAGCGTTCTCTGTTTTTTAATGAATGCTCTGCACTTCTGCATAAAGTGTTTTTAAGCAGAAGAATACGTCCGTCAAGTTGCTTTTTTGTTAATTCCTGTGCGAGAGAAGTGCCTGTGCTAGTTGAGGAAGTCAGAACTGGGGATGGATATCTCTCACTATCTGTATTATAAGATATCTCCTCATTTTCAGTCCATTGTTTTCCTCCCTCTTTTTCTCCTGACTTTATCTCATTACCTGTAGTTGATTTATCCAAGCATCAACCTCTTTCCTCTTAATCTGATTTCTATCTTAGAAAATAAACATTATCACTTTAATTCTTTGATACTTTGAGTGATATAAACATGAGAAGTTGAGAACAGTTTGTTTATAATTTTGGGACCGTGTTGGAGGTATATATGGTGCACCGCCAAGTATATGTAACGACCTTGTAAACCGTGCAACCGGCGCGGTGGGACCCAAATCCGGCATGCGTCGGGAAGCCTGATACCCCGGTCACATCTCCATTGCTCCACATCACCCGTGCCCTCTCCGGAAGGCGTGCCACCGGGCTCCGGAAGTAGCTTTGTGAGTAGGAAATATGTGTTTGCATCCCACATTGGAAACATGTAAGAGGAGTGAGTCTTTCTTGCTTATAAATGTAAGGCTTCCCCCCTTAGAGATAGGTTAAGCTGGATACTTGCTATTCTATGCATGTAACCACCCCGGGGCTTATTGGTCGATCATAGTACATTCCAAGTAGACGTAGTCGTGCCCTCCGGTGGCACGGCGAACCACTATACATCCTCATGTTATTAGTCTTTATTATTGTGTTTCTGTCAGGCCTACGGGTTTGAACAGAAACAATTGGCGCCGTCTGTGGGAAGATTTACAAAAATTTCATTGTGCTCTATTGGTTGTGTTATCCGGACAGCAGGTTTTCATCAGGGTTAGCAGGCCAGCCCAGCACGGGTCAGCGGCCCAACATGCAGCCCGGTCAAACCAATCAACGGGGTCAACCCCGCCCAGCCAGCCCGGCGTCGTCCTCTCGAGCGAGACTCCCTATGCGACAGAAGTTCCGGGTCCCAGCGGCTCGCCTCCTCCGACTACCGAGCGGTCGTATCCTCTGGTGCGATGCCGGTCAGTTTGTGGAGCTGGCGTCGGCAAAGGACGAGGCTCCGGGCTTGTCGGTGGAAAAGGAAGAGCAATTTCCTTAAGGCACCGGCCGGGTCTTACTCTCCGGTCGTTCACCTCCGGGCATGTCACCTCTGGTCGTCTCCCTTTCTGGTCATCTCCTCTCCGGACGCGAGGGAGAGAGAGAGCAAGCGGAGGGAAATCGGAAAGAGAAGGAAACAGGGAAAAGAGAGAAAGCAAAGCAGAGAAGAGAGAGCGGGAAAGAAGTCAGCAGGTCAAAGCTAGATCCTCTGTGGGCACCCCGGATCCTCACCCCTGCACCAGGTCCCCTGCAAGCACGACTACACTCCACTGGTCCGGCTTTCGTCACATCGGGACCTGCAAGCTCCTCTCCGGGTACCAGAGACTCTGTTCTCCGGAACTGAATGTCTCCCTCTCCGGGCCACGGATCACCACGATACTGGCCGGTCATAAGTCCTCTCTAGAACCGATGGCCCTGTCCTCCGGTTCGGGTCGCCTCCCCCAAATCCTCTCCGGTCGTCTCCTCCGAGTCCAGTCCCGGTCGACGGGCGCAGAAACTCAACACCACCAGAGGCCATAGCGCGGATCTAACCCGAAGCGTCTTTGGGTCCATGCAGTGTACGCCTGCAAGGGGCAAACCGAAAGAAGAAGAAACCGGGGAGAGAGAAGCCAGAGTAGAGGAAGAGAAAGCAAAGAAAAAAAACAGAGAGAAAAGAAAAGAAAAGAACGAAAGTGGGAAGAGGCAGAGGGTTGTCTTTTGGAGGAGTGGGTTTCACTTGTGTATGATGCATTTTATGTGTTGGAGGTTCTCGTCCGAATTTGGAAAGAGGCAGTGTTGTTCGGGTGTATTTCTGTTCGTGTGTGAGTTAGGATCCAACTGATTTGATGGTGGTTGCTGAGTTCTATAGTGAACATGGTTTTATTATCAGTTTAACCGGTGGCAGGAATAGCCGTGGGTTTGATTTTGGTTAGCCAAATGAATTGTCAGCCTTTGTTTGATATGAACTGTGAGGGAAGTGTTAGGATTGTGGATCCGATTCCACCTAGCATTAGGATTACTAGTCCTGATCAAAGTAAGGAAGCTTTGGTTGTATCCTACTTGGTTATAGATTACTATGCCTATTGGGAATAGGATTACCAATGGCTTATAGATTCAGGTAAACATCTATAAATAGAGACATAGGTAGTAGTAGTTCGTATCAAGGTTAAGAGAGAACAAGTGAGGTCTTGAGAAGTTAGAGAACTTCTTGTGTGAGATCTTGTATTCTTGTTTGTGTTCTTCTTCTTCTATAGTGAAACCCTAGCAGCCCGAGGACGTAAGCTATTGCTGAACCTCGTAAACTTGTGTGTTTTGTTTCTCGATCGTTTGTCTATATTGTTTCTCATTCGACACTTCCGCAAGAGGAATTCTAGGGTGAATTCCTAACAATTGGTATCAGAGCCAGGTTTCTGGAATGGGGACAACGATAGAAGACGTTGAGAAGAGGGTCGATAAGTTCGACGGCAATGACTACAGCTTATGGAAGTCGCAGATCGAAGATTACTTGAACATGAAGAAGCTTGCTAAAACATTGAGCGGCAAGCTCCCAAAAGGCATGGATGAGGAAGACTTTGTCGAGATGGATAGGATGGCCCTTGGAGCAGTTCGGCTATCGCTTTCAAATGAAGTACGGCGATTCGTCATCAAGGAGAATTCGTTGAAGGGAATGTTGGATACCTTATCCGACATGTATGAGAAGCCAAATGCTGTTCAACAACTCAACTTGATGAGACGACTGTTCACTCTGAAGATGGGTAAGGGTATATCTGTTCGCCAGCAAGTTGGGATAGTATGTGATATTATCGAGTAACTGGCTTCGGTGGATGTTGAATTCGACGAACACATCAAGTCGTTGGTGTTGTTGACTTCTATGCCTTCTGATTGGGATGTAACTGTAAACTCGATATGCAGCGGAGCTGGGACTAAGAAGAAGTTGGGATTTAATGAAGTGCGTGATACTCTTCTAAATGAGGAGGCGCGAAGAGTGAATAACCTTGATGATCCTTCAAGTTCTGCGCTATCTATGGAGAATAGAGGTAGAACGTTCAACAAGAACTCAAGCAGTAATCGTGGAAGGTCAAAGTCTAGGGTACCAGGAAAAGGTCGAAGCGTGTCAAAAACAGGAAAGTGGTCTGAAGGGTGTTGGCATTGTGGGAAGACCGGACATCTCAAGAAAGATTGTAACCAGTGGAAGGACACAATAAAGATGGCAAACTCAACTGAATATGATTCGGATGCACTTGTATTGAGCGTTTCGGAAACACCATTAGAGACATGGATTGTGGACTCTGGAGCATCTTTTCACTCGACTTCACAAGGCGAGCTCATGGTGAATTACCGGCATGGTAATTTTGGAAGAGTGATTCTTGCTGATGGGAGAGCCTTGGAGATTGTAGGACGGGGTGATGTGAAGATCTCGCTCGGGAATGGTGGAATATGGACCTTGACCAATGTTAGACACATACCGCGGTTAACGAGAAATTTGATTTCTGTGGGTCAGTTGGATGATGAAGGATGTCGTACTACCTTTGATAAAGGTACGTGGAAGGTGAGTAGAGGAGCTATGGTGTTAGCTCGAGGACTCAAAACAGGATCACTTTATACGACCTTGAATATAATCGCTGTTGTTGAGAACAATGAAGGCGATACGATCGTTGAGAAGAATGAAGATGCAAACTTATGGCATCGTAGACTTGGGCACATCAGTGAGAAAGGTATGGGAGTACTTCAGTCGCAGGGTAAACTACATGGTGTGAACTCAGTGAAGATTGGGCTTTGTGAAGACTGTATATTTGGGAAGCAAAAGGTAGTGAGTTTCTCAAAGGGTGGCAGAGCGCCAAAAGATACAAAACTGGAGTTGGTTCATACTGACGTGTGGGGACCTGCATCTGAACTCTCAGTAGGTGGCTCAGAGTACTATGTAACATTCATCGATGACTCCACAAGAAAGTTATGGGTTTACTTCATGAAACATAAGTGGGAAGTATTTGAGACTTTCAAGAAGTGGAAGGCGATCGTGGAGAATGAGACCGGATTAAAGGTCAAATGTCTGAGGTCGGATAATGGAGGTGAATACTGTAGTAATACCTTCAAACAGTATTGTGCGGAGAACGGGATTAGGATGGAAAAGACGATTCCTGGAACTCCACAGCAGAATGGAGTGGCTGAACGCATGAATAGGACTCTGAATGAGCGCGCAAGGAGCATGAGGATACACGCAGGATTGCCAGACATGTTTTGGGCTGATGCGGTTAATACTGCTGCTTACTTAATTAACCGCGGACCGTCAGCGCCATTGAAAAATCTCCTACCTGAGGAAAAATGGAGTGGAAAAGTGATAGGCCTATCGCATTTGAGGGTGTTTGGTTGCGTGGCATATGTTCACATTGAGTCCAGTGCAAGAAGCAAATTAGATCCTAAGTCTCGAAAGTGCATATTCATCGGCTATGGCGGTGATGAACTTGGATATAGGTTCTGGGATATGCAGAAAAAGAAAGTTGTAAGGAGCCGGAATGTCATCTTTAATGAAGAGGTGATGTATAAGAACAGGCAAGCAGCAGAGCCTGAGAGTCCTGTAAGAAAAGATCAGCAGTTTGCGAGATTGGAAAAGATATCCAATGAAGATGTGGCGGATGACCAAAGGCGTGGCGGATGTCCGAGGCCTGTGGCGGATGAAAGCCATGGCGGATGTTCAAAGCCTGTGGCGGATGACCAAAGGCGTGGCGGATGTCCGAGGCCTGTGGCGGATGAAAGCCGTGGCGGATGTTCAAAGCCTGTGGCGGATGACCAAAGCCGTGGCGGATGTTCAAAGCCTGTGGCGGATGACCAAAGCCGTGGCGGATGTTCAAAGCCTGTGGCGGATGACCAAAGTCATGGCCGTGGCGGATGGCCGAGGACTATGGCGGATAGCCAAAATCAAGACCTGGAAACGAAGGAACGACAACAAGGAGAGGCTCCTGAGGTCACACAACCTGAACAAGTTCCTTGTGATGAGCCAGCGACACCTCCTTTTGTGCCTAGAGTATCGTCGAGGAGTAACAAAGGAATACCGGCGGATAGATACTCACCTTGTGCCAACTATTTGTTATTGACTGATTGTGCTGAACCCGTAAGTTATGATGAAGCAATGCAACATGAAGATTCAGCTAAGTGGGAGGTTGCCATGCGAGATGAGATGGACTCTCTCATGTCCAACAATACTTGGGAATTAGCTGAGTTGCCAGCGGGCAAGAAAGCATTGCATAACAAGTGGATTTACAAGATTAAACAAGAAGTTGATGGGAGCAAACGTTACAAGGCAAGGCTAGTAGTGAAAGGTTTTCAGCAAAGGGAGGGCATCGATTTTGATGAGATTTTTTCTCCGGTTGTTAAACATACAACAATCCGGGTGGTACTTGGTTTAGTGGAAGCTGAAGGTTTGTATTTGGAGCAGCTAGACGTCAAGACTGCTTTCCTTCATGGAGATTTGAAGGAGGTCATATACATGAAGCAACCACAAGGTTTCATAGCACCTGGTAATGAGGACTTGGTATGCAAACTGCAGAAGAGCCTGTATGGCTTGAAACAGGCCCCTAGACAGTGGTACAAGAAGTTTGATGCTTTCATGTGTAAAAGTGAATACACAAGATGTCAATCAGATCACTGTTGTTACTTCAAGAGGTTTGACAAATCTTATATCATCCTCTTACTATATGTGGATGATATGTTGATAGTTGGGGCAGACTTCAACGAGATTAAGAAGTTGAAGAGAGAGATGTCAAATCAGTTCGCAATGAAGGATTTGGGTGAGGCGAAGAAAATCTTAGGGATTAAGATTATTCGTGACAAAGTGGCTGGTACTCTGAAGCTTTCACAAGCAGAGTATGTTGAAAAGGTGCTCAAGCGATTCAATATGGATGAATCAAAGGCGGTTGGCACACCGTTGGCGGCACACTTTAAGTTGTCAAAGGAGCAGTCACCCAAGAGCGAAGAGGAAAAGGAAGCTATGAAGAAAGTGCCTTATGCATCTGCAGTTGGATGCCTAATGTATGCTATGGTGTGTACCAGACCCGATATTGCGCATGCAGTTGGGGTTGTGAGTAGGTACTCAAGTAATCCAGGGAAGCAACATTGGGAGGCTGTGAAGTGGATCATGAGGTATCTTCGGGGTACTACTGATATGACTCTTTGTTTTAAGAGAGGTAGTGCTGAATTACAAGGGTACGTAGATGCAGACTTGGCGGGAGATAATGATACTTGTCGGAGTACTACTGGTTATGTGTATACTGTGGGTGGTGCTGCCGTATCTTGGGTCTCAAATTTGCAAGGGCAAGTAAGCCTGTCTACAACGGAAGCTGAGTATGTGGCAGTCTCGGAGGCTGGTAAGGAATTGGTGTGGCTAAAAGGTCTGATGGAGGAATTGGGTAAAAAGAAGGAGAATTGTGCATTGCACAGTGATAGTCAAAGCGCAATTCACTTGGCTAAGAACCCTGCTTTTCATTCAAGGACTAAGCACATTCCTATGAAGTATCACTACATACGAGAGCTTGTTGAAGATGAAGTGTTGCAATTGTTGAAGATTCAAGGAAGTAAGAATCCTGCTGATATGTTAACTAAGTCTGTGCCATTAGGTAAGCTGAAGCTGTGCTTGGCTTCAGTTGGTCTCCAAGCTTGAAGATGGAGACGTTGGTTGTGATGATGGGTTTCGTGTGCTATGTCTGAAGAGTATTGAAGAACGGCGTGATGGCTACTGGCGTAATCGGCTCCAAGTGGAAGATTGTTAGGATTGTGGATCCGATTCCACCTAGCATTAGGATTACTAGTCCTGATCAAAGTAAGGAAGCTTTGGTTGTATCCTACTTGGTTATAGATTACTATGCCTATTGGGAATAGGATTACCAATGGCTTATAGATTCAGGTAAACATCTATAAATAGAGACATAGGTAGTAGTAGTTCGTATCAAGGTTAAGAGAGAACAAGTGAGGTCTTGAGAAGTTAGAGAACTTCTTGTGTGAGATCTTGTATTCTTGTTTGTGTTCTTCTTCTTCTATAGTGAAACCCTAGCAGCCCGAGGACGTAAGCTATTGCTGAACCTCGTAAACTTGTGTGTTTTGTTTCTCGATCGTTTGTCTATATTGTTTCTCATTCGACACTTCCGCAAGAGGAATTCTAGGGTGAATTCCTAACAGGAAGAACTGTATGTGGTGGCAAAGCTGGTTTCTCCAGTTTATTCTTGATTTTGGTTGTACAGGAAACATACATTGATGCTTCTCCATGCGTAAGAGTTTATTTATTAGCCGGGAAACGATGGATTTTGATTGCTGGTGGTGGTGAGTCATGATTATGGTTTTGTGTTGGATACGTTGGTTTCGCTTTATGGTGGAAGTGGAAGTCAACATCAGAATAAGAATTGCAGTTGAAGACTTTGAAATTCAAGAACCTTGGGTGTCCAGAGAAATTTTATTGATGCTGGGAGCATAGTTGGTGTATGACGACACAAGAAGCCTTCACAGTGGATTAAAAGGTTAAAAGGGGAGGAGTACTAGTAACATTGATATGGAAACTATCAAAGGTGAGAGACGTAAAGAAATAAGGATTTGGGTGTCCTTAGTAAAATACCAAGGGCTTGCTCAGAAGGATGAAGATTCTGCATACATCTCTTTGGTAGTGCATGGCAGAGAGGATTTTACTTGGACACCCATACTTGGACACCCACCAGTCTTCTCTGGGCACACATGCTTCAAATGCGATTTCTTCTGTGTGGCTTCCCGACGGCCTACCCGGCAGCTTAGTGAGCTCACAGTCATGCTACCATCTTCAAAGAGGGGTCCAGCCCGGCCAAACAAGCCCAGCGGGTCAACCACCCGGTCAACGGTCCTAGCGGGCTTGGAGTTAGTCAGCAGGCCTGGTGTGGATCAGCAGCCCACCAATTTGCTCAATACACCCATTTTGTGCCTAGGCAAACACCGGGCAACCAGGGAACCATTCCCGCAGGCTATTCAAACACCCAGCGGCCTTCTCCAAAGATAAGTACTCTTTTCATCACTCAACACATGCTTCACCTGTGCATAACATGTTTGGGAACATACGATACATATGCGCATAATTACCTGCTAAAACGGTACAATTATAGCTTGCTGGTGCATAACAACAGGGTCTTTGCATAAACAACATACTGCACGACCATATCATTATGCATCGGTCGAACATTTCAGCATTGCACGATCATATCAGTATGCATATCAGTATGCATCGCACTACGGTGCACACATTTCAATGCATGGTATTACAATGCATCGCATATCAGTATGCATCCCATATCAGTATGCATCGCATTACAATGCATCGCACTACGGTGCACGCATTTCAGTGCACGCATTCCATCTTAGTCTAGCGCTTGCGGAACTCCACCGGTCAGTCCGGCACGGAGTTCCCGCGCACATTCCTACGGAATAAGCGGTCCAGCTACCAGAAAAATTCCTACGAACAAGCCGGCAACAACTCATGGCTTCAAACACATGGGCTTTATAAACCCAGGAGATTTTACCTCTAACACAGGCAAATTCTTCCAACAGGCTAGAAACCCTGCATCACACCAAGCTGTGAAAAAATTGGAGATCCATGGGAGACTTGTTACCTCTACGCCACCCCACTGGGAAGATTGTTACTCTAACACAGGACAAATCTTCCCGCAGGATAGAAACCCTGCACATATCTCACGCCTGTTCCAACAAAGGCTGTGACGTGATTGGTGAAATGCCCAACAACAACCGGGTCACCGCATCGGAAGATAGTATCCTCTAACACAGGAGCTTCTTCCAGTAGGATAAAAACCCTGCATACCTTTATGAGTGATAGCACGATCATGTTTGCATATCAGTATGCATCGGTTAGTCATTTCAGTACTACATCACATTTTTAGTCCACGATCATATCAGTATGCATCGTATTACAATACACGCATTTCAATGCATCCTAGTGCACGCATTTCAGTACACACATTCCATTTTTAGTCCAGCGCCTGCGAAACTCCACCGGTCAGTCCGGCACGGAGTTCCCGCGTACATTCCTACGGATAAGCCTCGTACAACCTACGGGCTCCTGGTACCAATGGACTTTATAAACCTAGCGGGTGTTGACCGGTGCAAGAACATGGCCGCAACACCCCACCAACAGATCTTTTCACTCGCACCTAACAGATCTCCAGCAGGCTCGCAAACCTGCACATCACCTCACGCCTGTTCAAACAGGCTGGGAAGAATGAGCGAGTGTTGACCGGTGCACCAGCATGACCGCAACACCCCACCACGAACCAACGGGAATATTCGAACTCCCGGTCGAGTCCCTATTCGAACTGGGGGACTTATTAGAAGCTATATATATATACCGCATATTTGTATGCGTCCATTGTGTCAGTATTGCACGAATATCCGTATGCATTACATTTCAGTATTGCACGCATATCAGTAGACATTGTAAAAGGCATTCCAACGGTATTCCAAAGGCATTCCAACGGTAACACAATTCCATCGGTAAAAAGCATTCCAACAGTATTCCAAAGGCATTCCATCGGTAACAGGCATTCCAACGGTAACACCATTCCATCGGTAAAAGGCATTCCAACGGTATTCCAAAGGCATTCCATCGGTAACAGGCATTCCAACGGTAACACCATTCCATCGGTAACAGGCATTCTGAGGCACAATTCCATCGATAACAGGCATTCCAACGGTAACAGGCATTCCAACGGTAACAGGTCTTCCAACTGTACTCCAAATGTATTCCAACGGTACTCCAAATGCATTCCAATGGTAGAGCCTATTCCAACTAACGGTTGCGCATTCCATCGATCGAGCCGGTACCAGCTTACCGCTCACTTTCCTACGGCATAACCGGTTGCACCAACTGAGTTATCCCAACGAACAGTCTAATACCAACTCATGGACAGGCCACCCCACCGGGAACTCATCCCCTAACACATGACACATTTCCCGCGGGTACCAAGTTACCTCACATCATAGCACTCCATTTCAGGCACCCGCTGACCTTGACAGCTGATGTTTTCACTTAGGGGACTATATGAGGAATTGTTATTCGAACTCCCGGCCAAGTCCAATCTCCAACACGGACTTGGGGGACTATTACTAGAAACACATCAGTAACACTCGAGCGGAGGGGTGGGACTCGACATTCGAACGCCCGGTAATGAGCCCATCTTACTTGAGGAGTTGGGGGACTAGTGGGGGTGGCGCCCGGTAAAGTCACTCGGTCGTCACCCACGCTTGGCGATACATGATTTTAACTCCCCAAGTAAGATTGCCTCTTACTCGGGAACTTGAGGGACTTGTTGGAGGTATATATGGTGCACCGCCAAGCATATGTAACGACCTCATAGACCATGCAACCGGCGCAGTGGGACCCAAATCCGGCATGCATCGGGAAGCTTGACACTCCGGCTACATCTCCATTGCTCCACATCACCGGTGCCCCATCCGGAAGGCGTGCCATCGGGCTCCGGAAGTAGCTTCGTGAGTAGGAAATATGTGTTTGCATCCCACATTGGAAACATGTAAGAGGAGGGAGCCTTCCTTGCTTATAAATGGAAGGCTTCCCCCCTTAGAGATAGGTTAAGCTGGATACTTGCTATTCTACACATGTAACCACCCGGGGCTTATTGGTCGATCATAGTACATTCCAAGTGGATGTAGTCGTGCCTTCCGGCGGCACGGTGAACCACTATACATCCTCGTGTTATTAGTCTTTATTATTGTGCTTCTGTCAGGCCTACGGATTTGAATAGAAACAGGCCCGAAGGACCGGCCAGAACCAGTAAAGACGGGGTTCTAACCGGTACTTGAATTTTTTAGAAAAAAACCGGCCCGAAATTCTGTGTCTGATCCCGGTCCTGGGCCGGTGACAAAATAGGTCGGTCTGGGACCGAGCCCAACCTTAGGTTTGAGAGGTTTAATAAATCAAGCAATCTCAAATACCACTCTTAGGCGGTAGTCCGCCGTCTAGGGTTTGAGAAAGTTTAAACAAACTAAAAATTTGATTGATATGGCGGACACCAGCTGAAATTTATTTATTTAAACATACATACATATACATAACCCATAGTCTCACTGTTTCTGCACAAACCCTGGGGCCTGACAGAATCACAATAATAAAGATATAACATGAACACAAAGACATATAGTAGTTCACCGTGCCATCGGAGGGCACAGCTACGTCCACTTGGAATTCACTATAGCCGGCTAATAAGCCATCGGTGGTGGTTACATGCCAAGAGTAGCAAGTATCCAAGATCAAAGAGATCCTTAACACTAAGGGGGAAGCCTCCTATTTATAAGGAAGGAAGGCTCCCTCCTTTACAACTTCTCCAATGTGGGACACAAACCCACATTAGTACACATTTCCCTACCCACGAAGCTACTTCGGGAGCCCGGTGGCACTCCCTCCGGGTGCGGCACCGGTGATCTTTGACATTGGGAATGTAGCCGGGGTTGCGGTCTACCCGCCGGATGCCGGAAGTAGGGCCCATGACACCGGTTGCACGGTCCAAGAGGTCGCCGAACATGCTTGGCGGTGTACCATATATGCCATCAACAAGTCCCCCAAGTTCTTGAGTAAGAGTGCAATCTTACTTGGGGAGTTAATCATCATGTGCCTCCAAGCATAGGTGGTGACCGAGTCGCCCCTACTACCTCCAGTCCCCCAAGTCCCTAAGTGAGATTGGGCTCTTGCCGGGCGTTCGAATGTCGAGTTCCCCATGCTTCCCGGTGGACTGCCTTTTGCTGCTGGATGATATGTACCTTAGAAAACAAATAAGAATAAACAAGTGATCAGAATTTAAGCCACTTACAACAAGCACCGGGTTGTTATTCGTTACCGCTCGGTGATACGAATACTGCCCGGGGATACCAATGATATGTACACAGATATCAATGGAACACATAAATCATGATCACGTATAGAATGAAGGCATGTGTAGCTTGAAGATGTCATGCATAGTCTTTCGATGGTGTTGGCTTAGCCGTTGGAATGCCCAAGAGCCGGTTGAATGGTACATAACCGGTGGGCGGATCTCGACCGGGCGTTCTGCCATATCGAGACGAGTCCCCCAAGTGAGATGCAGCTGGGTGGACCTCGACCGGGCGTTCTGCCATATCGAGACGAGTCCCCCAGTGAAATGCCATGAAGATCCGGCCAGCCACACATGAAAGACTATATGCTATGCACCACAAAGCTAAAAATTACTGATGTAGCAGGTAATCATGCACATTCATTATCATGCGGGAAAACCATTCACATGCTTGCCAAATATATAACAGTACTCGCATAGAGGTGGAGTAAATATAATTGTAAGAATTAAAGACTTAGCTTTGGTGGAGGCTGCTGCAGTTTGGTTTGCTGTTTGGAGCAGTGGGTATCCAGAGAAGATTTATGGGTGTCCAAGCTGCTGAAAACTGACCAGGATTGCTGCTGAAAACTGACCAGGATTGCTACTGGACAAGCCCGGATTGCTGCTGGATGAACCTGGCCCAAGATGCCGATCCGCTGACCTTGACCGGGCGGGCTCTGACAAGATTTGAACTCTCTCCTTTCCCGCCAATTTCTTTCTCTTCCTCTCTGCTTCTGGTTCTTCTGCTTCGGCCGGACTCTCTCTCCTCCTCCTCGTCCGGATCGGGGTTCCCTCTCGGCCGGCACCCCTCTCGGCCGGTGGCCCACTCGGCCGGTAGCTCACTTAGCCGGCGTGCCTCCTCGGCCGGGGTTCTCCATCTCGCCCGGTGGCTCTCGTCTGACGCGCTCCACCTCTCTCGGCCGGGGAGTCTCGTCCGGCCCATCTCTCTCGGCCGGGGACTCTCTCGGCCGGTGGCCCACTCCTTCGGCTGGGGCTTCGGACCTGCTGCACCGGAGACCAACCGCACCGGAAGACGAAGGACGAAGCCGGGCCTGCTGTACCGGACCTGTCGCACCGGAAGATGAAGCCGGGCCTGCTGCACCGGACCTGCCGCACCGGAAGACGAAGCCGGGCCTGTTGCACCGGACCTGCCGCACCGGAAGACGAAGCCGCACCGGAGCTCACCGTGCACGGAGCCTCGCACGGGTTGAAGGACTGGCTGAGCTGCATGGGCCGCTGACCGGGCTGCATGCTGGGCCGTCGTGGATGGCAGCAGGTGACCGGGGAAAGGGCTGAGCTGACTCTGCCGCACCGGAGCCTCGCGCGAGAACCACGCCTAGGTTGACCGGGCGGGCTTGACCCTGTTGACCGGGCTGGCCTGCCAACCGGGCCGGGCTGCCAATTTGAACTGGGCTTGTTTCTGTCTAAACCCTGGGGTCTAGTAGATACAAGACAATAAAGCTATACACAACAAGTATAGTGGTTCACCGCGCCATCGGAGGGCGCGGCTACGTCCACTTGGAATCCAGTAGGCGTGGCCAATAAGCCATCGGGTTACAAGGGTGGAATGCCTTGGATCCAAGATCCTTAATACTAAGGGGGAAGCCTCCTATTTATAGAGAAGGAAGGCTCCCACCTCTACCATGTTTCCAATGTGGGATGCTAACTATACTATTACACATTTCCCTACTCACGAAGCTACTTCAGGCGCCCGGTGGCACTGCCTCCGAGTGCAGCACCGGTGATGTGGAACAATGGAGATGTAGCCGGGGTGCGGGTCTACTCGCTAGATGCCGGAAGTAGGACCCCCGATGCCGGTTGCACGGTCCACGAGGTCGCCGGATGTGCTTGGCGGTGCACTATATGTACTGTCAACAGGGCTGCAGCGAAATTTTTTTTTTTCTTCTTCTTGCCAATGGAATAATAAGAGCACCACACTGATCTCTACCCGCTGGTAGAGCAACACAACTTTTTGAACTGATTCCCACGGACGGCGCCAATTGTTTCTGCACAAACCCTGGGGCATGACAGAATCACAATAATAAAGATAGAACATGAACACAAAGACATATAGTGGTTCACCGTGCCATCGGAGGGCACGGCTACGACCACTTGGAATTCACTATAGCTGGCTAATAAGCCATCGGTGGTGGTTACATGCCAAGAGTAGCAAGTATCCAAGATCAAAGAGATCCTTAACACTAAGGGGGAAGCCTCCTATTTATAAGGAAGGAAGGCTCCCTCCTTTACAACTTCTCCAATGTGGGACACAAACCCACATTACTACACATTTCCCTACCCACGAAACTACTTCGGGAGCCCGGTGGCACGCCCTCCGGGTGCGGCACCGGTGATCTCTGACATTGGGAATGTAGCCGGGGTTGCGGTCTACCCGCCGGATGCCGGAAGTAGGACCCATGACACCGGTTGCACGGTCCACGAGGTCGCCGAACATGCTTGGCGATGTACCATATATGCCATCAACACTCACTCTTAAGTAAACAGCTAAAAGATGTTTAGCTACTCATGCTTGAAATTAAAACACAAACTTACTTGGAAATAAAGGAAACCATACCGGATGATTTAGCTGGATATAGTTCCTCCAAACACTACTCACTTACACACTTATGCTAATTCTTCAAGAGAAACAAAACCATGCAGATGTTGACTTTGTAAGGCAGAGGGACATTATGCTAATGAATGTCCTAAAAGAGAAAAAAGAACCTCCAAAGCTCTCATAGCAGAATATGATGAAGCTATAGAATACGCAAACCTAAAAGGTTTTGCAGTAGCCTATTCTGATGAAGAGAATGAGTCAATATATTCTCTTGAGTATTCATCAGAAAGCAATACAGAAAGCACTTCAGACGATTCTGAAGAGGAATATAGTCATCGCCCTATATTCATGTTAATCCAAAATTGGAAACAAGAAAACATTGATAGCATCAATAAGTTGAAATTTCTACCAAATCCAGGAGCCTTCACCTGTGACTATTGTAACTGCTACGATAATAACACAGAACCCATGTATTGTGAAGAAACAGGAGAAACATACCATAGGGAATGTTTCATAGCAGAACTGAGAAGAAAAACAAAAGAAAATGATGCACATATATTGGTAGATCAAGAATATATATTCCATGACCAAAATCAAAAGCAAGATCTCGAGGGTGACCTTAAGAAGATGCAAGATCTCGAGGATGACCTCAAGAAAATGAAGTTAGTAACTTCATTAAGCCAGAGAACGACAGAAACGTCAGAAAATAATTCTCCTCAGGAGAATGAAAGGAAGATCAATCTTTTCATAGAAACTTCTGGAAAAAAAAAAAAAACAATCATCCAACCAGTAAAACAGGTTCAAACGAGTGTATATAGTAATTATATCACCGTTGGCCTGAAATTTCCCAAATATAAAAAATATCATCTACATGCCTTTGTAGATAACGGTTCAGGATATAGTTTAGCCTAAAGGTATGCTATTCTTGAAGAATATTGGGAAAAATCTGAGAACAATGTTACTGGGATTGGGATGGGAGATAACGAAATCCATATGAGTCATTTCGCTAAAAATGTCATAATTTCTATAGGAGGAGGAACCTTTATCTTCCAAAAGATCTGACAATGTGAGGCTCAAGGTGTAGATATGCTAATAAGAAATGACTTCCTACTTCAACAAAAGATAGTACAAACTGTCGAAATGATCGGGTTTGAAAAGCATAGCAAGTTCTATTAGGAATCTAGACTACTTGATGCCATTAGCATTGCAAGTAACAGATTCACAGAACATTATCATAAGTCGCCAGCGAAGAGTGGTGATCATAAACCACCTTTTAAACCAGTTTTGCAGCCGGTGTTGACATTTCAAGAGTACCAAGAAATCATACCAAATGAAGCAACGAGTTCTGAAGACTCAAAATCAGAGGTAGAACCTCAAGATTCAGAAAGCTCTGATGATGAAGAAGAATTCATCAAAGAGCACAATATAAAAGTCTATGTTAACAAGATAGAGCAAAAGAAAGCTCCAAATCTTGTTGAGATAGAAAACCTACTGAAACACATAATTAGTGAGGATCCCCAGCTATACTGGGAAAGAGACCCGGTATACTGTTAGCTAAAAATGCATGATGTAAATGCAATATGTCATGTCAAAGTCATTCCTCATTATAGAGATGAAGATAGAAAAGAAATGGAAAGTCATATTCAAGAATTGCTTGAAAAAAAAAAACTAATTAGACTCTCAGATAGTCCTCATCATGATCCTGCCTTCTTGGTTAGAAACCATGCAGAGCAACTGAGAGGAAAAACAAGAATGGTAATAGATTACAGAGCTGTCAATAAGAAAACAGTCAAAGATGGCTGTCAAATTGCACAAGTAAGAGTCTTCATCAATAGACTAAAAGGAGCCAAAACCTTCTCAAAGTTTGATGCTAAGTCAGGCTTCTGGCAAGTCAGGATGCACCCTGATTCTATTGCCTTGACAGCCTTTGGGACTCCTCAAGGACACTAAGAATGGCTAGTAATGTCATTTAGACTTAAACAAGCACCATCTATCTTTCAACGAAAGATGGATAACATTTTTAAGCCATACTCCGCCTTTTGCATAGTTTACATTGATGACATTCTTGTCTTCTCTAAAAATATGACTGAGCATCTGAGACATCTTGAGCAAATTTGCAAACTTATAGTCCAGAAAGGAATCATCCATGGACAAAAGAAAATTCATCTCATAAAAGGGGAAATAGATTTTCTTGGCATACATGTTAAAGATGGAGAAATTCGTCTTCAAGAATACATTGTGAAGAAAATTAGTAAATTCCCTGACAATATCCCAGATGTAAAATCTCTTCAGAGATTTTTGGGAGTTGTTAACTTTGCGAGAGATTTTATTCCTCAAGTGAGTGGCCTCACTGCTCTTCTCTCTCCAAAGACAAGTTCAAAAAGGAAATGGTCCTTTACAGCGGATGATAGCAACACCATTAAGAAAATCAAAGAACTCACAAAGCACCTCCCTCCTTTGCATGTACCCAAAGAAGGTGACTTGATCGTTTTGCAGACTGATACAAACGACTATTACTGGGCATGAGTAGTTTTGGCGGTCCCACCATATACGAATCAAGAAAAGATTTGTAAATTCTTGTCAGGAAAGTTCAATCCTGCAAAATTAAATTACTCCACTAGAGATAATGAAGTAATATCCCTGATAAAATTCATTAAGGGTGCATAAGCTTTTTTAGGAAATAAGTTTATGGTTAGAACTGATAACAAAAGAGTAAAAAACTTCAAAAATTATAAGTTAACAGATGCAGCTGATAGAGGAAGAGTTCTTAGATGGTAGATGTTTCTAACCCAATATGAATATGATGTTGAAATGGTTGCAGGAGACAAGAATTATCTGCCTGACGTGCTAACAAGAGAAATGGTGAGTTTCGAAAGAGAAGAAGGGTGAAATCCTAGAAGTAGAAGACCAGAGTTGGAGCCTGAAGAAAGGAGAAAGCCAGACTTTAGAAGAAGAACGGTGCCCGAAGTCAAAAAAGCAAAAGCAAGAGAAAGAACTATGTGGGAAAGATACAAAAGTGGAGATAAAATGGTAGGACCTCTTCATGATTGATTGGGATATCAATACATAGTGTTTTACTCCCCTACAGAATCAAGCAAAGCCTCAGAGAGGATTAAACCAGACCCAGCAGGTTGGGGAGATCATCAAAACAATAAAGCTTCTTCACAAGATGAAATGCAGTATGCTAATTCAGAAAAAGAAAGACAACTCTTAAATGAGTTCTTACAGCACCCTAGAACTACGGTTACGAGTAGCCTCTTCCAAAGAAAATCAGCAGAACCACCTCAAGCAGCAGATGGAAGGTCCAAATCTACATATGATAGGTCAACAGCCTTCAAAAGCAAACAACCGGTGGTAACCGGAATTCAGAAAATCTTTAATCATCCAATGAGAGTCTATGAAAGACCAGTGTTCAGAACAAGTAGAGTCTTACAATTCAACCAAAAAGTCATTATGGATGACATCCTAACGGCTTCTTGTGAAAAGAATGAAGCACTTGTGCTTCAAGCTCTTGAAGCTTTAATTGAAGAATTATGCAGCTACGATCAAGAAGAAAAGAAACAAATCCCTGAGAAAAATCTTGAGAAAAATCTTGAGGTACTATATCTTGAGAATCCCGAAAGTGCAAAAGTCCCTATAGTAGCCTTATCAGAGTTCGAATGGTTCCGTTTTCATAATCTCTTAGGAGATTTTAAAAATAGGAAAGCGCTCCAGCCAACTCTATCAGTAGTAACCGGTATTTACTATGGGAGATATATGGTTGATGTTCAAGCAGAGCATCCTCAGAAGAACAAGCTATGGCTAGTAGAAAATGGCTTTATCCATAATCTTTGGACAAAAACCAATAAGGACCTAGAAGGTCTACCATAAATAATCTACAATGCAGTCAAGCATGTTAGACCAGAAGAATGTATCCTAAGGTTAAAATTCATTTCAAACCCCTTCGGAATGAACGACTGAAGAAGGAAGAAAGAGTTATATTTCTCTTTATCATTATGTTAGGATCATTCTAGGTCGTACATACAGAGACCAACATTCAGCATCAAGCAACGGCAAGCCAAACCAAAGCATTGTAACATCCTGATCCTAAGTATAATTTAAGTTATCTAGAGCAACATTTGTTACCGCGTGATTGCCGTGTTACCAAATTAAAGAGTTAGAAATTAATTTTTTTTCGTAGGATAAATAATTTGGGGAAAATTCTTCGAGGTAGTCGAAGAGGTTGTCATTACGAACTCATTTGTATATTATTAGTTGTAATCGGAGTTAGAACGCAAAAGTTTTGACGTAAAAATAATAGTTTCAATTTTCGTCGTGGGTATAAAAGGAAAATAGAAAGGGTAAGATGGTAAAAAGGTCAAAAATATCAGACTTTCACCCACTCTTTTCTCTCTCTCTCCCCCCGACCCGAGCTCCCTCCTCCTCTCTTCGGAAAACTCGACGCCGCGCCGCCTTCTGGCCACCATAGGTGGAGTTCTTGGTACCCAGTTGAAGCTGCTTTCCCCCTCTACAAGTCTAGATAGGTATTTCTTTCTCTCTCGCCATCCATTGAGAGAAATTAATCGGTTTATGCTAATTACTGTTCATTCTCTCCTTTTATTGATTCTTTCTTCTCAGGCTGTTATTGATTGAGTTCTTGGTATTGAATTGAAGCTTATGTCGTCGTGAACAACCCCTCCAAAGGAATTGTTTCGATTTGCAGTAGGTAAGGAGAAATCAACGAATTTGATTTCTAGGGTTTATGACGAAAAGTGTCGAATTGGGGGTTTTCGTAAATTGACCCCTTTAGGCTTGAAATTGGTGATTGCTGTAGAAGGGAAAACTGTTCGAAATGTTGAGATAAACCTTCTATTCAAATTTGGTGATTTTTGCTGGCGGTGGCGGTGTTGACCGCCGTTGATCGCCGCCGTGGGGGAATTTTGAGGATGAAATTCGGTTATATTTCTGTCAGAACCCGGAGGGCCTAACAAAAGCAATAATAAATGAATTGACACATCGGTTTATAGTGGTTCGTCATGCCATCGGTGGGCATGACTACGTCCACTTAGAATATACTATAGCCGGCTAATAAGCCTTTGCGGTGGTGTTACAAGTGTGGAATGCCCAGTTGCCAGCTATCCGATTCTAAGGGGGAAGCCTTCCTTTTATAACTACGGAAGGCCCCCTCCTACACCATGTTTTCAATGTGGGATGGAGGTACATTATTCCTGCTCACGAAGCTACTTGAGGAGCCCGGAGGCATGTTTTCCAGATGCAGCACCGGTGATCTTCCATAATGGAGATGTAGCCGAGGTGTCGGTCTACTCGATGCATGCCAGAAGCAGGACCTATCGGGCCGGTTGGCCGGTCTACGAGGTCTTTGAATATGCTTGGCGGTGCACCATATATACTGTCAATAAGTGCCCCAAGTTCCCGAGTAAGAGGCAATCTTACTTGGGGAGTTAATATCATGTACCGCCAAGGGTAGGTGACGACCGAGTGATGTCATCCCCACTAGTCCCCCAACTCCTCAAGTAAGATGGACTCATTACTGGGCATTCGAATGCCGAGTCCCCCAGGTTTCCCAGTCACTTTGATCCCGCACCAGAGAGGGAAGCCACTGGCGAACCCGGAGAAGGAAGCCACCAGCAATCCCTACCAGAGAAGGAAGCCACCAGCAATCCCTACCGGAGAAGGAAGCCACCAGCGAATCCGGAGATCCCTACCGCACCGGAGGGGAGAGTGCGGGTGCAGCCGACCTGCTGACCCACTGTAGCTGACCTGCCGTTGGTTTATATGTACCTCAGAAAAAAAAATGAACAATTAATTAGAAATGAAGCTACTTACAACAAGCACAGAGTTGTTATACTATGCTTTTGAACACGTTGACTGCCTGGTGATACGAATGTCATGCTTACGGACATTAATTGAACACATATATATAATCATGTATCGAATGAAGGAATGTATTGCTTGAAGATGGAATGCACAGTCTTTCGGTGGTGTTGGCTTACCCATTGGAATGCCTCAGTCGTAGATGTTACTGGCCTACCCGGTGGAATGCCTCAACCGTAAGTTGTTACTGGCCTACCCGGTGGAATGTCTCAGCCGTTGTTATTGGCTTACCATTTTCCGGAGGAAAAATCCTGGAGGATATAACTCGGCCAGTCACACACGAAATACTATATGCTATCCACCAATAAGCTAAAATTTACCGGTGGATCAGGTAATCATGCACATTCATTAGCCGGTACAAAAATAACCATGTGTGTAGCACGGTACAGCATGTGTATACGATTATAATGCAGCGGGAACTGTCTATGTTTAACATGCTTGCCAAATAAATATAGAGCACAGTACTACTTGCATAAAGGTGGAGTAGGTATAATTGTGAGAGTTAAAAACTTAGCTTTACTGGAAGTGATGCAATTTGATTTGCTGCTCGGAGTAGTGCCACTGTTTGAACTGTGGAAAGAATGGGGTGCCCAAAGGAGATTGGTGGGTGTCCGGAGAATATGGCTTTCGGTCAAACCAGCGTTGACCCGCTTGGTCTGTTGACCAGGCTGACCCGCTAACCCTTTTTTTTTTTTCTTCACATCTGTTCCTTCCCGCTCTTTCTCTCTCCTTTCTTTCTTCTCTCTTCTTTCTTCTTCTCTCGTTTCCTCTCTGCTCCTCTCTTGTCATGTTTGGAGGAGACGACACCTCACCGACCCGGAGGGAGCCGACCGCACCGTATCCGGAGAAGAAGCCGCATCCGGTCACCGCGTCCGGAGGAGAAGATCGGTGCCTGCTGGAGCAGTCGAGCCCGCTGACCCGGATGACACTAACTACTGGACCGGGGCACTTTCTTTCTCTTCCCTCCTCCTCTTCTCTGGTCTTCTTTCTGGTGTCTCTCTCTTCCTTATGCCCAGAGGAGAGGAACCCGCACCAGAGGAGACGACTCACACCAGACGAGACGAACCCGCACCGGAGGAGCTGGCTATCTTACTACACCCGCAGGAGGAGAGCCAGCGGCGAGGACCCGAACCGGAGAGGAATACAACCTGACCCGGAGGAGGGGGAGCCACCGGCACTCGGAGAGAGGGGGGGGGGGGGTGCGGGTGCCTGGCGCTCTTGTTGACCCTCTGAACCAGGCGGTTGACCCACTGACCTGGGCTTTCTGGTTTGACTGCTGGGCCTAGGACCCGGCTGTTAGACCTGCTTACCCGTGCTAGGCCTGTTGGACCGGGTGGCTGACCCAAGGCAGCAGGGGTTTTTTTTATGGCAGGCTACTTGCCGATGGATTGATTGAAAATGAACTGATCGATCTCTACCCACCGGTAGAGCAACATAACTTTTCATATAGATTCCCACAGACGGCGCCAAATGTTTCTGTCAGAACCCGGAGTGCCTAACAAAAGCAATAATAAATGAATTGACACAACGGTTTATAGTGGTTCGTCATGCCATCGGTGGGCATGACTATGTCCACTTAGAATATACTATAGCCGGCTAATAAGCCTTTGCGGTGGTGTTACAAGTGTGGAATGCCCAGTTGCTAGTTATCATATTCTAAGGGGGAAGCCTTCCTTTTATAACTAAGGAATGCCCCCTCCTACACCATGTTTTCAACGTGGGATGGAGGTACATTATTCCTGCTCACGAAGCTACTTGAGGAGCCTAGAGGCATGTCTTCCAGATGCGGCACCGGTGATCTTCCACAATGGACATGTAGCCGAGGTGTCGGTCTACCCGATGCATGCCGGAAGCAGGACCTATCGCATCAGTTGGCCGGTCTACGAGGTCGTTGAATATGCTTGGCAGTACACCATATATACTGTCAACAAGTTAGTTATGAAGAATGGAGTTTATTGACATTTATTTTGGAATTTTTAGAAGAATTTATCATGGGTTAAGATAATTGTTTAATCTTTTCAGATTTATTTTTGGAGAATTGTTGGTGGAATGATTTGGCCGCCGTATGCGGCGGCTGCAAGGATTTTGGTGGCAGAGGTGATGGCAGCGGAGGCGGAGAAGTGAATTGAGAGGTTGAAGGGTAATGGGATGCACCATGGTGTTCTTATATATAAATTTGGGAGAACATTTGCAAATTTTCAATTGCTATTGTTACAATGTTTTAAATGTTTAGCTTATTGATTTTTGTCCACTCACGCTAATATTCTAAATGTTTCTCCCCTGGGCCCTTCGTTTTAAAATGCCCAGTCTGCAGTGTTCGTTCGGCGACTAAGGAGCGAAGCATAGCTTCTATTTTCCCATGTCTTCTCCTCCGGAAGTTGATAGTTAACCTCCTTGTTTTATATTTCTATATCTAGTTTAGCCGCTCTGATAACCACGGGTTTGTAGTTATTCGTATTTTCACTATGGATATTAGGAGGTTTGTTACAATTTAATTAGGAGGTTGTATGTGTGAAGATTTGAAATTTAATTGTTTAATTATTTTATTGGAGCCGTTTAAATTTATGATGGTTGATTTTGATGTAAGAGGAGCACATGGCTCCAGGAGTAAGGTGGCGGATGTTTCTTTTTGTACGGAGTGTATAGTTTATCCATTTTTAAGGGAAGTTATGCCAAATTCTTTGGTATAATTAACCTTAAAGTGGACCCCGCATGATTTACTCCAGATTTCATTGACAGTTGGTATCGGAGCATAGGTTTTCGTGTTTTCTGTAACTACTTCATATGCTTAGCGATACTTCGCATCAAAAGAGTGATGGTCCGACCGCGGCGGATCTATTGGCATTTATTCTAGATTCTAAGTGATTGATAAACATATGAGTAGTATTCCTTGTCTTGTTTCCTTCTGTATTCTACTGAATGTTTCGATCTCAGGTACCATGCCTCCTCTTTGCTGAGCACGCAGACAAGCTACACCGGTGCCAACACCAGATGCATCAGTGAATGCATCAGGAGGTGCACATAATGCTGTACGGCAATTCCTCAATGTTTTTCGCACCGCTCTGGTGATAGGAGCACAATGTGCGACGATATTAATATGTTTATGCCCTCGTTTATGCTTTGTTTAGTCCTTATTTATCTAAGATAGAGTCATAATATAGTTGAGTGTCGCTTTGGTAGAGTTTTGGAGAAAATGTGCTTAATTGTCAGAATAAACGACTAAGTAAAGAAATCTGAGGAAAAAGTGCAAAATATGTTGTTTTCGTGATTTGGAGGCCTGTGTTTGACTGACTTATTCTTTTCCAAATTTAATGAAATTTGGCAGACATATAACTGGCAAGCAGGAGCGTATTGTATCAAAAATTCAGATCAATTGGAGCTAGGGAAGTTACCCAATCGATGGCTGCAACTTGGCAGTTTGAACAAAAGTCACCAGGGACTAACATGATTTTCCTGGGATTGTGTCTTGACTTCCATAATTTATTTCGGACGTTTTACTAGGAATTTGAGGAAACTCTTTTATATGGAGAAATCTCTATGAGTCTAGTTTCTCCAGGACTTGGAATCACATCAATCGAAGTAATGAGAAGGGAGTTATGCCAGATTTATTGGAGAACGGTCAATCTGCCGAGAAACAGAGTGGTTTCCCGGTTGCGCAAGGAAAGCTTTCCTTTAGACTTTTGAAGCATGGATCAGATGTAATGGACCTAAAGACATATCCATACTAACTTAATGAGAAGATTGAAGTCCAAGATAAAGCCAAGAAGAGTCTAGAAGAAAATAATTCGGATAACAAGAGAAAGAAAAAGAATCCTGATTAATTTTGGGAAAATTCCTGTGCACGTCTCTCAACTTCCACGGACTCTCCCGGATAGCTCACAATGAATCAGAGTTCGAGCCTTATATGGATAGAAATCTACGGGAGTCTAGTTTCAAAATCAGTTAGAATCACCTCAATAGCTATTTTCTAGAGAGAGTTATGATGTAATCAATGCACAGAGGTCATTCTGCCAAATTCAGAAAATCAAGGAAAACCTAAACCAATTCGGTTTTGGTTTGTGGCCGGCTTCTCTAGGTTATTTCCTCTATAAATAGCCATGTAATAGTTAGAAAAAGATATCTCTTCTCTCTCACTTTTCACTAGCAAAACTCTGTCCAATTAGCACCACAAATCCAAAGAAAATTCAAGCCGATTCCATAGTTCATCACCACCACCGATTGCAAGTCTTTGTCACTACCGAATCCTCCTTTGTTGAATCTTCTTCAAGGTTTCTTTTAAAGTGTGATTCACTCATCTCTCATGGCTTGTAATTTTCTGTATAATTACTTAACTTTGTCTATGAAGTTTGTAAGGATTTATGGTTTGTTATTTGGTTTTATTAATTTTACATTGGATTTTCGAAATTCTGTTATGTGTTTTGGTTTTCTTTTTGTTTAATTGATAAACATGTATATGACGAATTGATTGTATGGTAATAGGGCAGTACGTTTCTTGCACGATTTGATGATTTTATTTGGTTTATTTTCTGAATTCGTATGCATAACAAGTTATAGGGTTGAGGGCAGCCTTAGCTAGGCCGATCCTTAGGTTTATTTATTTATGTTGCCGAACGTTAATTGGGGTAAATTATACACGAAGTTGATTTATCTTGTATTGGTTCTAAGAGGAAGAGTAATTCAGAAAATATGCATGTTGAAGCAAGGTGAGGTGACGCCATACTTGTTGCATGTTTCCAATTCGACCCATTGTGCTTATGTGTTTCTTGGTTTAATTTCTACACAAAGTGTCTTTAAACTGATTAGCACTATGTTTAGGGTTATGCACGAAGCTAATTCTAAATAATTGAGGAGTTTTGAATGATTAGATGAACCACGAAGGGCTCTAATTAAATTGGAACTAAATTGCATGAAATCGGTGATAAATGTTGCTGCCATATTGTTGCTTTGTGATTGATTTGTTATATGTCATGTGAGTTTTATGTGATGTGTATTGTGTGAAAGATGTTGATCATATGTAAATATATAATTTAGGTTTTATTTTCGTAATTTTCAGTAGGTTTTAGAATCAAATTTCAAACCCCCAATATGATTTTGTAATGCTTTATGTGATTGAACGCTCTTGATTTCCCCGGACTGAACGATCCCTACTTGTCCTATACTAACGATGACACAAGAGGGTAATATTTGTATGAAGTTGTTTTGCAGGTACAATGTGCTTGGATAATAAGCTCCATCATCTGGGTTCCAACATCAACTATGAGAGGGTCCAGAGGCATGGGGCTAGAAGATTTAGTAGTGCTAACGAACCTATGGATGCTCAAAATTGGTTGGAGGATATGGAGAAGATGTTTGGGGTAGTGAATTGCTCTGAAGCGCAGAAAGTGAGCACTGCCACCCAGTTTCTTGAGAAGGAAGCTTAGCATTGGTGGGGAGACTTGAGAGGAAATCTGGGCGATGCTGCAATCAACCATATGACTTGGGATCAATTTACCTATCATTTCAAGGAGCGTTACCTCAGCCATGCCCACATCAACCGAATGAGAGAGGCATTTCTGAGTTTGAGGAAGGGGAAGATGACTGTGATGGCTTTTGAGCAGCGGTTTCGTGAGCTAGCATACTACGTGCCGGATTTGGTGCAGTCTGAGCAGGACAAGTTCTATCCGTTTATTCAGGGTCTCAGTGGTATTTTTGCTGAGAGGATGACACATGTGCCCTACCAGTCTTTTCATCAGGCAGTAACATTTGTCCTGCATATTGAGGCCCATGAGTTGGCAGCTGGCCGTGTTCATGAGATGGGTGGTTCGAGTCAGGGTACATCTAGGAGGTTGACCACCACCTCCGGTTCAGGGTCATCAGTCCGTAGTGGTCGTAGTAGCAGCTCGAGCTCCGGATCAGGTTTCCGGAGTAGATTCAAAAGGTTTGGTAGGAGGTCTGCTCAGAACCAATTCGGTGACCGTCGATCTGGACAGTTCAGGGGTGGCGCGAGCAGCTAGAGTGGGAGTTCTAGTGGTTCTTCTTTTCAGTTTGGGCAGCAACAGTTTTAGCCACAGGGGTGCTTTTTGTGTGGCCAGTTCGATCATTTTAAGAGGGAGTATCCCTTCTTAACTCAGGGAGCCACCTCTACCCCTGCACAAGGCGAGAGTCAGGCAGTAGCTAGTACTTCTAGTAGCGGTACTCATAACAACGCCCCAGTGAGAGGTGGTACTTCACAGGGTATGGTACACCGGGGCCGTCCTACTACCCATACTAGACTACATGCCATGACCCAGCAGGAGGGCCGTACCTCTCCAGATGTTATTATTGGTACGTTGTAAATATTTTGTCAACCTGCTTTTACATTAATAGATCCTGGAGCAATGCACTCTTTTATGTCACATAGATTCTCATATTACGCCAATGTGTCGTCATCGCCACTACCAGGCGAATGGCATGTATCCTTGCCCGCTGGTGATGTGATGAAGATTGATTGGGTATTTGAGGGTTGTGAAGTATCGGTGGATGGTGTTGGACATGAGGCCGATTTAATCCTTTTGGATATGATAGAGTTTGATGTGATCTTGGGGATGGATTTCCTAGAGGCTCATAAGGCATTGGTGGATTGTTTTAAGGAGGTGGTATTCCGGAGTACTGGGAGGCCTGAAGTCACATTTCAAGGAGAAAGAAATGTTATTCCTAGTTGTTTGATATCGGCTGTTGCTGCTAGGAGATTGTTGAACAAGGGGTGCTAAGCGTATTTGGCACACGTAGTGGATACAACGAAAGAAGTGGTTCAGGTAGAGAAGATCCCGGTGGTTAGAGAGTTTCCAGATGTATTTCCAGATTAGTTGCCTGGTTTACATCCAGAAAGGGAGATAGATTTTACTATTGAGTTATTACCTTGAACCACTCTGATCTCTCAAACACCTTATAGGATGGCTCCCGCAGAACTTAAGGAGTTAAAAATACAATTACAGGAGTTAGTGGATAGGGTTTCATTCGCCCTAGTGTGTCACCTTGGGGTGCTCCGGTATTGTTTGTCAAGAAGAAGGATGGCACACTTAGACTTTGTGTGGACTATAGGAAGCTAAATCGGGTTACAGTTAAGAATAAATACCCCTTACCTCGTATTGATGATCTGTTTGATCAATTGAGAGGTGCCACAGTCTTTTCCAAGATTGATTTGAGGTCGGGATACCATCAGCTGCGGATTAGGGCGAGTGACATAGCTAAGACTGCTTTCAGGTCCCGGTATGGGCATTATGAGTTTGTGGTGATGCCATTTGGGCTTACTAATGCACCTGATGCTTTTATGGACCATATGAACATGGTGTTTTGCCCGTACCTTGACCGCTTTGTAATTGTGTTTATTGATGATATTTTGGTTTATTCCAAAGACGAGAGGGAACATTCTAAGCACTTGCGGATAGTACTGCGGAGGTTGAGAGAAGCCCAGTTGTTTGCAAAGCTCAGTAAATGTGAGTTTTGGCTGGATATGATAGGATTTCTGGGTCATTTGGTCACGGCGGAAGGTGTGAAGGTGGATCCTCAAAAGGTAGAGGCAGTTACGAATTGGAGCAGACCCAGTAATGTGACAGAAATTCAGAGTTTTCTGGGATTAGCAGGATATTATCGTCGGCTCATACAAGATTTTTCTAAGATCGCTGCTCCTCTCACAAGATTGACCAGGAAGGGTGTTAAATTCGAGTGGTATGATAGGTGTGAGCAGAGTTTTCAAGAACTTAAGGAGCGGCTGACTAGTGCTCCAGTGTTGGCGTTGCCTAATGATAGTGGGGAGTATGTGGTTTATTGTGATGCATGTTTACAAGGTCTGGGTGCTGTATTGATGCAGCATGGTAGGGTGATTGCCTATGCTTCTAGACAACTAAAGTCTCATGAGAGAAATTATCCAACTCACGATCTTGAGCTTGCATCTGTGGTTTTTACACTCAAGATATGGAGACATTATCTCTATGGAGCCAAATGCCAGATTTTTACCGATCACAAAAGTCTCAAGTATATGTTTTAGTAGAGAGATATGAACTTGAGACAAAGGAGTTGGATGGAGTTGATTGCTGATTATGATTGTACTATTGAGTACCATCCTGGGAGAGCTAATGTAATGGTTGATGCACTTAGTCGAAATCCCACTTTGTCGTTGGCGTATCTAAGGGCAGTGCGAGTCCCACTACTATATGAGTTACGTGCTACTGGTGTTAACTTGATGGAGGATTGGTCTGGTGCTTTGATAGCTAGTTTCCATGTGAGACCTGTATTGATAGACAAAGTCCAAGAGGCTCAATATCAGGATCCTTATACAATCGAGTTGATTCAGAGAGCTACTGAGGGTTCCGCGGTGAATTATTCGGTTAGGAAAGATGGAACTTTATTGTTTAAGAAAAGGCTTTGTGTTCCAAGTAGGAGTGAGGAGTTAAAACAGGAGATAATGGAGGAAGCTCATAGTTCTGCATATGCTACACATCAGGTAGTACGAAGATGTATCGTTCTATTAAGGAGTACTATTGGTGGCCAAACATGAAGAGGGAGATTGCGGTTTTTGTGAGTAGATGCCTAACTTATCAACAAGTAAAAGGAGAGCTCCAGAAACCTTCAGGATTACTTGAGCCTTTGCCTATTCCAGTGTGGAAGTGGGATAATATAGCCATGGATTTTGTTTTCAGCTTGCCCCGAACTCGAGATGGTCATGATGGTATATGGGTGATTGTGGATCAACTTACGAAATCCGCCCATTTTCTTCCGATTGGGGAGAAGTATACCTTGGATAGATTGGCGGAACGTTTTATAAATGAAATTGTAAGACTCCATGGGGTGCCAGAATCTATAATATCTGATCGAGATCCTAGGTTTGCATCCAAATTTTGGAGAGCTTTGCATGCAGCCTTGGGGACGCAGTTGCTTTTCAGCACCGCTTATCATCCTCAAACTGATGGGCAATCTGAGAGGACTATTCATACATTAGAGGATATGTTGAGATCTTGTGTTATGCAGTTCAAGGGAAGTTGGGACCAGAATTTGGCCCTGATAGAATTTGCCTACAACAACAGTTATCAATCCAGCATTGAGATGGCTCCTTATGAAGCGCTTTATGGTAGGCAATGTCGTACCCCCTTGTGTTGGAATGAAGTTGGAGAGAAAGAGTTTTGCGGTCCTGATATCATTCTTCAAACGAACAAGAAGATTAAGTTGATCAGAGATAGACTCAAAACTGCTCAGAGTAGGCAGAAGAGCTATGCAGACAATCGCAGGAGGGACCTAGAGTTTTAGGTTGGTGATTTGGTATTTTTAAAATTATCCCCTTGGAAAGGTGTGGTTTGTTTTGGTAAGTGAGGGAAGCTCAGTCCGAGATATATTGGACCTTATAAGATTACCGAGCGGGTTGGCCTCGTGGCCTATAGGTTGGATTTACCTCCTAGATTGTCTCGGATACATGATGTTTTCCATGTCTCCATGTTCCACAAGTATATTGCTGATCTTTCACATATGCTACAAGAACAACCTATTAGTTTGAAGAAGGATTTAACCTATGAAGAGGAACCAATTCAGATTCTAGATAGGAAAGAGCAAGTGTTGCGGAACAAGACGATACTCCTCGTTAAGGTGCTTTGGAGGAGTCAGCAAATAGAGGAAGCCACATGGGAGCCTGAGGAGCAAATGAAGCAGCATTATCCCTACCTTTTCGTGTAGCAGGTACGTAAATTTCGAGGACGAAATTTTATGAGGGGAGAATTGTAACATCCCGATCCTGAGTATAATTTAAGTTATCTAGAGTAACATTTGTTACCGCGTGATTGCCGTGTTACCAAATTAAAGAGTTAGAAATTAATTTTTTTTCGTAGGATAAATAATTTGGGGAAAATTCTTCGAGGTTGTCGTTACAAACTCATTGGTATATTATTAGTTGTAATCGGAGTTAGAACGCAAAAGTTGTGATGTAAAAACAATAGTTTCCATTTTCTTCGCGAGTATAAAAGGAAAATGGAAAGGGTAAGATGGTAAAAAGGTCAAAAAAATCAGAATTTCACCCCTCTTTTCTCTCTCTCTCTCTCCCCCTGAACCGAGCTCCCTCCTGCTCTCTTCGGAAAACTCGACTCCCGCGCCGCCATCCGGCCACCATAGGTGGAGTTCTTGGTACCCAGATGAAGCTGCTTTCCCCCTCTACAAGTCTAGGTAGGTATTTATTTCCCTCTCGCCATCGATTGAGAGAAATCAATCAGTTTATGCCGATTACTGTTCATTCTCTCCTTTTGTTGATTCTTTCTTCTCAGGCTGTTATTGATTGAGTTCTTGGAATTGAATTGAAACTTATGTCGTCGTGAACAACCCCTCCAAAGGAATTGGTTCGATTTGCAGTAGGTAAGGAGAAATCAACGAATTGATTTATAGGGTTTATGATGAATAGTTCCGAATTGGGGGTTTTCGTAAATTGACCGCCTTAGGCTTGAAATTGATAATTGTTGTAGAAGGGAAAACTGTTCAAAATATTGAGATGAACCTTCTATTAAAATTTGGTGATTTTTGGTGGCGGTGTTTACCGCAGTTGACCGCCGCTGCCTGGGGCTGTGCCGCCGCCGTGGGGGAATTTTGAGGATGAAATTCTGTTAGTTATGAAGAATGGAGTTTATTGACATTTATTTTGGAATTTTTAGAATAATTTATCATGGGTTAAGATAATTGTTTAATCTTTTCGAATTTATTTTTGGAGAATTGTTGGTGGAACGATTTGGCCTCCATGTCGGCCACCGTATGATACGACCCGAATCTGGAATTACCTTTTTACGGTGTTACGTGTACTTTTACTCCTCAGGAATTGTTGCGATTCAGAAAAATTCAAAAGGTTGACTTTTAAATAAGTTGACCTGACTGAGGATTTTATTTCGCGACGAAATAGAAGTCGTCGAAACGAGTTCGTGGACACGCGGCACGATTTTTTTGGAGTTTGTACGAAAAAGTTGTGACGTGGGAAACCGAAACTTGCCGATTTTGGACGAGTATAAATAGCCGGGAGAAAATTTCCCGAAAAGGAAATTTCTCATTTTTTTTCTTTTTTTTCTTTTTCTTCTCTCTCCTTTCTCTCTCCTCTCCCCCGACTCGACCCGACCTCTGCCGAACCTCCGCCGTCTGGCCGAACTGGGCCGGCGCACCGGTCGTGTTCAGACCGGCTCGGCCCCCTCGTCACGCCGGTGGTGGCGATTCATGCCGAATCACTGCCGTTTGGCCGTGTACAGCCCGAGAAGCACCGACCCCGATCGGTTGGTTCTCCCCTCTCCGGCCATGGTTCGGCCCGATTCCGGTCGGGAATCGAAGGCCTCGACCCGCACGTCAAGCCCATGGGAGGAATCAAACCAGTTTGCACGAGGTAAGGAGGAATTGGAATTTGAAATTTTTAGGGTTTTTGTGAATTTTGGTGGAGGTTGTGATTTTGATGTTTTTGTTGTAATTGGAGGCTAGAATTGAGTTTAGAACGTTGTTTGGAGTTGATTAAGTGTAATTTGGGGTTCGATTGGTTGAGTTTTGGAGAATTTGTGGTTTTGGGGATTCCGGCCGCCGTGTCAGCCGCCGCCTGTGGCGGCTGAGGTTGAACTTGGCGGCGGAGGCAGTGGGAACGGAACCCCGAAGTGGTGGCGATGGTATTGGGTCGATTTAGATTCGATCGGGGAGGTTTTGGTCACTGTGGTGGCGGAGCTGCCGGCGGCGGCGCGGCGGCGCTACTGTTGCCGGCGGCGCGAGGAAGAAGATGAACAGTGACCGGTAAAAAGTAAAAAGATAAAACAGTAAAAGTGAAAAGTAAAACAGTAAAACAGTAAAAGTAAATGGTAAACAGTAAAAAGTAAATGTTAAATAGTAATTGGATTTTAACCATTTACTGTTTGACTTTCAGAATTACTGTTTGACCATTAAAAGTTACTGTTGACTTACTGTAAGAAGGTTAAAAGCTGATAAAAAGGGTTTTATGACGAATTTACTAGGAAAGGAATTGATCGGACACGGTGTGGGTGTCCAGAGTAAATTTGGTTATAGATCGTTTCGGTATTTGAGACGAAATTCTAATACCGGAAATAAAATAGAAGTGGGGATAATTCGGACGAGCGAGGACGTCCGTGGTTTGGGTTTTATATTTGTTTTCCGAAGTTTAGAAATTTACGATCTCGCCCTTGTGACAGGTCGAGAGGGTACTCGACGGGACGAGAGCCGAAACGGCTACCAGCTCGGAAAAGACTGTGAGTGGATTTTTATTTTTAAACAAATTCATGCATGATTATTTTATTGAAATGAAATTTCTTTTAAAAATGAAATTTATTTTGATTAAATGATTTTGAAGTATGAAAGATTATATGAGAAAAAGAAAAAGATATGTTACGGAATATATGGTTTCGTTTTATCGACAGTAATGATATTTATATTGGATTTTGCTATTTCCTTGGGAAATGAGATTTCCATGTGGTTTTATATTTTCGAAATATTTTAAGTATGTTAATCAGTAGACCGGAATGAAATTCCGGGGATTTTGTTGTTTTTATTATTTATGATTTTACTGACATGCGAGGTATGTCGATGGGATTTACTTATATTTGATTTGATTTTACGGCATGGTGATTGCCGGGTACTTATGTTACGGCATGTTGATTTGCCGGGGATTCATGGTTATATATGGAGGCTAGAATATTGTTATGTGATTATGAGCCTCGGATGGTTGATGATTTATCAGGGGAAATGTATTTCGAGATTTGTTTTCACCACACGAGGGTCCACGTTATAATTATATTGATGCTAGCTAGCGGGGCCTCATCCCATGCGAGGTGACGACTTGACCATATAGGTCAGATTCACGCTCGGTGGTCGACGTAGGGTTGTATATATTGAGGCGGTGACGTGTCTAGGTAGTAGACTTAGACACGGGGGGAGTTAATAGAACTCTCGGACCAGAGCCTGACGAGGCTCCAGTGGTGGGTAGACATTTCCCTGTTGCATGGCCAATGGGATTTGGTCATGAGGATGTTTTTCACTGTGATTGCGGGAATATTTCCTCTGTGAAGCTTTCAGTTTTTATTAAATTCCCGCATCAGTCGATTGAGATTTTTATATTATTATATGACGTGATTGAGATTTTTATATTATTATATGACGTGATTGAGATTTTTATACGATTATATGATGTGGCTTCGAGAATATTTCATTTATGAGACTTTCAGCTTTCGATAGATTCCCGAAGCAGTGGATTAAGATTTCTATATTTTTATATTATCTAGTTTCGGGAATATTTCCTCTATGAGGCTTTCGGTATTTCATAGATTCCCGAACCAGTGGAACTGGGATTTTATATGACCAAAGAGATTGATCGAGATGTATTATAAGTTGATTTTCAAATGGTTATGATTTTATATATATATATATATATATATATATATATAAACAAAGGAGTTTTGTTTATTTGAGTTGTCAGCGAGGCTGAGTTGTTTTAATAGAGTTTTTTTTATAAAATGGGGTACGTTTATATATACATATGCATGCATTGTGATTTTCCGATTAGTATGAAAATGTGGGAAAGTGATCTAATGTCTTTAACTAAAAGTATTAGTTGAAATTATTTTATTTTTATCCACTCACTCTAACGTTTTTAAATTACTTTCCCCTGGGCCCTTCGTTTTAAATTGCCCAGTGTGCAGACTAGTAGTTGAGGTCAATAATACTCAGGTCGAGGCATAGTCAGCATCGGTATTGCTTCCGCTCAGTAGGATCTTTTGATCCTTTATCTTTTTGATTTTTGTATCCTTAGTTACTTTTTGTAGAATGCTCTGATAAATTGTAGATGTTTTAAAAGTGATTCTACTTTTGTGTTGAGAAGTTGTTGGAATCTTGGGGGAGCAGGTGGCTCCTAGAGTCAGGATAGTTTTTATAGTAGTGTTTTGTGTATTTGACAGGTGAGGTTGTCCATTTTAAGAGAGGTCACGCCGATTTTTCGGTAAAATCTCTCTTAAGGTGGTCCCCGCAGGATCTGATCCGGGTTTCGGGGTGAAATCTGGTTCGGGTCCTGTCAATTTGGTATCAGAGCATTAGCTCCTGTCTTTTTTTTGAGTCACGTTGTCTTTTCTACTTGATGACGCCTAGCAATCTTTGAGTGAGGGTCCGACCGCGGCGGATTTCCATCACATTCTCTGATGCTAGTGTGTACATTAAGTCCATGAGCCAGATTCTTGGATATCTTGTCATGTACTCGGTAGAGTACTATTCTATTCTGTTATTTTATATGCTTGGTAATGCTTAGTACCTCTGACTGATGGTCCGACTGCAGCGGGTAGCCATCGTATGTTCTTTGGTGCTAACGTTATTATCAAGTATGTAAAATACATTCCCGGTATCGACTTGTATCTTTTAGACTATGTCTCGAGTACATTGACCTCCTAGGATGTTATCCTTACGTGCGGAATAGGTATGTGGTAATACCTATTCGGTTATGAGTTTGACGCGCATCTGCTGTTATAGCGTCAGATTACGAGACGGAAACTCGGATGCTGGGCCTCATTCCCTTCGAGAGGAGCACGTATTTTCTTATTTTGGGCTACGTGTTATTATTCTGGTCTGGTATTCTCTTGGTGCTTTGGGAATGGCCTTGGATTTTGTGTAACAGGTAATACGATCGTTTCTACTTTTGTCGACAAGATAAACGTGAGGTGATTGACGTCATTGCGACCTGGTTACAAAGATTGGAGAATCGAACGTGTAACTTCTGAACGTCGTTGCGGATTGTCACGTGCTTGTTTTGGGCCTCGTCATAAGTGATATTTTGTGATTGGACCACAAAGGTTTTGGTGGGTATGTAGAAAGTGGGTTGTTGACAGTTAGGAGGCAATATATTTGAGCATTGCATGTGGACTCCTAAATCAATTCATCTTTGAGGTTGAGTATACCGGATTCGAGATAATAAGGGAGTCCTGTAGAATTTATGGGAGTTATAAAGTATTCTAATTAGTAGCGACTTTGGTCACAAGATTTGGAAACGTAAAGGAATAAAGATTGAAGTAGCTAGTTATAACGGAAATGTTGGTGGCTAAATACGTGGTATTGGAGAGGAATAAAGTTGAAGTGGAGACTTGAATTATCTATCGAGACTGGAGGTATTTGTCTCGTGTTACATGGATGTATTAGTGTTGAGAGGTCAGCGAAGAATCGAAGTTGGCACTTCCTGAATGTTTTTCCTTGTGGCATAAATTTAGAGATAACAAAGCCTGGACCGACCTCAGTCTCGAGCTGCTCTGTTCCTTCTCTCCTCCCTCTTCCAGCCGTTTCTCAACGTGGTGAGGATGGTCACGACTTCGCCATGACATCGTCGTCTATTTCTTGTTTTTGAGTTGCCTTATGAGCTTTGTTGACTGAAAAACAAAGAACAAAAGGTAGTGAGTCGTCCCCTTCGAGGTTTCGATTCCGACCATGGCAGGAGGCAAGGCCGGTAGTCGTAGTTTTGTTTGGTTGTCCTCGATTTCCCTGCAGTGTTAGTTTTTCAAGCCAATCTTTGAGCAGGGAGAATTGAATGATTGAAGTTCTTAAATTTTGGATGGTTCTTTGTTTTGTCTGACGTGTTATAGATGTTAATATACTTGGTTTTGATTTTGGTTGAGAATTGACCAATTAAAGTTATGGATTTACTGCTCAGCTAGTATTTCTTATTCTTGGAGGGATTTGATTCCATTTGTTAACTTCTGGTGAGGTAGTAATCTTGGAGTGTGAGAATGGTAGGAATTGTTAAACTGGATGTTGATATTCGTAGGTGAGTTAACTACCGTCAATATGAGATTCAGGCTTTGTGGTATCTAAGCCTATGGCCTTGTGACGTCAGTACTTTCAGGAATGTGAGGGGACTAAAAAGGAAATTTGGTACAGCAATTAAAAGTGGCATTGCTTGCAGAGTGTCAACTCTGCCGGATTAAGGATATATTTAAAGAAGAAAGTGGAGCCGTAAAACCAAAGTACAGATTGGTGGGGTTTGTTCTTTCAGAGCATTCCTTGAAGGACTACTTGATACGTGTAGTCTTACTTTTGTAAAATAAAGCTTTGGGTTCTGGAAGGTGTTTAGACTGAGGTTATAACTGATCAGATTCTAGTTTGGAGTATAACGGTGATACAGCGCCAATATTGAAACTAAGTGGCACTACCAGAAAAGGTATCATAGCCGACGAATTTAAGTCGTCGGCTATAATAATTATAGCCGACGATATCGTCGGCTATAACCATTACCCGACGACATATCGTCGGTTATAACATCGTCGGAAATACGCCGTCGGCAAAACTATACCCGACGACGATATCGTCGGCTATAACCATTTTAGCTGACGAAATCGCCGGCTATAATAATTATAGCCGACGATATCGTCGGCTATAATGGTTATAGCCGACGAATAAATAGTTCGTCGGCCGTTATTTGCAATTTCGTCGGCTATAATGCCTTTTCTGGTAGTGTGGTATTTCGTTTTTGGGGAAAAGGCAAGAAGGAAATCAGAAATAAGGTTATTTGGTTAATCCTTCTTAATTATGACATTTGACGGATACATTTTTTGGTATCTTTAGTAATTATCAAGGACTTACTCATACAACTTTGAAGTGATTGGTTAGCTTTATTTGAATGGAGGGTCGATACGGGGAAGGAATGTATAAGGATAAGAATTTCATTCGGGTTTGTATTGTAGTAGGACCACTTACTGTTCCAGAAATGACTTGAGGAGTCATTATTTCTGTAAATGTGTGTTGGTATTTTCATTGAATAGACATTTGATTTGAGGTTACCATCATGTCAGTTCTCGTGGGACGAGCTATTGATTGGGACCTCTGCAGTGTAATTGGGGTTTGAGAGTCTTATTCAAAGATTTCTTTTCTTTGATGCAAGCCAAGGGAAACTTGTGGTTATGAGTTGGCTCGAGCAAATTTAAGTTGTTGGGTTTATCTTGTGATTTCAGCGAGCCCTGTGGTACTTGAGATATTTTCTCCCGAGTTGAAGATCATATGGGAGAACTTGAGTTGCATCGAAATGCTATTTTGATATTGGTCGATCTAACAGTTCTGGTGTTAGTCGACGGCTATGAAAATTGTTTTTTGAAGTCATACTGGATTGGGCTATTGGTGATAGTTGAGGTACCTAGTTGGAAACCTCTGTTGGTTGTCACCTTTGACGATGATTTAGGTCTCACTCTTTTGTGAGTTATAAGTTTGGCGGTTGCTTTATTCATAGATGAGATTGGACTTTGATAAGTCAGTTTTATTTGAAACCAATCATGAGTATTTGAGTGCGAGGAGCACATGTTGAGGACTCATCCCGAGACCATGAGAGATTTGTCCTCCAGTTCAGTGGTATGGATTGATGTGACAACAAGTGTAACAGGAGAGGTAAGACTTTGAGATTCTCAACGGTTTTTGCTGGTGTCTGTGTACGATTGGTTGTTACTATTTTGATTTGTATAATATGGCGTTTTCTGCACCCAAGGTCGACTTGATGAGATGTGGATGATAGAGATTGTGGGACTCTCTGATGTTTGAGTCCATGGAAGCGGATCAAGAATCGTGATTTATTTTACGGTTTTAAATGGAGTTTCACGCATCTTTGGGGACTCGATAATAATTCAGCTTGATCTTGCACATTTGGATGGGTGAATAGACAAAGATGTCTATTCAGGTCACGGGATATTTGTTGAGTTTTCTGAATTACAATTCGGGGGTAAGTGAGCTGGACAACTCTCCTCCATAGAGTTATGCTGATAACTGAGGTAAATTAAAAGGTAAATGGAACTACTAAAGAATTGGAGGAGCATGAAGATGTCGCGTCCTCAGTCTTGGCAAGTACGCAAATTTCGAGGACGAAATTTTTATAAGGAGGGGAGAATTGATATGACCCGAATCTGGAATTACCATTTTACGGTGTTACGTGTACTTTGACTCCTCGGGAATTGTTGCGATTCGAAAAAATTCAAAAGGTTGACTTTTAAATAAGTTGACCTGACCGAGGATTTTATTTCGCGACGAAATAGAAGTCGTCGAAACGAGTTCGTGGACATGCGGCACGATTTTTTTGGAGTTTGTACGAAAAAGTTGTGACATAGGAAACCAAAACTTGCCGATTTTGGACGAGTATAAATAGCCGGGAGAAAATTTCCCGAAAAGGAAATTTCTCATTTTTTTTCTTTTTCTTCTTTTTCTTCTCTCTCCTTTCTCTCTCCTCTCCCCCGACTCGGCCCGACCTCTGCCGAACCTCCGCCGTCCGGCCGAACTGGGCCGGCACACCGGTCGTGTTCAGACCGGCTCGGCCCCCTCGTCACGCCGGTGGTGGCGATTCATGCCGAATCGCTGCCGTTTGGCCGTGTACAGCCCGAGAAGCACCGACCCCGATCGGTTGGTTCTCCCCTCTCCGGCCATGGTTCGGCCCGATTCCGGTCGGGAATCGAAGGCCTCGACCCGCACGTCAAGCCCATGGGAGGAATCGAACCAGTTTGCACGAGGTAAGGAGGAATTGGAATTTGAAATTTTTAGGGTTTTTGTGAATTTTTGTGGAGGTTGTGATTTTGATGTTTTTGTTGTAATTGGAGGCTAGAATTGAGTTTAGAACGTTGTTTGGAGTTGATTAAGTGTAATTTGGGGTTCGATTGGTTGAGTTTTGGAGAATTTGTGGTTTTGGGGATTCCGGCCGCCGTGTCAGCCGCCGCCTGTGGCGGCGGAGGCAGTGGGAACGGAACCCCGAAGTGGTGGCGATGGTATTGGGTCGATTTAGATTCGATCGGGGAGGTTTTGGTCACTGTGGTGGCGGAGCTGCCGGCGGCGGCGCGGCGGCGCTACTGTTGCCGGCGGCGCGAGGAAGAAGATGAACAGTGACCGGTAAAAAGTAAAAAGATAAAACAGTAAAAGTGAAAAGTAAAACAGTAAAACAGTAAAAAGTAAATGTTAAATAGTAATTGGATTTTAACCATTTACTGTTTGACTTTCAGAATTACTATTTGACCATTAAAAGTTACTGTTGACTTACTGTAAGAAGGTTAAAAGCTGATAAAAAGGGTTTTATGACGAATTTACTAGGAAAGGAATTGATCGGACACGGTGTGGGTGTCCAGAGTAAATTTGGTTATAGATCGTTTCGGTATTTGAGACGAAATTCTAATACCGGAAATAAAATAGAAGTTGGGATAATTCGGACGAGCGAGGACGTCCGTGGTTTGGGTTTTATATTTGTTTTCCGAGGTTTAGAAATTTACGATCTCGCCCTTGTGACAGGTCGAGAGGGTACTAGACGGGACGAGAGCCGAAACGGCTACCAGCTCGGAAAAGACTGTGAGTGGATTTTTATTTTAAAACAAATGCATGCATGATTATTTTATTGAAATGAAATTTCTTTTAAAAATGAAATTTATTTTGATTAAATGATTTTGAAGTATGAAAGATTATATGAGAAAAAAAAAAAGATATGTTAAGGAATATATGGTTTCGTTTTATCGACAGTAATGATATTTATATTGGATTTTGCTATTTCCTTGGGAAATGAGATTTCCATGTGGTTTTATATTTTCGAAATATTTTAAGTATGTTAATCAGTAGACCGGAATGAAATTCCGGGGATTTTGTTGTTTTTATTATTTATGATTTTACTGACATGCGAGGTATGTCGATGGGATTTACTTATATTTAATTTGATTTTACGGCATGGTGATTGCCGGGTACTTATGTTACGGCATGTTGATTTGCCGGGGATTCATGGTTATATATGGAGGCTAGAATATTGTTATGTGATTATGAGCCTCGGATGGTTGATGATTTATCAGGGGAAATGTATTTCGAGATTTGTTTTCACCACACGAGGGTCCACGTTATAATTATATTGATGCTCGCTAGCGGGGCCTCATCCCATGCGAGGTGTCGAGTTGACCATATAGGTCAGATTCACGCTCGGTGGTCGACGTAGGGTTGTATATATTGAGGCGGTGACTTGTCTAGGTAGTAGACTTAGACACGGGGGGAGTTAATAGAACTCTCGGACCAGAGCCTGACGAGGCTCCAGTGGTGGGTAGACATTTCCCTGTTGCATGGCCAATGGGATTTGGTCATGAGGATATTTTTCACTGTGATTGCGGGAATATTTCCTCTGTGAAACTTTCAGTTTTTATTAAATTCCTGCATCAGTCGATTGAGATTTTTATATTATTATATGACGTGATTGAGATTTTTATATTATTATATGACGTGATTGAGATTTTTATACGATTATATGATGTGGCTTCGGGAATATTTCATTTATGAGACTTTCAGCTTTTGATAGATTCCCGAAGCAGTGGATTAAGATTTCTATATTTTTATATTATCTAGTTTCGGGAATATTTCCTCTATGAGGCTTTCGGTGTTTCATAGATTCCCGAACCAGTGGAACTGGGATTTTATATGACCAAAGAGATTGATCGAGATGTATTATAAGTTGATTTTCAAATGGTTATGATTTTATATATATATATATATATATATATATATATATAAACAAAGGAGTTTTGTTTATTTGAGTTGTCAGCGAGGCTGAGTTGTTTTAATAGAGTTTTTTTTATAAAATGGGGTACGTTTATATATACATATGCATGCATTGTGATTTTCCAATTGTTATGAAAATGTGGGAAAGTGATCTAATGTCTTTAACTAAAAGTATTAGTTGAAATTATTTTATTTTTATCCACTCACTCTAACGTTTTTAAATTACTTTCCCCTGGGCCCTTCGTTTTAAATTGCCCAGTGTGCAGACTAGTAGTTGAGGTCAATGATACTCAGGTCGAGGCATAGTCAGCGTCGGTATTGCTTCCGCTCGGTAGGATCTTTTGATCCTTTATCTTTTTGATTTTTGTATCCTTAGTTACTTTTTGTAGAATGCTCTGATAAATTGTAGATGTTTTAAAAGTGATTCTACTTTTGTGTTGAGAAGTTGTTGGAATCTTGGGGGAGCAGGTGGCTCCTAGAGTCAGGATAGTTTTTATAGTAGTGTTTTGTGTATTTGACAGGTGAGGGTTGTCCATTTTAAGAGAGGTCACGCCGATTTTTCGATAAAATCTCTCTTAAGGTGGTCCCCGCAGGATCTGATCCGGGTTTCGGGGTGAAATCTGGTTCGGGTCCTGTCACCGTATGCTGCGGCTGCAAGGATTTTGGTGGCAGAGGTGATGGCAGCGGATGGCGGAGTAGTGAATTGAGAGGTTGAAGGGTAATGGGAGATATTAATAGCACTAAAAGTTAGACAGTAAAGGTTAAGGGACAAGACTTTGGGCTTGTCGGAATTGTCTAATTACATTGATTTAAGTTTTTCAGACATTTAAGAAAAATAGGGATTAATGATGATATTTATTCAGGACGTGGGGACGCTCATTATGACGGGACTTCTGAGAGGCGTCAGGCTTAGGCCATATATTGTGAGTGGACTTTTATTTAAATAAATGTGCATGCAGTTATGTTTTAAGTGTTATGTTGATATTTATAATTGAGATATGTTCCATGGTCTTTTAGTTTAATATTGGATTTTTCCACGGTTTTGGATAGACATTTCTGAAACGAAAAATAACATTTACTAACTCATTGGAGGTTTTAACTGATTCCAGAGATTTCATGATATCTTGATTTATGAATTTCACGACATGTGAGACATGTCGAATTTATATATATCATTTTCGGTATTATTTGCACGGCACGTGAGACATGTCGGATGTATATGTTTTTCTTCGAGGCTACTATTTTAAATGATTATATTTATAAGCCTCAGATGTGCGGTCGGGGACCGTACGGATTTATGATAAATTGGGGAAGTGTGTTTCTGGATTTCATTTTTTACTTGTTTTTACACCACTTATTGGGTCGTTGTGATGCTAGCTAGCCGTAGCGTGGGACGCTACTTAGAAGCCTGAGAGGTTCCGACCCGATCCTGGGAGGGTCTGATTTATGGTGTACTCACTTCCCCACCGGATGTTTTATCGGGATAATGAGATTGGCATTTGATTCATTTTATTGTTATGAATGTTTTCCGTGAAATTTAATATGGCATGCACCATGGTTTTCTTAAATATAAATTTGGGAGAACATTTGCAAATTTTCAATTGCTATTGTTACAATGTTTCAAATGTTCAGCTTATTGATTTTTGTCCACTCATGCTAATATTCTAAATGTTTCTCCCTTGGGCCCTTCGTTTTAAAATACCCAGTCTGCAGTGTTCGTTCAGCGACTAACGAGCGAGGCATAGATTATGTTTTCCCCTGTCTTCTCCTACGGAGGTTGATAGTTAACCTCCTTGTTTTATATTTCTAGGGTTAATTTCAGTTTACTACCCAAAACTTTGGATCAGGTTTCAGTTTCGTCCTTATTCTTTTAATTTAATCACGTGTGCCCTCCTACTTCTAATTTTCTATCAACCCGAGACAAAAATTCAATTTCACTTCGAACATGATGTCATTATCCGACGTGGACAAGACATGCTGGCCCACTTTTCAGTTTCCAACCCTTTTCAAATGGCATACCTTTTATTTTTGGCGCCAGCATGTCTCGTCCACATCGGATGATGATGTCATGTTCGAAGTGAAATTGAATTTTTGTTTCGGGTTGATAGAAAATTAGAAGTAGGAGGGCACACGTGATTAAATTAAAAGAATAAGGACGAAATTGAAACCTGACCCAAAGTTTTGGGTGGTAAACTGAAATTAATCCATATTTCTATTTCTAGTTTAGCCGCTCTGATAACCACGGGTTTGTAGTTATTCGTATTTTCACTATGGATATTAGGAGGTTTGTTATTAGGAGGTTGTATGTGTGAAGATTTGAGATTTAACTGTTTAATTATTTTATTGGAGCTGTTTAAATTTATGATGGTTGATTTTGATGTATGAGGAGCAGATGGCTCCAGGAGTAAGGTGGCGGATGTTTCTTTTTCTACGGAGTGTATAGTTTTGGGTTTCTTGCAGGTAGGGTTGTCCATTTTTAAGAGAGGTTATGCCAAATTATTCGATATAATTAACCTTAAAGTGGACCCCGCATGATTTACTCCAGATTTCAGGGGGAAATCTGGGGTGGGTCTTCACAAGCATCCCTTAGATGAAAGCAATGACAATAATCAATATACAGAATTTTGTTCAGAAAGATCAAGGAACTACTCTTCTAGCCAGTGGAGAAAAGGTAATGGTTATCAGTTATGACCATCCCCTTCCTGAAAATTGTGATTTCTACAAAGTCTTAAAAAGGCGAGAAGTCGATGGGACATTAGCCACTACCTCGTAGATAGAGAAGCTAGAAACTGAGCAAAAGTACAAAAATCCTTGTGACTCAGATATGGAATCTGAAAATGAGGAAGGATACATGGACAACTCTGGAGCCTCCCTTTGTGATGAAGAGTTACACAACGTTATCAACAAAACGGAGTTCTGAGTGGAGGCCGACGCATAAAGACAAGAAGTTGTAGGTAAGTGGATGCAAGCGCATAAATAGTTTTTAGTAAGATAAGAAATAAACGGTTGCCGACAAAAGCAGACAAATCTTCAAAAGGAGAAAGGGTTAAAATCTTATCAGCAATAAGTTTCTCCTTGTCTAAAGTTTCTTAAGGAAATTAATTGAAGTTTGGAGTCCGGCGCCTATGTAAAGGAAGGAAGCCATCAAGAGAATGCATTCGAGAAGGAAGCAAGCAGAGCACATATAGTTTCATAGAGTCTTGAAAGAGTGTTTTCCTGAGAGTTGTGAGTATTTGTAAAATAAAAGTGTCTAAGTGAGTAGTGTCTGAGGAACTATATCCAGCTAAGTCATCCGGTGTGGTTTCCTTTATTTCCAAGTAAGTTTGTGTTTTAATTTCAAGCATGAGTAGCTAAACAGGTTTTAACTGTTTACCCAAGAGTGAGGCTCTGGGTTATGTATATGTATGTATGTTTGAATAAATAAATTTCAGCTAGTGTCCCCTATATCTGTCAAAATTTTAGTTTGTTTAAAATTTCTCAAACCCCAGACGGCGGACTACCGCCTAAGAGTGGTATTTGAGATTGCTTGATTTATTAAACCTCTCAAACCCCAAGTGGAGGATTACCTCCTAGGAGTGGTATTTGAGTTAGATTTTTCTGTTGTTTTTTCTGCTTCACTAGAACTTAAGAAACTCTCCATACCAAGACAACAGTGATATCACCAGAATAGTAACCGTTTAGACAGGAGGTCGTTAGGTGAAAAGATTGGCATGTTGAAGGCTAGATCTTAGGATTGACAGGTAATTAAGTTTTAGAGAAGTAGAAAATAAGGAGAAAAAAAATAATAATAATAAAAAAAAAACAATTGTAAAAGTCAATTTTACCCCTAATAGTTGACAAAGGTATGACATTGATTAGGAAATAAGAGTCTGGGTATCACATTTATACCATTGAGAGTTCAAGTACCATATTGTCTGGTGCACTAAAGTTCAGGGACTGTTGAGATCATTTTCTCTAAATTATATATGTGCAGTATGCTAAATAAACAAATTCATGGGCCCACCACGCTCCGTCGAAATGTAAAATAAAGCTATTTTAAAAGAAAACAGGAAATAAGAATATTCTGGTCTTTTTGACAGTGTTAACAGAATATTCTAACGAAATATTCCCTATTTTTAACAGTAGGTACTTCTTTGATATTAAAACAAGAGTTCAGGTATCACATTGTTCGTTTTAAAAGTTCGGTTATCAAACTGTCCGGGTCACAAGAGTTGAGGCACCATTAGTGCATTTTCCCCTTTAATAGAACATGGTTTTTTTTTTGGTACAAATTTAATAGAACATGGTTTGTCAACTAAAACATAATTTTTTTTATTTTTCTATCCTTGAAATATTAAAAAACTTTCAATAAATTTTAATGTTCTGGGATAAATAAGTCAAATTACAATTTTTTTTTTTAAAATAGAAGTTCACTACAAGACCAACAGTTTTGCGATTGTATCTTACCAAACTCACAAAGAAGTAAAGTAAGACTAATATAGTCACTAGTACGCTCGCAATCAAGCAAGCTCCTACATAAGAAAAACATACTCGCCTCCTACAAACCTATGGATCTAGATCATCTACTTGTCTAGGCACACAATTGTGGTACAAGTACGTCTAAACCTCCTCATAAAAGACTCACAGATATTGAAATATTCATATAAGAGCTTATCCCCAGCCAATACATGTCAAATATCTCCAAGCTCAAGCCTGCAGGCCCAAGCCCAATCCTTATCTTGACTGAGTGGACTCCCATTCATGCAGCTCAGGCCAAGATTTATTTTAGACCCAAAAGCCCAAACCCAATCCCAGGAGCCCTAGCCGTCCATACTTCCCCGACCATCCTCGTCGCCGAATCAAGTGACCGGTCGGTCGCCCAACACACTAACATCATCACTCCTAAAACAAATCGGTGACCTTCCTGCTACCAATCGGAGTTGGAAACTGAGCAGCAATCCCTGAAGGATGATCCAAATTAAAGCTTTTTGTCACGAGCTTACTTTTTATCACCTTAATCACTCGTGCGGCCTTAGCACTTTCCTTGCTAAGTCAGCCTCCTTTTGTCGCACAACTCCTTGGCTAAAACAACGGAAAAGAACAAAGTTCTTGGAGATAACTTGTATTAACTTTGAAGAAAGCTTTACAAGTGTTTGTTGGCTTCCAAGACTAGATGTCTTCCTCGTGCCAAACTGGGATGGGTGCATCTCTATTTATAGGGAGCCTGATAAGAGCATAATATGCGACATTCTTAATGGTTTTTATCCCCATTTATGCAATTGCTTAACCCTTATTGTTGTAATATAGAGTCATTTAGTTAAGTTTAGAGTCTTTGGCAGAGTTGTTGATGAAAAGAGCTTAAAACGAAAAAAGTGTGCAATTCTTGAAGAATCCTAATGAAAGCAGGAATCCCTATCGAATCAGGACTTGTTCTTAAGATATTGTGCTACATGTTATCTTCTTTTATTAATATATTTTTCTCTATTATTTTTCAGGAATTAAGAGGAGATAAATGAAGAATTTTGGAAGCAAATTAAATGAAGAAATCGGAAAGGAAAAGAATTCAAATGCAACAAGGACAAGGAAAGATTTAAATGCTTCGACCAAGAAAGGAATGCATGCATTGATGCCAAAATTTGTATGGCAAGTTTTCAAACAAAATAAGGGAAGCATTCAGCCATTTAAAGGAGTTCTAGAGCTACAAGGAAACAAGGCTGAATTAAGAAAGAAAAGGTGGAGCTTTGTATGGATTAATTCGGCAACAAATCTTGGAAAGGAAACTGTTGACAGTAGCCACAGAGGGGCTACAGCAAGCCCACAGACCCGCGGCAAGTACACCAGGGCCCGGCCCAGGACTCAGGATCGGAGCACCAGCACCAGGCCTCGGGGCCCAGCGGTCTATCCTGCCTCCAAGGGTCCTGGGACCAGGGGCGCCTGCCTGCCAAAGAGGGCGCCAGAATATCCAAACAGAAGGGAACCAGTCCCACATCGAAGGGTAAGGCCAGCCCTCACCCTCAACCACCTATATATGGGCCTCGACTAACACCATAAATAGGTAACTTGTCTCCCTCCCTGCTTACATACGTGCCCAGGTTATATATATTCCAACTATACTAACTTAAGCATCGGAGAGGTGAAGGCCGGCCCGCCCGGTATTCCCCTTAGTAAGCAGGATTGCAGGAGATCGAGTCGGATTCATCAAGTATCTACCAAGACCCCCGGGTTTAGGCAGAAACAATTGGCGCCGTCTGTGGGAAGTCTGAACAAGAAGCCGTGCAAGCAACACCGCTGGCTGAGATTGTGGGAATGAGTCAAGAGAAAGGAACTACTGAGGAAGGGCGTATTACAGCTGTGCAAACGCTCGCCTCCACCCCTGTCGCCACGCAGGAGATGCGTGGCGAGCAGGGCAGCGATTTGGGAAGGAGCCATGGAGGGCCCTCCGGTGATCCAGAGCCCCGCCACGAGAGCTCGCACGGGAAGGACCCGATAGAGGACGAAGGCAGCCCAGTGCTTCGTGGCCTATCCCTGACGTTCTCGGATGATCCGAGTGATCAGTCTGAGAGCCAGGATCAAGACCCCACGTACAGCCCCGACCATGACGGCTTGGCGGGGAAGGTACGGGCGATGGCCGCGGAAGTTAGTCGTCTCAGAGAGGAGAACGACCGGGACCGAGCCAAGTCCCAGGCCCGATACGAAGAGATAGAGGCAGTAAACACCGCCCTGGTAGCCGCCCTAGAGAGGGGGCAGCAGCGCAGTGCTGCCATGGCCGAGGCACAAGCCGCACCCCTGCTAGTCCAACCCCGGCGGCTAGAGGCTGGACAATCTTCGGGCGCCCGACCCAGCGAGCCTATGCGAGAGAAGTCACGAGCCGGCGAGGACCTGCCGAAGAGCACGCCCGCCTCCCACCAGCCGCACACTTCGTCCATGGGTGAAGTGGATACTCCAACCGCCCGGGCGCTGCAACTGCTAGCCAGCACCGTGTCGGATCTGAAGGCCCAGATGGAGGCAAACGAGAGGAGAGCGGCCCGGCCATTGGAAAGCGCCCGGTTCAACGAGCGCATGGGCCCCTTTTCACACCGAGTCATAGAGTCGGGGAGATCTGGCAACCAGAAGTCCCTCAAGCTCACCTATTCCGGGTCCGGTTGCCCGTATCAGCATCTGGACAGCTTCCGATCCCAGACCTGTGCCAAGGGTTACTCCGATGCAATCTGTTGCAACATCTTCCAGGAGACCCTATCCGGAGAAGCGCTCAGTTGGTTCTACGAGCTTCCTGCGAATTCAATCGAGGCATTCGAACAGCTGGCTGACCGGTTCGTAGGCCGCTTCATCCTCCGAGTCGAGGGAGCGCGGACGTCCACCGTCCTCTTCAACTGCATCCAAGCCCCCGGGGAAGAGTTGAGAACCTTTGTCAACCGGTGGCAGACGGCCACGGCCGGAGTTCGGAACTTGGACAAAGGCATCGCCGAGATGGCATTCAAGCAGGGGCTTCGGGCAGGGAAGTTTTCCTACGCCGTCAGGGTAGAACTCCCTCAGGGCTACGACGAGTTGATGGCTATGGCCATCCGGCATGCCCAGGCTGATCATGAGACCTACGGGAACCACCTGCTGAAGAGAAAGCGGGATGAGCAGTCTTTGGACCATCCCCGGGTAGAGGATCCCCCGCGCAGTCACGAGAGCAAACCCGGCCAGCGAGCCGAGCACGGGAGTCGCCGACCCGGCCGGAACAACAACAACAACGGCAAGACCTGGCCGCAGCGACAGCAGAGACCCTTCTCTGACAGGCCCCAGCCTCGGACCGAGAACAAACCTGCACCGTACCACCAAGAGCGCCCCCTGGCAATTATGCCAGCACCCCCGGCTAATCAAGAGGTCTTCTCCACTCTCACCACATCCTATGAGGACATCCTGCTGGAGAATGCGGGCGTCATTGCCCCACCGCCCCAGAGAAGGTACCCCAAGGGGAAGCTCACGACGGCGCAGACAGGCAAGTACTGCTCGTACCACGATGAGGCAACTCATCGGACGAACCAGTGCTTCGCCCTCAAGACTGCAGTGCAGGGCTTGATTGACAGCGGCCAGCTCCAGAGATATGTAGGGGAGAGGGGAGCAGGCCCCGACCGGGAGGGTAACCCGGCTTGGTAAACCCGCTGGGTCCAGGCGGCTAGTTTGGCATATCGCCGGTTCAACCGATTGTAAAGATCAAATATATGCAAACTACTTTTGAAAACTCTGGCCCCGCAAGCTCAGATATATATATTCATAGTTAAAGTATCCAAAAAGTAAACCGCTCCGGAGAGTTTCTTTTACAAGCAAAAGCGAGAAAAACATCCTATGGAGCCGCATCTCCAGCGGTGGCTTCGTCGTCGACCTCAGCTCCGGCAGGTTCGGCACTGTTGGTAAAAGAATCCAAGTGCGAGCGATGTTCTGCTCCTGACTGTTTCTCCACCGACAGCTGCTGGACGACCGGCTCCACAGGAGCATTTCCTTCGGCAGAGGTACCAGGCATCAGGGAAGTATTTAACCACCCCTTCGCCGCCCATTCCGTGTAGGCATCCGAGATGCCTTCCTCCCGGGCCTTCTCCAGGCAGTCCAGGAACCGATCGCTCTCCTCGTATTGAAGAACGAACCGGTCGAACTGTCCCGGATCATCTCCGCCAGCAGCAGCAGCGGCGGCACGCGCCTGGAGCTCATCTATCTTGGCCTCCAGCTCGGCCCTCTCAGCGTCAGCCCGCTCCCGCTCCCTCTCCATGCTCCGGTTCTGCTCCTCCAGCTCCCGGGCCTTCTCCTCCATCTTCCTGGCCTTTTCCTCCATCTTCTTGGCTCTCTCCTCCGCCCTGGCCTTCTCCCGATCCGAGCGGGACTTCTCCACCTCCAGAAGCTTCTGAGACCTGGATAGCGCAGCTATCTGCCTCTTCAGCACCGGGAGCTCCTCACTTGCATCCGACTGGTACAGGTGGTAGAGCAGCTGCAGGGCAGTAAAGGCAGTCAAGTGGCAAAGAAAGAAGGCAGGATATAAGCAATACGGTGGTACCATGCGGTACTTACCCGGAAGATGGATTCCTTGCATTTTGGCCGGTTGCCACCCGCCAGCACGCCATCAACCCCGGGCCTGTCCAGGCCGAAGCTGGCCAGGTCCGCCATCATCTGCCGAACGAGAGTATTGTCCGGACTTCCCATACCCACCTCCGCAGGCGCAGGACTGCTCTGCCGGGCCGCTCCGACTCCCTCCCCAGCATGGGATGTCACGCTGCTGGTTGTCCTGACCCGCTTCGCCAGGACCTCCCGGGATGATCCGCCAGTTAGCGTCACCAGCAAAGGGGACGGACCCTCCGGCCCTTTCCGCTTCTCTCCCCGCCCTTCGGGAGCGGCGGTACGTGCGCTTGCACGAGGAACAAAAGCAGCGATACCCAGGCTCGCCGCACGGTTGGGGACCCTGTTTTCTCCCCCAGGAACCCGCACCGGTCCCCCGGTGCTCTTGCCCTTCCCTGGCACCGCTGCTGCCACAGAGTGATGGGTCTTCACTCGCTCCGGCACGTAGGACGATTCGTCCAGATCCCGGGCCTGGGGCTCCGCATGCAACGTAACCCGCCCGTCCGCTTCCACCGAGGACCGGGCCACACTCGCACCCTTCTCCGTAAGATTCTTCAGGAGATCTTCCCCGTCCATCGAAAGAGTGTTTTCGGGCTTGATCACCGCCCGGGTTGACGCACCTGCAGGACAAAGAGAAACGTTAAATTGTTGAGCAAATCCTAGCACAAGTCCCACCGCTAGGGTTTGTTACCCACCGGGATCCCGCCCAAGCCCACAGTGTTCCAGCACTTCTCGCCGGATGAAGTTGTACGAACTTCGCTCCAGGTGGTCCCAGCAGCCGAGAATAGTCAAGACCCTCTCCTGCTCCAACTCGGACAGCTGGAACGACTGATCGCCTATGGGCTGGAAGGCGCCAGGCACCCGGTACCTCCTCCTCTTCACCTGCCAAGCCCCGCCAGCCATCACCACCTTCTTTCTCCAGCTGTTATCTACCCATGAAGGCATAGTGGTGATAACCGCTTGATTGTTGCGGGAGTTGAAGGATAAGCAGCCTTTGGACCCCGTCTTCCTCGAGTAGGACAACCTATACAGCGCCCGGAATTCATTGATCGTAGGCATACTCATTCCGGACAAGTCGTATAGGCAGCCTAGGCTTAGTAGCCGCCTCCATTGAAGACCGGGCAGCTGCGCGGGCGACGCTGGCAGGGCACTCAGAATATACTGCACAAAGTCAGGCAGCGGTAGCGACATCCCGTGCCGGAACTGGTCCGGATGCACGGCAACCCAACCCTCCTCCGGGTTACAGGCCGACTCTCCAGGGTTCAGTGGACGCAAAAAGATATCGTCCGGGATACCCCACGTTTCCCGAAACGCAGCGATCTCCGCGGGAGTCAGGCTCTCCTCCGGTTCGTCACACACCACGGCAGTTCTTCCCCTGCCAAGCGTGTAGCTTTCAGCGTGCGCACCGGCCATTCGCACCCCGTGCGGTATCTCAGCTTCCGAGGAATCTGACCCGGAATCCGAGGACGTGGACGAGGCACCGCTCCCGGAGCGGTCCGCGGCTTCTTGCTCCGGGGCTTCAGAATCGAGCCAGTCCTGCATCCTCTCCACATCATCCACCACAGGACCTCTTGCGGCAGATTCAGAAGCCTCCTCCGAACTCGAAGTGTACATCTTAATCTAGGGGCAGAAAAGCAAAACCCTAACGCTCGTCAGCAACAGACTACAACACCACCTTCAACGGCCTCCCCCCCAAAAGTTTGCCGCTGAGCAACCCAGTCAGCGACAAAGATCCCTCCCCCCCCCCCCCCCCCCCCCCCCCCGCCGCAAAACAACAAATCAAAAAACCAAGAAACACCGGGGCAAAGAACACAACTTACCGATTAGTATGCTCAGCCGAGGACAATCCGCCCAGCGAAAGCAACGAGCAATGGTAAAAGGAGGCTTGGGAGCGCTTCAAACAACGGATCTCTTGGGGCAAGGAACTTAGGGTTTTTTTTTCGCCGGACCACCTCCTTTTTTTTCTCTCGGTCTCTTAAAAACGTACAAGAAGCAAAGGTAGAAAGAAGAGCAGAAGAGACCTATTTATAGAGGAGACCGGTGCCCTAGGCATTTAGAAATCCCCCCAAAAAACGCAATCAGAACAAATCAAACGCCTGCGAATCCAGGCCCTCCATCACAAAACCGTCCCCTGACGACACGTGTCCCAGCATTGGTAAAACTGCCCACGCCATCATAACTGACCGGACTGATGGACTCCCTCCTTAAATGCATGTCAGCCACCTGTCCCACACGCTGGCGACAGGAAGGTAGGAGCAGGAGCCAGGGAGTCACACTCCCCTACGCTTCCCCAGATTCCACGGTTGCACGCCATCATCATTGCAATTCAAACCGCTTAGGAAGACCTCTCACCAGTTATACTGATCCAAACCGCTTCAAGAGCATCTATCCGGGTTTGAGCAGGACCTCGCACCGATATGGCATGTTGCCCGCGCGAGTCCCGCCCGGTACCATGGCAGTCCGTGGATTATGATCATTCAACCGGCTCCATGGCATCTTCCCCCGCACTTACACCAACGACCTCGTTTCGATATGGCAGGACGCCCGATCGAGGTCCGGTCTGCAAGTTCACCCGGGACTCGTTCTAATTTGGCAGAACGCCCGTCGAGCCCCCATGAACTCCACCTCGCACCGATATGGCAGAACGCCCGGGCGAGGCCCACCTCATCGATTCCACCATGTCCCACCAGGTTGAGAGTACTTTCCGGAAACATAAACATCCGGACCCATGGCTTTTTTCACAGGGGGACTCGTTTCGATAGGCATGTCACCCGTCGAGTCCGCCCGCCTCCATGGCAAACGCATGGGCTTTACAAACCGGGCGAGTCTACATCTAACACATGTACCCTTGTCCAGCAGGATAAAAACCCTGCGTCGCATTGAACCGCGATACTGTCCAGCAGGATAAAAACCCTGCATCGCACTGAACTGCGATACCTTTGGGAACACATGGGGGAGACTCGTTATCTCTACACCATCCCACCGGGCAGATTGTATCTCTAACACAGAACAAGTCTCCCCGCAGGCTAACAAACCTGCACATCTACCTCATCGCTTATTTAAACACAAAGCTGAGAAGAACTAGCAAATGTTGGCACCGCTCCGTTCTGATTTGGCAGAACAACCGGTTCTGGCCCAGTTTGCACCGCTCCGTTCTGATTTGGCAGAACAACCGGTTCTGGCCCAGTTTGCACCGCTCCGTTCTAATTTGGCAGAACAACCGGTTCTGGCCCAGTTTGCACCGCTCCGTTCTGATTTGGCAGGATGCCCATTGCGGGACCAGTGAGCTCCGAAGGGCAGCAGACCCAATCAGAATTCCGTGCATTAACCTCTTGCATGGCGGATTTCAACGCCTCATTCCATGCATTAATCTCTCGCATGGCGGATTTCAACGCCTCATCACCATCATTCCATGCACCATCTATCGCATGGCATCATCTCATGCATTTTTCGGGTTTCCACCCCGTTTCATGCTCTAACACTCGAGCACAATCCTGTTTTACATTACCCAACATGCTTATAAATTATTTCTTGCCATCGGTAACAGGTACTCACCTCGGTCACGCCCAATCTTTAACGCGGACTTGGGGGACTGGGGACCTGTAGGTTGGTAACCCCGCGGGTCTGCGGGACAAGAGCAAGACAGATAAGTCCCCATTCAAGATTGCACTTGACCGGGAACTTGGGGGACTTGTTGACAGTAGCCACAGAGGGGCTACAGCAAGCCCACAGACCCGCGGCAAGTACACCAGGGCCCGGCCCAGGACTCAGGATCGGAGCACCAGCACCAGGCCTCGGGGCCCAGCGGTCTATCCTGCCTCCAAGGGTCCTGGGACCAGGGGCGCCTGCCTGCCAAAGAGGGCGCCAGAATATCCAAACAGAAGGGAACCAGTCCCACATCGAAGGGTAAGGCCAGCCCTCACCCTCAACCACCTATATATGGGCCTCGACTAACACCATAAATAGGTAACTTGTCTCCCTCCCTGCTTACATACGTGCCCAGGTTATATATATTCCAACTATACTAACTTAAGCATCGGAGAGGTGAAGGCCGGCCCGCCCGGTATTCCCCTTAGTAAGCAGGATTGCAGGAGATCGAGTCGGATTCATCAAGTATCTACCAAGACCCCCGGGTTTAGGCAGAAACAGAAACAAAATTAAGGATGAATGTGGACTGATTTTCTCTCTGCATTCAAGATAATTTTGCTGAATTAAATCAAGGATAATTTAAGGAATATTTTGAAAACAATTCAGCATTTATCCTTGAGTTATTTCGGCAACAAGCTAGAAGGAAGGTTTGACTTGCTGAACAAGAAGATAGGAGAAGGACTTTCGGCTCTCAAGGATTCCTTTGCTGAAACCCTAGCATCCCTTGCTCTCTATAAATACCACACCATATTTTCAGAAAAAGGATCTCTCTTCTCACGCTAAAACAAAGCCGAATGATAGGAGCATAAAATGCGACGTTCTTAATATGTTTTTACCCCCATTTATCCAATGCTTAACCCTTATTATTGTAAGATAGAGTCATATTTTAGTTTAGTGTCCCTTTGGTAGAGTTTTGGAGAAAATGTGCTTAATTGTCAGTAAAATATGTCTTTTTCGTGATTTTGAGGCTCGTGCTAAACTGATTTATCCTTTTCCAAATTTGATGAAATTTGGTGTGCATTTAATTGGAAAGCTAAAGTATATTGTGTCAAAATTTCAGATCAATCGGAGTTCGAGAAGTCACCCAAATGAAGGCTGCAACTTGGCAGTTTGAGCAAACCAATCCAGGGACTACCAGGATTTTCCAGGGACTGTGTCCTGACTTCCGGAATTTCTGTGGGACACATCGCTTGGAACCAGAGAACGAGCCATACGCCGTTGGAAAGCTCTACGAGTCTAGTTTCTCTGGGACTTCGAATCGTAGGAAAATATTTCCTGAGCAAAAATTTATGCCGGTTTGAATGCACGAAGGTCAAGTCTGCCGAAAGAAGAAAACCTAAACCGAGTTCTACATGGATTTGGCTTACGAATGTGGACTGAATTCCATCATTTGTGCAAGATTTTTGGCTGAATTAATTCATGGAAAACCTAATGAGATATTGCTCAATTATTCAGCCATTATCTTGGGGATTTTCGGCAGAAAATAGAGGAAGAAAATCGCAACAAATCCTGATCAAATTCGGCAGAATTCCTGTGCACGTCATCCAACTTCCACGGACTCTCCCGGACAGCTCACAATGAATCTGAATTCGAACCTTATATGGTTAGAAAGCTACGGGAGTCTAGTTTCCAACCCAACTGGAATCACCTCAATATCTATTTTCTAGAGAAAGATATTCCATAATCTTCACTCGAAGGTCAAATCTGCCAGCAGGATAAGTTTGAGAAAAACTAGGTTTTGTAAACCCTAGCTGCCTCCCTTGCCTCTATAAATACCACAACATAATTTCAGAATAATCATCTCTTCTCTCTCACTTTTTACTAGCCGAAACTCTGTCCAATTAGCACCACAAATCCCATACACTTTTACAAGCCGAATTCCACCATTCATCACCACCACCGATCGCATATCATCACCACCGAATCCTCTTTGCCGATTCCTCTACAAGGTTTCTTTTAAAAGTGTGATTCACTCAACTCTCATGGCTTGTAATTTTCTGTATAATTACTTAACTTTGTCTATGAAGTTTGTAAGGATTTGTGGTTTGTTATTTGGTTTTATTAATTTTACATTGGATTTCCGAAATTCTGTTATGTGTTTTGGTTTTCTTTTTGTTTAATTGATGAACATGTATATGACGAATTGATTGTATGATAATAGGGCAGTAACTTTGTTTGATGATTTGATGATTTTATTTGGTTTATTTTCTGAGTTCGTATGCACAACAAGTTTTAGGGTTAAGTGAAGCTTTAGCTAGGCTGATCTTGGGTTTAATTCTTTATGTTACCGAACCACAAATATGAGGTAAGTTATACACGAAGTTGATTTATCTTGTATTGGTTCTAAGGGATAGAGTAATTCAGAAAATATGCATGTTGAAGCAAGGTGAGGTGACGCCATACTTGTTGCATGTTTCCAATTCAACTCATTGTGCTTATGTGTTTCTTGGTTTAATTTCTACACGAAGTGTCTTTAAACTGATTAGCACTATGTTTAGGGTTATGCACGAAGCTAATTCTAAATAATTGAGGAGTTTTGAATGATTAGATGAACCACGAAGGGCTCTAGTTATAATTGGAACTAAATTGCATGAAATCGGATTCAATAAAGTTGCTGCCGTATTTTTGTTTGATCGGTTTGTTATGTGCATGTGAGTTTTGTGTGATGTGTATTGTGTGAAAGATGTTGATCACATGCAAATATATAATTTAGGATTTAATTTCGTGTAGAATATAGAAACAAATTCTCCAACTCCCCCATATGATTTTGTAATGCTTTATGTGATTGAACGCCCTGATTTCCCCGGATTGAATGATCCCTACTTGTCCTATACTAACGATGACACAAGAGGGTAATATGTGTATGAAGTTGTTTTGCAGGTACAAATTGTGCTCATATTATAGCTCCATCACCGAAACTCTACCAAAATAATCCCACAAAAATCCTATACAGTAAATTACCTAGCCGATTCCATCTTACCTTCACCAAGCTTGCCGATCACAAGTGTTCATCATCATCAAGTCATCCTTTACCGATTCCTCTCAAGGTTTTGCTAAAGTGTGATTTACTCATCTCTCATGGCTTGTAATTTTCTGTATAAATTCAATACTTTGTCTATGAAGATTGAATAGATGGTTGTATTTTGTTTTGGTTTTATGTATTTAATATTGGATTTCCGAAACTTTGTTATATGTTTTGGTTTTCTACATATTTTATTTCGTGAACAGTAACTTTGATTTTACGTAATTGTGATTTAGGGCAGTAATTTTGTATGAATACTTGTATGGATTTGATTAATTTTCATGAGTTCGTGCATCACAAATTGTGTGCTTGAGGGCTGACTTTGTGGCTTCTCCTTAGGTACCGATTTTATATACCAAAATAATTTAGATTGCATCATACACGAAGTTGTTGTGATTTAGGTTGTTTAAATAGGGCGGATATAACCTTGAAAATTTGCATGTTCAAATATGATGAGTGACGCCATTACATGTTTACATGTCTCCGATTTGGCTTACTGTGCTTATGTGCTTCTTGTGTTTAATTTCTACACGATGTGTCTTTAAACCAATTAGTACCATGTTTAGGATTATACACGAAGTTAATTCTAAATACTTGTGAAGTCTTAACGATTAGATGAACCACGAATGGCTCTAATTAGAACTGGAATTGAATCTGTCTAAGTGTTTGTATGGAGAACTTGCTGCCTTATGTCATGATTGTGTATTGTCGAAATTGCTGAGTTGTTTCTTGTGGAGTTTTGTGTGTGGAGATGATGATCAAATGTATATAGTAATTTAGGATTTAAATTCAGTAATTTTCAGTAGATATTAGATACAATTTCCAATCCCCCCATATTATTATGTGATGCTTTATGAAATTAAATGCCCTTGATTTCCCCGGATAGAACGATCCCTACTTGTCAATACTACAATCGACACAAGAAGGGTAATATTATATGTATGAGATTATTTTGCAGGTACAAATTGTGCACGCAAGATGGTCGCATCAGAGCCCTCCTTGCCCTTAGATGTTTCTAGACATATCTAGTTACAAATGGTCTCTAGATTTTTCTATACAACTCTAGAGTTGCCTAAGACTATGTAAGTATGTCTTGGAGTGTTCTAGAGTGATCGAGGTTCTCCTTGAGCCTCCCCGAATGCTCCACAACGTTCCGGAGATGCCTAGAGATGTCTAGAGATTTCTAGATCCTTCCGGAGATCTCTACGACATTCCAGATCACTTGAGAACACTCTTGCATTCTCCAAAACTTTCCTTGAGCAATGCTTGATTCCAAAATGCTGAAGGGACGTGGCAGGTTGTGACATTTTGCTACCTTAGATAGTCGGCGCTCTCTCTGTCTTCGTTAACCTATTACGCCGCCGACGCACATCCCTGACGAGATTAAAGACCGGAGAGCTAGCTAATAGTTAGATCTCAACTTGCACCCAACCGGCCAAGAGAACAACCTTGCCTGGCCCAAGACCAGCGACTATTCAAGACTGGACGTTCGCCGCCGTCACCTGCTCTAAACCTAGGTCCACTTTATAACTGTCAAATTACATTTTGATAAAAAGAAAAACAAAAATGAAAACAATTATATATCTACAACCATATAAAGAAAAGTGAATTTAGATTACGAATGCTTAAGCTTCCAAGGTAGTTTTCATGTTCCGTTCACATATAATGAAGCTTTAGTCTAGCTAGTAATGAATTTGTATTTGTTGTTGTTGTTTTCCCCTAAATATTGTTGCTGTAGAACCTTTGGTCAATTAAGTAGCACCATCTTACCATTTAGCAAACACATGTTTACTCACATGAGGGGACAATTTTAGGGAATGAGAGGACAACTGTATTAAATATATAAGCAGAAAGTGTAACGTCTTAAAATTGTACAATTAAATTCACTTGTCCCTCACAATTCCTATAAATATCATACATTTCAGTTAACATATATAGTGGGGATTAATTTTATCGATTATTGTAGTGCAGTGATAGTAGCACTAGCGGGCGTTAGGACGATAGTGGGCTTGAAATCTTTGATACAGCCCAAATGGCCGTTGAAAAATTCAAATGAAGGTATGGGCTCCAGGTGTGTTAAAAATATACCCTAATGGGCTCCAAGGATGAGTGTGTGTATATATATATATATATATAGTTTGATAAGAGTTGGAGAGAAACAAATGCGAGAATGGTAGGGTTGGCGGTGAAGCCTGTGAGTCGGCCGGTGGTGCTTTCCCCTCATTTCCAGAATCAGCCGGCGGCGGAAACCGGTACTGAGTCAACGTCAATGTCAGACCCTGTGAAAGAAAAGTGGAGACGCCAAGAAGACGATTGTAAGATGAGAAAGAAGAAGAAGAGGAGTGTGGCAGTAGAGGACAAAGCATATACAAGTAAGCCCATTTGAATCTTGACGATCTGCTTTCTCAATTTGCTTACAATGGTGGTGCTGATACTGCGCTCAATTATAAACATAAAAACAAGATAGCCAGAAAGCTTTCCCAAAATCAGTATTCAAGTGCCACTATGCCTGCAACATTGAAACAAGGCAAAGTGGTGGTTGCAGAGAAGAATGAACCCCAGCCATCAGTCGAAATCCGAAAGGTTTCTCATTACTTCCGAACCTCAAGTAGTCGAACTGGCGGCAACTCAACTGAGGACCATGCTACTATGCCTGCAACCTTGAAACAAGAGACAGCCCTGAATGAGATCCGAACTCAGCCATCTGTCAAAATCCGAAAGGTTTCTCGTTACTTCCCAATCCCAACTGATGAACCAGTGTTGGTAGATGGGTGCGAGAATACAAAAGTTAAACCCCCAAAACGTTGTCGTGTTCAGAAGGATGCCACCAAACTGATGTAAAACAGATGACAGTAAGGATAGAAGAGCAGATGGACCGTCGCAAGAATGGAAGGATCAGTACTGTTCATGTCTGGGCTGCGAGCTCAGAATAGGGCGTGTGATACCTTTTCCGACGTCGTTTAGGCCCTTAAAATCAGGTTTTAGTGTTTTTCTGAATTTATTTTGGATTTATTTGTTTTAGATTTTTATTTTATTTCACCTATGGGCTGGGTTAGACTTTTGTTAGCGCCCTAGGGTTTTGTTATCAGTATTTAAGCCACTTCTTTTGGCCGCAAAACGTTATCTTTTGATATTAATAAACTTTGAGTTTACTCAATTTCTCTGGTGGATTCCAGATCTTCTCGTGGATTCGAGAAACCTAATCTTGTGGATTCAAGGCTGCCGTTGGTGGATTCCAACGGGATAGTTCCGCTGCATCAAGTGGTAATCAGAGCAAAAAAATTTCCTGGAGAGTATCAATCGTAATCATGAGCGATATTAGCAGAGCAGAGTTTGATGCTCAGACTCAGAGGATAGATACGATGGCGACACAAATTGGGCAGATTCGAGATATGTTGTTTGGCCTAAACAACAACAATCAAAATGGTGGGGGACAACCTAAGTTGCATGGAATCGGGTGCGGGTACGTGGAAGCGAAGCGTTTGGAAACGCGGAAGCGTTTTTTTCGAGAAAAAATTAGAAGCGGGTACGTTTTGGAAGCGTTGGAATAAAATAATATATATATATATATTTAATTTTTTACTTTAATAAATAAAAAATATATATTTAACATTTTTTTTCTTTTTTTTCTTTCTCTCTTTTTCTTTTCTTTCTTCCTCCTCGACTCGGTCCCGAGCCTCTGCACCGACCTCCGTCGCCGATCTCCTTTCTCCGCCGTCCGGCCGAATTGGACCGCCGCACCGGTCACGTTCGGACCGTCTCGGCCTCCTCTTCAAGTCTGTGGTGGTGGCGCGGTGTGATTCGCCGCCGTTTAGGAGTACAAAGGCGGGGAGGGTTCAACTGCCTCGAACCGGAGCTCGCTCCTCCGGCCACCGTTTGACCCGATTTCAGTCGGGAATGGAAGGCCTCAGCCTGCACGTCAATTCTATGAAAGGAATTGAACCGATTCAACCCAGGTAAGGAGAATTTCTGAATTGAAATTCTAGGGTTTTTTGTGCAAAGCTTCCGCCGCGCTTCCAAATCAGAAACTCGCTCTTCCACAGCGCTTCCAAAACCTCCTTTTCTCGGAAGCGCGCTTCCGGACGCTTCCGAGCGATTCCGACGCGATTCCGCTTCGCTTCCGATTCCGAAGCGCGAAACGCAAGCAAGGTGGCGCTTCCGTGCTACGCAGGGGACAACCACGTAGGGAGGTTGAAGATTCTGATTCAGAGGAGGATATGTCGGTTACTGCTAGTGACAATCAGAACAATCAAACTGATTACAGGATGAAGGCTGAAATTCCAATATTTTCAGGGCATCTGAAGATAGAAGAATTCCTTGATTGGCTAGTAGAAGTGGACAGGTTTTTCGAGATGATGGATATGCAAGAAGTGAGAAGGGTGAAATTAGTAGCTTTCAGACTCAAGAGTAGTGCTGCTGTTTGGTGGGATCAACTACAGCAAACTCGTCGGAGACAAGGGAAGAAACCTGTTCAAACATGCCGTAGGATGAAACAACTTTTGAGAGAACGATTTCTCCCAGCAGATTATGAACAATTGCTCTATCGCATGTACATAGATTGTGTACAGGGCAATAGGACCGTTGATGAGTACACAAATGAATTCTTAAGGCTGGCAGAACGAAACCAATTGGGAGAGACAGAACCACAGAAGGTAGCAAGGTACCTGAGTGGATTGAAACCTTCAATTCAGGACAAAATAGGATTGCAGACTATATGGACAGTTCCTGAAACTCAAAACTTGGCATTAAAGGCAGAGATGATGGAGAAGGCAAAAAGATCTTTCTCTTCTTCTAATTTTGAAAGAGGAAGACAAAATCCTACACCTAAAAGGACTGTTATTCCTTTCAAAGGAGGAGAAAGTAGCAAGACTGCTGAGAAGATCGGGAATCCAAATCAAAACCAGAAACTCAATCCATATGCTAAACCTGCTGAAGATATATGTTATCGCTGTAAGAAGCCTGGTCATCGTTCCAATGTTTGTCTGAAACGGAGGAAAGTGAATTTGGTGAATAATGAAGGAGAGAACGATGAAGAAGAAGAATCTAGAGAAGAAGATGATGATTATGCAGGAGCTGAGTTTGCTATTGAAGATGGGCTGGAGAGGATTAATTTGGTGTTACAGAGGGTCATGTTGTCACCAAGAGAAGAAGGACAACGTCACAACATATTTCGTTCTCTATGTTCAGTGAATAACAAAGTATGTCAGGTGATTGTAGACAATGACAGTTGTGAGAACTTTGTGTCCCAAAAATTGGTGAGTTTCATGCAGTTACCTACAGAGCCATACCCCAGACCTTACAAACTAGGTTGGGTAAAGAAGGGTCCTCAGACAGAGGTTACAACGTCATGCAGAGTTCCTATTTCTATTGGTAAACATTATCATGATGAAGTGATGTGTGATGTGATTGACATGGATGCTTGTCATATATTAGTAGGAAGACTTTGGCAGTATGATCTGGATGTTACTCACAAAGGAAGAGATAATGTGATGTTGTTTACTTGGAATCAACACAAAATTGTCATGGCTCCATCAGACACACTTCTGAGTTCAAAGAAGGAGAATGTGAGCTTTCTCACCATCAGCAACAATGAATATGAGTTGAATGAAGCCTTAAAAGAATCAAAACCATTTTTCCTATAGTGGTTAAGGGTTTATTGGCAGCAGAGAAGCAAAATGAAGAGATTCCTAAGGAGGTCCAGGAGATATTGAAGAGGTTTAAAGAGTTGATTTCTGATGATGTGCCCAATGAACTTCCACCTATGAGACATTCAACATCAGATCGACTTCATTCCAGAAGCCAGCCTACCTAATTTGCCACATTACAGAATGAGTCCGAAGGAGAATGAGATCTTGAAGGAACAAATTGAAGGACTTTTAAAAAAGGGTTTCATTAGAGAGAGTATGAGTCCCTGTGCAGTACCTGTTCTGTTGGTGCCTAAGAAAGGAGGAACATGGAGAATGTGTGTGGACAGTAGAGCTATTAACAAGATAACTATCAAGTACAGATTTCCTATCCCGCGTTTAGAAGACATGCTGGATGAGCTGAGTGGTTCGAAATGGTTTTCTAAGATAGACCTGCGGAGTGGTTATCACCAGATTCGAATCAAAGTGGGAGATGAATGGAAAATAGCGTTCAAAACTAGAGATGGGTTGTATGAGTGGTTGGTGATGCCTTTCGGGATGTCTAATGCTCCTAGCACTTTCATGAGACTTATGAACCAGGTTCTTCGTCCTTTGCTTGGAATTTGTGTAGTTGTCTATTTTGATGATATTCTTATTTATAGTAAGAGTAAAGAAGAGCATCTAGAACATTTAAAACAGGTTCTTGAGTTGCTACAAAAGAACAAGCTATACATTAACCTGAAGAAGTGCACTTTTTGTACAAACAAGTTACTGTTTTTGGGGTTTGTGGTTGGAGAAGATGGCATACAGGTTGATGAAGAGAAGGTGCGTGCAATCAGAGAGTGGCCAGCACCTACGAAAGTTTCATAAGTGAGGAGTTTCCATGGATTGGCTACTTTTTATAGACGTTTTGTCAAGAATTTCAGTTCTGTCACTGCACCGATCACTGAATGCATGAAGAAAGACAAGTTCCACTGGGGTGAGGAACAAGAGAAGAGTTTTGCACTTATCAAGGAGAAGCTTTGCACCGCTCCAGTTCTAGCTCTTCCTGATTTTGACAAGATTTTTGAGGTCGAATGTGATGCTAGTGGTGTTGGAGTAGGAGCTGTTTTGTCCAAAGAAAAGAGAGCAGTTGCCTTCTTTAGTGAAAAATTGAGTGAAGCTCGCCAGAAGTGGAGCACTTATGATCAAGATTTTTATGCAGTAGTGAGAGCTCTGAGACAGTGGGAGCATTATTTGATTCAAAGGGAGTTCGTTCTATATACTGACCATCAAGCCTTGAAGTTCCTGAATAGCCAGAAACATGTGAACAAGATGCATATTCGATGGGTGACTTTTCTGCAGAAATTCCCTTTTGTCATCAAGCATAAATCTGGAAATCTCAATAAGGTGGCGGATGCATTAAGCAGGCGAGCTAGTTTACTGGTTACTTTATCCCAGGAGGTAATCGGTTTTGAATTTTTGAAAGAATTATATGAGACAGATAATGATTTTAAGCAGGTTTGGGAGCAGTGCCTTGTCAAGAAGCAGTCAGTTGCTGGTTTCTTTATCCATGAATGGTATTTGTTTCGGGGAAATCAGTTGTGTGTACCCAGCTCCTCTCTTAGGGAGAAGCTGATTCGATATTTACATGGAGGTGGTCTTAGTGGTCATTTTGGTAGAGATAAACCATTGCAAGCCTAGAAGAACGTTACTACTGGCCTCAGTTAAAGCGGGATGTCAACAATATTGTGAAGAAGTGTTATGTTTGTCAAGTATCTAAGGGTCAGTCTCAAAATACTGGTCTTTACATGCCTTTACCTGTTCCTGATGATATTTGGCAGGATGTTTCTATGGATTTTGTGTTGGGACTACCTCGTACTCAAAGAGGAGTGGATTCTGTTTTTGTTGTGGTGGATAGATTCTCAAAGATGACTCACTTTCTTGCTTGCAAGAAGACTGCAGATGCTGCAAACATAGCCAAACTGTTTTTCAGGGAGGTTGTTCGTTTGTATGGAGTACCCAAATCTATTACTTCTGACCGTGACACAAAGTTTTTGAGTCACTTCTGGATTACTTTGTGGAAGTAGTTTGGGACAACTTTAAAAGGAAGTACTACAGCTCATCCACAAACAGATGGTCAGACAGAAGTCACAAATAGGAGTTTGGGAAATATGCTTAGGAGTGTGTGTGGGGATAAGCCAAAACATTGGGATCTTGCTTTACCTCAGATTGAATTCGCTTACAACAGCTCTGTCCATAGTGCCCTTGGTAAGTCACCTTTTGATGTGGTTTATACTTCTGCTCCTAAACATGTGGTCGATTTAATCAACTTGCCAAAAGGACATGGAGTTAGTGACGCTGCTGTTAAGATGGCTAAAGATGTTCAGTCAGCTAGAGAAGCAATTAAAGCCAGGTTGGAGGAGACAAATGCTAAGTATAAATCTGCAGCTGACAAGCATAGACGTGTGAAGTTGTTTACGGAGGGAGATTCCGTCATGGTATTTTTGAGGAAGGACAGATTTCCAGTGGGTACCTACAGCAAGCTCAAACCCAGAAAGTATGGTCCCTTCAAAGTATTGAAGAAAATTAATGATAATGCTTATGTTATTGATCTGCCTGCTTCTATGGGAATTTCCAATTCTTTTAATGTTGCTGACTTGCATGAGTATCATGAGGATGAGCCTCTTTATGATGATAATAACTTGGGGTCGAGTTCTTCTGAAGTAGAGGAGACTGATGTAGAACAGATGGCAGCAAGGATAGAAGAGCAGATGGACCGTCGCAAGAATGGAAGGATCGGTACTGTTCATGTCTGGACTGCGAGCTCAGAATAGGGCGTGTGATACCTTTTCGGAAAGGGAACGATGCCAGAAACAATACTCGTAGCTTTGCTACGTTGTGTGGGCTTTTTCGGCTATCCGACGTCGTTTAGGCCCTTAAAATCAGCTTTTAGTGTTTTTCCGAATTTATTTTGGATTTATTTGTTTTGGACTTTTATTTTATTTCACTTATGGGCTGGGTTAGACTTTTGTTAGCGCCCCAGGGTTTTGTTATCAGTATTTAAGCCACTTCTTGTGGCCGCAAAACGTTATCTTTTAATATTAATAAACTTTGAGTTTACTCAATTTCTTTGGTGGATTCCAGATCTTCTCGTGGATTCGAGAAACATAGTCTTGTGGATTCAAGGCTGCCGTTGGTGGATTCCAACGGGATAGTTCCGCTGTATCACAAACTGTTGCAAAGGAGAAAGAGGAGCAACATTAAATCTCAACAAGAGAAAGTGGCTCCACAGGAGGAGGGGAAGAAAATCCGAAAGGTTTCTCGTTTCTTCCCAATCCCAACTGATGAACCAGTGTTGGTAGATGGGTGCAAGAATACAAACGTTAAACCCCCCAAACGCTGTCGTGGAAAGAAGACCTCTCAGAAAGAAAATAATGCAGATGACCACTTGTTGCCAAGGAGAAAGAGGAGCAAGAATAAATCTCCTAAAATCAAGGCTCCTACTCTCACAGCTTCGCAAAGGAAGGACAAAGCATACCGAAGGAGAACTCCAGATAACACGTGGATTCCTCCTCGCTCTCATCATCATCTCCTCCAAGAAGATCACTATTATGACCCTCGGAGAGTATTGGTTATATGCATGCATCTTAATCGGACAACAGGAAAGCAGGTCTGAATTCCTTATACTTACCGCTTGATTACATAATGACTTATATTATTGTTTCCATTTGAGATTTGGATCGTTATAACCTGCACATGTATATAGTAAAGCTTGGGTAAGTAACTATTGTAAGCATTTTAAGTTGGTAATAAGTAGTTGAATTGGTAAACCATCATGAACTTTTAAAATTAGCTGTGGTAACATGTATCGGTAAATATTGAAGTAGTTGGAATTTATGGCTCATTTTAGCCCTATATTATATAGATGCAAACACAGACAGCATACATCCCTATAATGATCATATATGAATTTCTAGTTATGGATATTTTCTATATGTTGTGTGGTAATGGTTACAGGAAGCTATTTTGCGTTCTAAGATTGCAAAACAAGTTTGCAAGATTGTAAACTTCGACTTGGAATTTTAGTTCATCCACACCTGTTACTAAGAGGGACGGGAAAATTATGTAACACTTATTCTTTGAGATGAATCAGAATGGTATTAGGAAACTTCAAGGATGACACACCCAAGTAGAGAACTGAAGATTTTTTTTTCTCCATTGAAATTGCAGATTACTCCACTAGAAACTTAAATAAATACAACTTCATGCTGCATTTTATGTTTCCCTTTTAGAAAATTTCTGCCTCCAATTTTTTTTTTTTTTTTTGACTTGATATCTAACAGCCTTATGAAGTCATCATTATCCATGCATTCGTTAGGAAGGGTCTTTTCACTTTTGATACTGAATAACAACTGCGGCTGTTTGTTACAATGCCTCGCAATTTTTTTTTTTTTAGTTTATTAAGCTTTGTGGTAATTAGTGGCTGGGTGCCCTTTGTTAACCTGGATCACTACCATTGATGGGTTTGTCAGTAGAATTTGTATGCACAGTGATTGCCTAAAAAATCTGTAGGAGTTTCTCTAGTTACTTCTTTACCTAAAGTTTAGATGCTGAAGTTTGAAGTTATTATGAACAGGACTAAGGTATCTTAAACAAAGAAGCATCACTTGTGACTTTGATGTTCCGTTAAGAGCATATGCACCGGGGAGAGGCCATCACCTCAATTCGGCAGGTTTCCTGTTGGATTGATGGCCAAGCGTGATACAGCGGGAAAAGAAGGGGGAAAAAAGCTTGTGGGGCCCGCCGGATGGAGCAGCAACAATCTGAGAGGCAATCACAGATTGCCTGCTTCTGTGATGGAGGGGAAAGTGGTGGGACCGGGCAAAATTGGTTTTTTTCCTTGGGGCGCATATAACCAAAATGAAGCATGGGTGATTGTATTTGGACAGCATACTATTATATTAAGCAGCTATGTTCAAGAAATTTTTTTTATTCTTCCCTAAGTTATGTTTTTCCATTAAATTGCAGAACAAGACCAATTTTTTTTATTTATTTATAATTTTATTAAGTTTTTTTTTTTATTGGGGTGCATATAATTTTATCACCTTTGCTTGGTCTGAATCACCTCTTATTGCAAGAATATATTATGTTATCTATTCTCTTAGAAATTTAACGTTCCTCCATATCTTTTGAAAATTTAATCCCAATCCACTTCAGTTGATTTGGCCATTTAGGGGTGGATTTAAGTTGCTTTAGTGGTGGAACCGGGTAAAAAAATTAGTTGATAAATAGTGATTGCAAGAGTGATGGAGTTGCATGGGTGTATAAAAATTGATCCATAAAAGCAATTTGCAGTGAATAGTATATGATGGAGGCAATTAAATTGATGGATTGATGGAGGAGCATGGGTGCATATGCCCTAATGACTGGAATTGGAAACATGGCTCATATCTGGAAAGTGTCTTGATAAGAAGGGTACAAGCTATTTGCTAGTCGTGCGGTCTAGGTTCTCACTTTAGCAATATATAATTACGTGCTTCGATTTTTTTATTTTTTTTAAAGGGTAAATCAACTAAACAGTACCTTATCTATTGCTTTTTCTAAATTTTTGTATCTCAATTATGGCAAGCACCACATTGATACCCACGTTATCAAATCCAAACCATTTTTCATACACGCCATCAGTAACAGCGTTAACTCTTACCTCCATGTGCCATATTTTGAGGGATAATCTGGTCACTTCATGGATTAACTCAGTGGCGGATGTAGGATGGCAGACGCAGAGAGGTTAAATAGGGATTCCGATGAAATGAACCAAAGTTACATTTAATCAGTCCTGGGTTCTTTTATAATCTAATATGATGGATCCACAGTTTGGTTTCTGGGAGTTCCTGGTCAAAAATTTAGTTATGTTTGGATTCTTATATGAAAAATACTTTCCCATGCAGGTAAAAAAAGGAGAAGTTGTATCAAATTTCTTCACTTTGTGTCCTAATGCAAAGGCTGCTACTGAGGTTACCTCACATGCTATAGTAGATGTTATAAGATCTCTTGGTCTACATAAGAGAGCAGTGATGATACAGCGCATGTCTCAGGAGTATTTAGGGGAAAGCTGGACCTATGTTCCTGAGTTGTATGGTGTTGGCAAGTATGTTGCTAATCTTTGGTCCTTTTATTTTCGTATTCTATTATTTCTCTTTAGTCTTCTAATTCATGTTTTTATTTCTCTTTCTTATTTGCCTGGATTATTTTCGTAATCCTAAAGAAAAAAGCCTATCTGTGTCCTCCAGAGTTATCAAAGCTGTCTACAATCTACATAGTTGCAAATCCACATGTACATTGAAATAACCATATTATCCCACCCTGGATGGTTCGGGAAGATAGATCAATGACAACATTATGTTGCATTTCTTTCTGCTATCGAACCGTTCAAGATGAAATTTAAATTAGTGGTCAAGATAAGAGTAGGCTGTCAAATGTCATTTTGTCATCAATGGTTAAGATCGTTCTAACTTCCAACACCAAACTAGTGGTAGTGTTCTAGTGAAATTTTGTAGATCTGTTTTGACTCCAAAGTCCAAAGTAATGGTAATAGAGTTCTGGAGGAGCTATCTGTCGCCAGTGCTACTAAAATGATTCAAATTGATTTTGTTGATGGAAATTGAATTCTGTGTTCATTCGGTTGGATTGGACCCAGGTATGCAGCTGATGCATATGCAATATTCTGCACTGGAATGTGGGAACGAGTGAAACCTGCTGACCACAAGCTAAATGATTACTGGGAATTTCTCCACCACATCAAAAGCGCATGCTGAGGCCTGTAGTTTTTATTTGACAGCAGCAACTCTTTTGTCTTTTTTATTTAAATCATCTGATGGAAAGATATCTTTTGAGGAAGAGAGGGTTTTGTATGGTAGAATGCTGCAATGGGTGGTAGAAATGTGAACCTTGCTTGGTTTAAAATATGTATATAACCTCTAATTGGGACCTTCATAACTTGTTATAATTGTTGTTACTATGCATCTAAGTTGCATGGAATCGGGTGCGGGTACGTGGAAGCGAAGCGTTTAGAAACGCGGAAGCGTTTTTTTCGAGAAAAAATTGGAAGCGGGTACGTTTTGGAAGCGTTGGAATAAAATAATATATATATATATAATTTTTTACTTTAATAAATAAAAAATATATATTTAACATTTTTTTTCTTTTTTTTCTTTCTCTCTTTTTCTTTTCTTTCTTCCTCCCCGACTCGGTCCCGAGCCTCTGCACCGACCTCCGTCGCCGATCTCCTTTCTCCGCCGTCCGGCCGAATTGGACCGCCGCACCGGTCACGTTCGGACCGTCTCGGCCTCCTCTTCAAGTCTATGGTGGTGGCGCAGTGTGATTCGCCGCCGTTTAGGCGTACAAAGGCGAGGAGGGTTCAACTGCCTCGAACCGGAGCTCGCTCCTCCGGCCACCGTTTGACCCGATTTCGGTCGGGAATGGAAGGCCTCAGCCTGCACGTCAATTCTATGGAAGGAATTGAACCGATTCAACCCAGGTAAGGAGAATTTCTGAATTGAAATTCTAGGGTTTTTTGTGCAAAGCTTCCGCCGCGCTTCCAAATCAGAAACTCGCTCTTCCACAGCGCTTCCAAAACCTCCTTTTCTCGGAAGCGCGTTTCCGGACGCTTCCGAGCGCTTCCGACGCGATTCCGCTTCGCTTCCGATTCCGAAGCGCGAAACGCAAGCAAGGTGGCGCTTCCGTGCTACGCAGCTATGCATCATTGTCGTGTTTGACATATTTTCAGTGGCACAAACTTTTAAGAAAGAATGAAACCAGTATGGCGCATCAGCTTTGGTTTCTAAACTTCTGGATTAAAGTTTTCGTGGCTTGCCACCCTCTTAACAAAGTTGAAATTGGTTGTTGATTTCTTTGGTGATTGTTTGAGAATTATTGTAGCTTTTGAAGACCTTCTCACAAAGATTAGTGCCCCTCACAAGTATGTGGGTGATAGTTGTATGGGGAGGTGGGAGGTGGGAGGTGAGCATTACTTGTCGTTTCTAGACCTAAGTAACAGCAAATTTACTAAATTTTCTATATAATATTGGTGCTGAGGGTTTTGGACTGTTCATAAACATTGTTTGTAAGTACTGTTCCTAAGGATTCTGTGGAGACTACCCCCGATTTTTGATTATTTTCCGGCCTGCCACTAGGTGTGTTGGATTTGGACATGTGCCCGCTCGGCCTCCACGTTCTTTCTTGAAAAACGTGTCGTTTCTAGACCTAAGTAACAGCAAATTTGCTAAATTTTCTATGTAATATTGGTGCTAAGGGTTTTGGACTGTCATAAGCATTGTTTATAAGTACTGTTCCTAAGGATTCCGTGGAGACTACCCCCGATTTTTTATTATTTTCCGGCCTGCCACTGGGTGTGTTGGATTTGGACATGTGCCCGCTCGGCCTCCACGTTCTTTCTTGAAAAACGACGCGACCTTCTCTCTCAAGTTTGCATTTTTACATCTATATTTTCATCGATCTGGTGGTGTTTTTGCTAACTGGGATTTTGATTACAGGGTTTTGGTTGGGTCTGGGTTGAAGGAGACAGCTTATGCAACTTCGATCACATGGTTTTGATTAGGGTTTTCCCCACTCCCATCAACAAGAACTATGAAAGAGAAGAAACGAAGTGGGGAAGAGTGATACCGACTATTGAGAAGGTATTAGCACAATCAGGATGATGCAATCATAATGAGTAAAATATAATACGATTTGGAGGATGAATTTTCTAAATGTATATTCATCTCACATTGGACGTTATATAAAGAGGATACAAGATGTACTATAACCCTACTTGCTTGGTACTACCATGTACTACATATAGAGAATAGGTAAGTACTAACTACCTGTTTCTGCACAAACCCGTAGGCCTGGTAGAATCTAGATGTGATCTCCTCTTGCTTAACCTGCTCACTAAGGGGAATACCGGGCGGGCCGGTCTTCTCCTCTCCGATGCCTAAGTTAGTATAGATGGGATGAATAGATAACTTAAAGCACGTATGATAAGCAGTTGGAGAGATCAGTTACCTATTAAAGAGGGTAGTTGAGGCCATTATATAGGTGGCCGGACGTGAGGTCTGGTCTCACTCTTCGATGTGGGACTGGCTTCCTTCTGTTCGCATATAAAAGGGCAGCTCTGGTGACCTCTTTGGCAGGCTGGCGCCCCCGGTCCCCGGGCCCCTGGTCACAAGGTAGACTGCTGGACCTCGGGTCCGGGTGCTGGTGGTCCTGCTCTGGACCTCAGGCCGGCCCCGGATGGACTGGCTGCGGGTCTGTGGGCTTATGTAGCCCTTCTGTGGCTACTGTCAATAAGTCCCCCAAGTTCCCGGTCAAGTACAATCTTGAATGGGGACTTAATATGTCTTGCTCCTGTCCCGCAGACCCGCAGGGTTACCAACCCCACGGTGCCCAGTCCCCCAAGTCCGCGTTGAAGATTGGGTGTGACTGGGCGTTCGGGTAGAGAAGGCGTGGTGATGTGAGTACCTATAATGATGAGGTGTGACAGTTTATGAGTATGCCTGCAATACTGATGATATTGTGCTCAAGTGTTGTCGTGCCATGAGTATGGAATGGGGTGAAACCCGGACAAGTGCATGGGAGGACAATGTAGCGTTGAGATCCGCCATGCAATAGATATGCCACGGGGTGAAACCCGGACGAGTGCATGGGATGATGTGGCGTTGAAATCCGTCATGCAATAGATGTGCAACGGGGTGAAAGCCGAACGAGTGCATGGGATGATGTGGCGTTGAAATCCGCCATGCAATAGATGTGCAACGGGGTGAAACCCGGACGAGTGCATGGGATGATGTGGCGTTGAAATCCGCCATGCAATAAATCTGCAACGGGGTGAAACCCGGACGAGTGCATGGGATGATGTTATGGGTGAGGACTCGACCGGTGGACTACCATACTGTAACAAGTCCCCCAAGTTCCCAAGGCAAAATTGCTGCCAACGGCAGGTCAGGAGTAGCCCGGTGGCTCGGCCCAGCTTGTGTTGGAATAAGCGTGGGGTAACGTGCCTGCGGGGAGAGTTCTGTGTTAGAGAAACACTATGCCCGGTGGGGAGGCGTTGAGATGAAAATTCTCGTCTTGAATCCCCATTTTGATCGCAGTTCAGTGCGATGCAGGGTTTTTATCCTGCTGGAAAAGAGTACATGTGTTAGATGTAAACTCTCCCGGGTGTATAAAGCACATGTCGGTTGAATGTTCTCATAACCAGAGTCATGCCATGGAGCCGGTTGAATGTTACCTAACCGGTGAGATGCCATGGAGCCGGTTGAATGTCTCATAATCGGTGAAATGCCATGGAGCCGGTCGGATACTACATAACCGGTGAGATGCCATGGAGCCGGTCGGATACTACATAACCGGTGAGATGTCATGGAGCCGGTTGAATGATGCCTAACCGGTGATGAGCCTTGGCTCCTGGGGATGTGGGGGGGTTTGACGCCTCGGTTCCCGCTCCTATCTCCCTTAACTGCCGCTTATAGGCGGGACAAGTGGCTGACATGCATTTAAGGAGGAAGCCCATCAGTTATGATGACGTGGGAAGGTTACTGATGCTGGGACACGTGTCAGCAGGGAGCGATCTGAGATGGAGGGCCTGGATTCGCAGGCGTTTGAGTTGCCCTGATTGCGTGTTTTGGGGGGATTATAGGGGTGCCTAGGGCATCAGACCCGTCTATAAAAAGGCCTCCTTTGTCTTCATAACTTCTGTTTTGCTCTTTGGCCCAGAAAGAAGAAGAGAAGGTTGGAGAGGAATCCGGTGAAAGCTCTGTGGAGGTGCCTCGCGATATCCGTGCCCCAAGCGTTCTAGGTCTTTGCCTGCCATTGCTCGGTATTTTCGTAGGACAGACTTTCCTCGGTTGTGCATAGTAATTAGTAAGTCTTGTTCGCCTTTCCTCGTGTTTTTCTTTTTGGCGTTTTGCGGCGGGGGGGGGGGGGGGGGGGGGGGGGTTTGTTCTGTCGCCGATTGTGAGTTGTTTTGAGTGGGGCGTCTGCGGTAATTTTGGGGAGGAGCCGCAGAGGGCGCTGTTCTAGCCTGTTGCTGACCAGCGGTGGGGTTTTGTTTTCTTCCCCTTAGGTTTAAATGGCTTCTGCAAGCTCTGATGGGGCTTCCGAATCAGCCGACAGGCATCCCGTGGTAGACGATGAGGAGAGATTGGAGGAGTGGCTCGGTTCGGAATCCCCGGAGGCCGAAGCCGCTGACCTCTCCCGGGGCGGGGTCTCGCCTTCCGGGTCCTCGGGATCTGAGGGCATCCCGCACGGGGTGCGCTTTGCTGGCACTTCGCCCGTGAGCTACATGATCGGGAGTGGGGAAGAGGCCGTGGAGTGTGATGAGCCGGAGGGTACTATGAACCCCGAAGAGATTGCCGCCTTCCGGGACACGTGGAGTATCCCCGATGAGATGGCGTTACGACCGCTGAATCCCGGAGGCGGGTTGGGTAGCTATTCACGGAGATCAATTTCGCCACGGGTTCTCCCTCCCGCTGCCGGACTTCGTGCAGTATACGCTTAGTGCTCTGCAAGTGTCCCCCGCGCAGCTTCCCGGGAACCAGTGGAGGCGGTTGCTGAGCCTCGGTTGCCTGTACGAGTTGTCCGGGATGAGCATGCCAACGGTGAACGAGTTCCGGGCACTGTACAGAATATCCTTCTCGAAGAAGAGGGGGTCCTGACGTTGTCTGACCTTTAGCGCCCGACACTTCCAGCCTATCATCACCCACTTGCCTTCCTGGGTGGACAATAGCTGGAGGAAAAAGGTGGTGATGGCGGGGGGGGGGGGGGGGGGGGGGGGGAGGAGAAAAATGTACCGGGTCCCTGGTGCCTTCCAACCCCTTGGCGACCAATCGTTCGAACTGTCCGGGTTGGAGGGGGAAAGGACTATGACTATACTCGGATGCTGGGAAGATCTCGAGCGAAGCTCCTACAACTTCATTCGGCAGGAGGTGTTAGAGTACTGTGGTCTCGGGCGAGATCCCGGTGCGTACCAAGGTTTAAGCAGTGGCATTTCTACTGACCGAGTTGATACTAACCATTTGTTTGTCCTGCAGGTGCATCTTCTAGGACGGTTGTCAAGCCCGGCAACACGCTATCCATGGATGGTGAAGATCTTCTCTCAAGGTTGAAGGAAAAAAGGGAGGCCGTTTCACGGACCTCGGTGGACGAGGAGTCCGGTCGGCTTACCGTTCACGCCGAACCGAGGGCCATGGACGTTGAGGAAGACGCCTATGTTCTGAGGCGTGTGAAGAGTCACCCCGCTGCGCCCAAGGCGGGACCCGGAAAAGGCAAGTCCACCAGAGGGCCACCAAAGGTTCCTGGTGGGGTGTTGAGGATTCCGCACCGGCCGGGATCGGTTCCGCTCGTCACCAGGGTCACCCAGTCGGGCGCACAATCTTCTTCACCGGACGACCAGAGTGAGAAGAGGCGGAGGATTATGGACGTCCCTCCCTCCGCACTGGTGACGCTGACCGGCCGGTCGTCAGGTGAGAACTTGGCGAAACGGCTCAAGGTGGTCAGCGGTGCGGCGAGTTCCGCTGGGGACAAAACCGCTGCTTCCTCAAACTCTGCCGGTCAGCAGAGTAGCCCTGCTCCTGCGGAGGAACAAAGGGGAGGTCTGGAGAGTCCCTTCGTCCGGAGCCTGGCGGCGGACGTGGCCGGCCTTGGTCTGGACGGGCCTGGAGCCCTGGCAGGGGAGAACCGCCAGAAGAGCAAGGAGTCGGTTCTCCGGGTAAGAACTGCCTGGTGCCATGGCCCTGTTCATAACTTATTACTCTTATTGTTTGCTTAATTGGCTCCCTGTTGTGTGTAGCTATTGTACAATCTGTACCAGCCGGACCCGAGTGAGGAGCTGCCGGAGCTGAAGAGGCAGGTGGCCGCTCTGACAGAAGCCCGTGAGCGCTTGGAAGTGGAGAAGTCCAGGCTGGAGCGGGAGAAGGTCAGACTGGAGGAGAGAGCCAAGAAGCAGGTGGCCAAGCTAGAAGAGTAGGTCCGGAGCCTCTAGGAGGAGAAGGAGCGGGCTGAGGAGGAGAGAGCCGAGCTGGAGGAGAGAGTGGATGAGCTCCAGGTGGGAGCTGCCGCTGTCCGTGCCGCCGCCTCCGTTGCGGCTAGAGAAGTGGACCCCGAGCTTTACCAGCTTGTTGTCCTCAAATATCACGACAATGCTCAGTTCCTTAAGCTCCTAGAAAAGGCTAGGGAGTCGGGTATTGCTGATGCCTATGCGGAGTGGGAAGAGAAGGGGTACCTGGACACCTCTTAAATGCTGAAGGTGGGGGCCGGTGAAGATATCCATGAGCAGTCGGTAGAAGAGGAGCAACCGAAAGAGGAAGGCGGGCCTCAATCTGCTGGAGGGGATGCGGTGGCTCCATCTGGAGAAGTTGGTGAGATGCCCGCTGAGGGGGGAGGCGCGGCTCCTTGAAGATTTTTGTTTCAAGCTCTTTTTCTTTTTGTAAGTCCGGTGGAACGGTTTTTGTTTGTATTACTCTTTGGATATACGTATTTTTACAAAGGCCGAACCGGTGGGATTTCTTTCAAAATAGTTGGCATACATATGATGTTACATTGGTTGAATCGTTGATATGCCAAACTAACTGCTTGGGGGTTCAGGCGTGCCTACCAGCCCTGGCCCTGCTCCCGGTCGGGATCTGCTCTTTTTTCCCCTATATACCGCTGGAGCTGACCGCTATTGATCAAGCCCTCCACCGCTGTCTTGAGGGCGAAGCAACTGTTCATCCGGTGGGTAGCTTCATCGTGATAGGAGCAGTATTTGCCCGTTCGCGCCTGGGTAAGTTTCCCCTTCGGGTACTTGCTCCTCGGCGGTGGGGGAATGATGTTCCCATTCTTGTGCAAGATGTCCTCGTATGAAGAGGTTAGGGTGGTGAAGACCTCTTGACGTTCTGCTACTGGCATGATTTCCAGGGGGCGTTCTTGCTGGTACTGCGCCGGTTTGTGCTCGCCCTGGGGTTTATCATGATAGGGCTTCTGCTGCTGTTGACTCCCCTAATTTCTGCTGGGTCTACCCGGTCGGGCGCCCCGATTCTCGCTCCGCTGGCCGGCCTTGTTTTCTCGGGCGGTAGGGTGTGCTCCTTCCGGGGGTGCTCTTCCCAATACTCGTCCCGCTTTCTATTCAGCAGGTGCTGCCCATACGTCTCATGATCGGCCTGAGCATGCCTGATGGCCATTGTCATTAGCTCGTCATACCCCTGCGGGAGTTCCACCCGTACGGCGTATGAAAATTTTCCCGGCCGGAGCCCTTGTTTGAACGCCATCTCGGCGATACCCTTGTTGAGGTTCCGAACCCCGGCCGTCGCCGTTTGTCAGCGGTTGACAAACGCCCTTAGCTCCTCGCCAGGTGCCTGTCCGGGCTCCCTCGACCCGGAGGATGAAGCGGCCTACGTTCCGGTCGGCCAGCTGCTCGAACGCCTCGATGGAGTTTGCCGGAAGCTCGTAAAACCAGCTGAGCGCCTCTCCGGATAGGGTTTCCTGGAAAATGTTGCAGCATACTGCGTCGGAGTAGCCCTTGGCGCACGTTTGGGACCGGAAACTGTCCAAATGCTGGTATGGACAGCCGGATCCCGAGTATGTGAGCTTTAGGGACTTCTGGTTACCAGACCTCCCCGACTCCAGGACTCGGTGTGAGAAAGGGTCCATGCGCTCGTTGAATCGCGCGCCTTCCATCGTTGGCCTCCATTTGGGCCTTTAGATCCGACACAGAGTCGGTGAGTATCTGTAGTGCCCGTGCGGTCGGGGTCACGACTTCATCCTCGAATGAAGCGCGCGACTGCGGGGGTGCCGGCGTGTTCATTGGCAAAACCGGGCCACTCGGGGACTCCGCCCTCCTGCGGTCGCTGGACCTTCCTCCCGAAGATTGCCCTGTCTCAAGGCGCTGAGGTCGGCCAGGTGCGGGGGTAGTTGCCCTTGTCATGGCGGCGCTGCGCTGCTGGCCCCTTTCCAGGGCAGCCACCAGGGCAGCGTTTACCGTCTCCATTTCCTCATACCGGGCATTGGATTTTGCTCTATCACGGTCACCCTCCGCACGCAGAAGACCGACTTCTGCCCTCATCGCCCGTATCTCCCCCGCCATATCGTGCCGGTCGGGGCTGTATGTGGTGTCTCGGTCGCTGTCACCGAGCAGACTCTCCTCTTTGTCGCTCGGATCGTCCGAGAATGTCAGCAAGAAGCCCCGGTCGGTTGGTTGGTCTCCCTCCACCGGGCCTTTCCCGCGTATGCCATCGTTGTGTGCCCCCTGCGTGCCGGTCGGCCTCCCACAGCTGCCGTCTTCCTGGTTGTCCTGGTCCCTGCGCTGCTCCCGTACAGCGACTGGGGTGGAGATGAGCGCTTGCTCTAATGCAACCCGCTGACCCTCTGTTGCATTTCTTTCCTAGCCCGCTTTTGAACTTTCTGCCATTTTGGCGATGCTTACGTGGTTTTTATGTAAGAGCTTCTCACAAACGGCGCCAATTGTTTCTGCACAAACCCGTAGGCCTGGTAGAATCTAGATGTGATCTCCTCTTGCTTAACCTACTCACTAAGGGGAATACCGGGCGGGCCGGTCTTCTCCTCTCCGATGCCTAAGTTAGTATAGATGGGATGAATAGATAACTTAAAGCACGTATGATAAGCAGTTGGAGAGATCAGTTGCCTATTAAAGAGGGTAGTTGAGGCCCTTATATAGGTGGCCGGGCGTGAGGTCTGGTCTCACTCTTCGATGTGGGACTGGCTTCCTTCTGTTCGCACATAAAAAGGCAGCTCTGGTGACATCTTTGGCAGGCTGGCGCCCCCGGTCCCCGGGCCCCTGGTCACAAGGTAGACTGTTGGACCTCAGGTTCGGGTGTTGGTGGTCCTGCTCTGGGCCTCAGGCCAGCCCCGGATGGACTGGCTGCGGGTTTGTGGGCTTATGTAGCCCTTCTGTGGCTACTGTCAACATTACCTAATTTACATTCCAAAATTACATGGCTCACACTAACACTCTCCCTCAAGTTGGTGCATACACATCAACCATGCCCAACTTGCTAAGTGAGTCATAAAAGGTCTTCTTAGACACTCTTTTTGTGAGTACATCCGCAAATTGCTCTTCTGAATGAACAAAAAGAAAGTTAATGATTTTAGCATCTAACTTTTCCTTTATAAAGTGATGATCAACCTCCACATGTTTAGTACGATCATGTTGAACTGGATTCTGTGATATATCAATAACTGTTTTGTTGTCGCAATATAACCGCATCGCTTTTGACAACTTAACACCCAAATCACGTAGCATATTTCTCAACCACAACAATTCACACACTCCATGAGCCATACCTCTATACTCAACCTCAGCACTAGATCGCGCCACAACCTTCTGCTTCTTACTCTTCTATGTAACCAAATTACCTCCCACAAAGGTAAAATAACCTGATGTCGACCTCCTATCTGTAATATTTTCAGCCCAATCTGCATCTGTGAAACCATTAACCTCAAGAATGTTGTTGTGTTTAGAGAACATTACTCATCTTCCTAGAGCTGACTTCAAGTATCTCAAAATTCTCACAACAGCATCCATGTGATCCACACTTTGATTATGCATGAACTGGCTCACTACACTTACTGCATATGCAACATCTGGTTTGGTATGTACCAAATAAATCAAGTATCCAACTAACCTCTGATAACGAGTCTTGTCGGTAGGCAAGATACTCTGCTAATCGATGATTCTGCTCAATAGGAGTGTCGATAGGTGTGCAATCTAACATACATGTCTGTCAACAGATCAAGAATGTACTTCCTCTGGCACAAGTAGATTCCTTCTCTCCCCCTTGCTACCTCAATCCCTAAGAAGTACTTGAGGTCACTTAAGTCTTTCATCTCGAACTCAGAAGCAAGCTGTCTCTACAGTCTATCAATCTCTATAGTATCATTACCGGTAATCACCATATCATCAACATAGATAATTAGGACTACTACATTTCTTTGTTGATGCTTGAGAAACAAAGTATGATCAGAATTACTCTGTCAGTAACCAATCTTTCGCATGAACTGTGAGAACCTTCCAAACCAGGCACGGGGTGACTGTTTGAGACCATACAGTGACTTTCTTAATTTGCATACACAATCACCAGTAGAAGTAGTTACATACCCAGGAGGAAGACTTATATACACCTCTTCGGCTAATTCTCCATGAAGAAATGCATTCTTAACATCAAACTGTCGGAGTGGCCAGTTCAAACTAGCAGCAAACGAAAGAAGCACCCTGATAGTATTCATTTTTACAACGGGAGAAAAAGTCTCATCATAATCAATACCATATGTCTGAGTAAATCCATTTGTAACAAGACGTGCTTTATACCGGCTCACTGATCCATCTACGTTGTGCTTCACAGTAAACACCCAACGACATCCCACAGCCTTCTTTCCATGTGGTGGAGACAAGTTCCCAAGTATCATTCTTCTGCAATGCCTCCATCTCTTCCTCCATTACTTTCCTCCACTTTGGATCTCCCAACGCATTCTGCACTTTGTTAGGTACTGATACAGCAGATATTTGATTCACAAATGATTCATATGACTTTGATAATCTCCTAGTGGACATATAGTTGGCTACTGGATATTTTGATTTGACTTGTAAACTAGGTTCATATCTTTGGGGGGGGGATGACCTCTAATAGACCTGTTAGGTAACACATATTATTCACTATTAGGCTCACTACTACTAGGAACATTGGAAGGACATATCTCAAATGATTGATCTTCTACAGCAGGGAGTTGTAGATCAGGGGTATGAGTGATGGCAGGAGAGGCAGATTGATCTTCTACAGCAATTGTGCTCTCAGCTATTGGTTCAATTCCTGGAACATTGATGTCTGAGGTTTCTACCTCTGGTTGAGCTTCTGGTACTGCTGGTACTGAGGCTTCTACCTCTGATTGAGCTTCTGTCACTTCTGGTACTGCTGGTATTGAGGGTACTGAGGCTTCTACTTTTGGTTCCTCTCCCTCGCCATGATACAGCTCTTCAAAGTATAAATGCTCCCCCTGAAGGGCTGGATCATCCGAGGTAAAATAGCTCATGTCCTCAAAGAAAGTAACATCTATAGTGACATAGTATTTTTATGGTAGGTGGATGATAACACATGTATCCCTTCTTATGGCTTTTATAACCAACAAACACACACTTGATCGTTCGGGGATCTAATTTAGACGATCTCTAGCTCTTAGGAACATAAACAAAGGCCACACAACCAAAGACCCGGACAGGTATATTATGATAAGAAGGAAGAGAGAGATGAGATGCAAGAACCTGAAACGGAAATTTTCCTTGAAGAACACTTGATGGAAGGTGAATATTGATAAGATATGTAGAAGCTGCGACAGCATCACCCCAAAGATTCTTAGGCATATGGGCACTAAAAGGATGGAATGAGCCATTTCAAGAAGATGCCGGTTTTTCCTTTCAGACACCCCATTCTGCTCTGGTGTCCGTCGACAGGTTGTTTGATGAACAATCTCATGAGTTTTGAAAAACTAGTGAAAAACACGATTGACATACTCCCCTCCATTATCAAAACGAAGAACTTTAATAGTGCCATTATATTGTGTGTGGATCTGACAATGAAAGGCTTGAAAAGCAGGAAAGACTTCATCTTTGGTTTGAAGAAGAACAATCCATGTCAACCTTGTGCAATCATCAATAAACAACACATAATACCTCATACCCGTGACAGTAGGCTCTTTAGAAGGTCCCCAAACATCAGAATGAATCAATTCAAAAGAGATACTACTCTTGGAAAAACTCGGAGAATAGGTAGAACGATGGCTCTTAGCAAGAACACATGTTTCACAGCGCAAGCAGGATTCTTCCACACCAATAAACAGAGACGGCATGAATTTTTTCATAACATGGAAAGATGAATGCCCTAATCGACGATGCCATAACCAAATTTCACTTAGCTGATTCAAACTTGCAGTCAAAGCAGCGAGTAACGGTGCTCTTGGTTTCTCTCCTGCATATATCTGATCCACGTGAAACAATCTGCCCCTCAAGTCCCCCCGACTAATTATTTCTCTGGTGAGAAGATCCTGAAAAATCACATACATGGGATAAAAGGTTACAGAGCATTGAGACTCAGTATTTAACTAGGGAACAGATATCAAATGGTGTGACAGGTCAGGCACATATAGAACATTGTGAAGGGTTAAAACAGGGGTTACACAGACTGACCCTATCCCTAACATAGGAAAAGCTTCACCATTGACATTAGTGACATATGACACGGGTGGAGGAGACAAATCAGTAATATAATGAGAATTATCATAAGTCATATGATCCGAGGCACCAGAATCAATAATCCAAGTATCATAACCAACAAAGCTAGAAACCTTTAAAGCCATACCGATCTTACCACATGCTGGAGTCTTATTAGTTATGGGAATATTACCATTGTTGCAGTATTGACCAACCGCTGCATGTATAGATTTATGTGAGAACTCAACTCTCCAGCCATTCTTGCCATCTAACTCATAAACGGCATTTTCTGCATCTTTTTAGTGCACAAAATCAATGAAAGCATAACCCGGTGGCCTTCTTACAACCCATATTCTTCTGATAATTCCGAAGCCGCGGAACTCATTTTCGAGTTCTCCTTCTGAAATCCAAGAACCCAAATTTCCAATATACAACCGAGACATTCTTCCGAAGTGGGTCGGATCTGATGGGTCGGACTGGACCGGATCTGAAACCGGGTCGGACTGGATCGAACTGGGTCGGACTGCAGCAAACGGGTCGGGCAGCAGGAACCGGGTTGAGCACAGGAACCGGGTCGGGCACAGAAACTGGGTCAAAAACTTACGCAGGTTCTGTCGAAAAAAATGAACCGGATCGGATTTTTTTCTAGGGTTGCGGAGGAGCAGCACCTCAGACACGACACCGGACACCGGAGCCGGAGAGGATGAGACGCCTGGGTACACCATACAGGTGCTAATCAGAACGCCTAAAAGAATACGACGTATGGGTCGGGCCGAAGCAGGTCGAGCAAACGCGACGCCGGAGCCAGAGAGGATCTGCTGGGCCTACTGGAGAGGAAGATGGAACCGATTCGGCGGCGGTTGGACCTGCTGGGTGCGGCGGTGGCTTCTGCCTAAGAATCGAACGTTGATTGAAACGTCAAGATGGGTGCCCAACAGATTCTGGTGATGCTGATCTGGTACTGGGTGCCCAAAGTAAAAGCTTGGGTCCCCACGGTGCCAGACAACAAATTGAGGATAAAAATCACGTCTGACTGAGGACTACGTCAAACGGAGACAATGTTGAAGCCTGGGAAAAAACACCAAGACGCCGGACTGAACGAAAAAAGAAATCCGATGGAATGTCAAACACTCGAACCACAAATGCATTGCAACGGAAAAGAGACAAAGAGACAAAGTCCTTTCAGATCTTTGCTCTAATACCATGATAAAGTAGTCTAGGGTTCAAATCCAAAACCAATTGGCAATGGAATGAGTAGTCCAAACTCTTTTAAACTCACAGGCTAGGTCACATTTTCCCATGTGGGATGTATATTCTCAACACGCCCCCGCACGTGTGGCGAATTTTCAAGCTATACACGTGGACAACATTTTGGGTGACGTGGAGTCCATGTGGTCATTTGGGCTTCACACGTAAACGTGGGTAACCCGCTCTGATACCAAGTCAAATATAATACGATTTAGAGGATGAATTTTCTAAATGTATATCATCTCACATTTGAGGCTATATAAAGAGGATACAAGATATACTACAACCCTACTTGTTTGGTACTACCATGTACTACATATACAGAATAAGTAGGTACTAACTACCTAATTTACATTCCTAAATTAAATGGCTCACACTAACACGATGCACTTCACTTCAGTTTTGCATTGGAAAATTGTAACAGTCCGGCACGCGCAGTAGAGATATTGTCCGCTTTGGGAATCACCCGCACGGTTTTGCTTCGGGAGCTGTCTGCCTGTTAGCTTCCCAGTAGGTCACCCATCCTGGGATTGCTACGAGGCGAGCAAGCTTAACTTCGGAGTTCTCATCCCCTCCGAAGCCATTGAGCCTCCAAAACACGTCTCTACATATTGTGCTAACCCTGCACATATAAGCATCGCATCCACTCTCCCTCGGGCGATGTGGGATTTGTGACCTACCTACCTGCTAGCTTCCCTAGCCAGGTCAAGTCATGTCCACACAATCCACCCTAAGGGTGGGTCATCTCAATCCACACCCCTTAGAGTCCGACGTCCGCGTCGGCACACTTCCGGCCGAGGACAGGCTCTGATACCATTTGTAACGGTCCGGCACACGCAGTAGAGATATTGTCCGCTTTGGGAATCACCCGCACAGTTTTGCTTCGGGAGTTGTCTGCCTACTAGCTTCCCAGTAGGTCACCCATCCTGGGATTGCTACGAGGCGAGCAAGCTTAACTTTGGAGTTCTCATCCCCTCCGAAGCCATTGAGCCCCCAAAACGCGTCTCTACATATTGTGCTAACCTTGCACATATAAGCATCGTGTTGGGAACCAACAGAGAAGAAAAGGAAAATAAATAACTAACAATTGGATATTTTCATTCATACCTCCAAACAGGGCTGAACTAAACATATAAATGACCATTGGTCCATACAAAATATCTAAGCTAGGTGCCAAAAGGGAGCTGGCAATAACCTACTGAGTCCTAAAGCTGTAAAGCAGAAAATGAGTGGGTGCAGAGAGCAATTTAGAGAGAAGGCAGAGACGGCTTAATGAGTGGGTGCAGAGAGCAATTTAGAGAGAAGGCAGAGACGGCTTGGGTGTGTAGTTGAGGGAGTACCCAACACATCGCATCCACTCTCCCTCGGGAGATGTGGGATTTATGACCTACCTACCTGCTAGCTTCCCTAGCCAAGTCAAGTTAGGTCCACACAATCCACCCTAAGGGTGGGTCATCTCAATCCACCCCCCTTAGAGTCCGACGTCCGCGTCGGCACACTTCCGGCCGAGGACAGGCTCTGATACCATTTGTAATGGTCCGACACGCGCAGTAGAGATATTGTCCGCTTTGGAAATCACCTGCACGGTTTTGCTTCGGGAGCTGTCTGCCTACTAGCTTCCCAGTAGGTCACCCATCCTGGGATTGCTACGAGGCGAGCAAGCTTAACTTCGGAGTTCTCATCCCCTCCGAAGCCATTGAGCCCTCAAAACGCGTCTCTACATATTGTGCTAACCCTGCACATATAAGCATCGCATCCACTCTCCCTCGGGCGATGTGGGATTTGTGAACTACCTACATGCTAGCTTCCCTAGCCAGGTCAAGTCAGGTCCACACAATCCACCCTAAGGGTGGGTCATCTCAAAAATAATCAAACATGATGTACTTCAAAATTGGTATTTTCCTCCATATTCAATTTTGAATTACACGACAGTATTCGATTTCATTCGTATGAATATGCATGTTCTTCAAAATTCTGATTTTCCTTCATTTTCAATTTTGAAAATGTTTTTAATCCTTTATGTTTGGCCTTGAGTTCGATCCTCAACAAGGAGTGAAGGAAACGGAGAGATCTGTAAAAAGTAGGTTTTACATGTCATAATTTTTTAAGTTTTTCTTTTTGGTTTCGGGGTGCAAAAAGTTTTGGAAATACCTTAAAGGTCTGGATCTGAGAGGTAAATGCCTTCATGTAGAGAAACTATGCCGATCTTATATTTTGTGCTTCCTATGTCTTACACATATGACTGACAATATATAGTATGTTAATGAAATTCGTATAAATTTGGTGTGGAATAAAAAAGAACTCATTGTGGTTTAAGCTCGAAAATAGGTTAAAAACTGAACCATACTTATATACAACCATATTGTATATGTTTTTTTTTTTTTTTTTAACTATTTGTCACAGTTGGAATTAACCTATATTGTTGATTCTGATAAGTAAATGATCTTTCAAATATATAACAGCAATCTGATAAAATAACATGGTGTTTTTAGAACTTCGCACCGTTGAGTGTTGATTGTGATATCATTGTACTATTTAGAATGTTCGCTTCGATCTGTACTTCATCTCTGTCATGCTTCTTCTATTACTTGCAGTGCACTAAAAAAAATGAAGTTTATGCTAGTCAAGCAACTGCAACCTTAAAAAAGTGACTTCACAATCGGAGCCTCTATATGCAGATTATGGAGAAAAAGGCAAAAATCAAACCAGTTCGCAATGACAGCTTTCATTGTGTATTAGTCGATGATAGGGCAAGTATTCCAATAACCTGAAGCTCCAGGTAACCTGCTTTATTCCTTCCACAAAAGAATTGAACGGTTTCAAAGTAGTGAGTAAGATGTAACAAATAAAGCAACAACAGTAGGAGATTAATTGTGTTTTTTAAAATTTGTGCTTAATTGTGTTGCTAAATATTGTTGGATGCTGGCTCTCTTGCTTCATTCAGTGCCATAACAATAGAATTGATTTAATCTTAGATATGGTTTCAATGTTATGGACACCATTACTGTACTCTCATCTCTATGGTTTAAAACTTTAAATAGTACAGTTTCCGTAAAAAGAAAAAAACGTTCCTGCTACTTTACTGCATGAAGTTCTTTAGTCTTCAGTTGTTATATACTAAGTCATATGATCTACATTATAAAACTTGCGATGACAGTTTCACTAAATGAGGTCATTTAGCGTGTTAATATATTTTTTAGCTAGAATTACAAATGACTTTGTTCTTCTGTAATTTGGATTTTAATCTTGGCTTTAATATCTTTGAATTAGTATTCAAATTGGTTATAGAATATCAGTATTAGTACTCATATTAGTCATACTTTCCTGGGTTAAGGTATTGTGGATCATAAGGTGCGGAAAGTGTACTGCGGAGAAAACTGACATTCATATTATGGAAAAAGCTAGATGGTGAAAATTGAGGAGAAGTGCCTGCACCTTTGTCTCAAGTAGGTATATCCTAACATGATGTACTACTATTAGTCACCATGATAGTCTTCTTTATCATTCGAGGTTCAGTGATGCTGATAACTTGGTATATTGCAGATATATTCATAGAATCTTTGTTGAGAATTTGTTGAAATTTTTTAAAATCTGAGCAATATACTTGCAGCACGAAAAGAGGCTCGAGTATAGTAGGAAGAGGCAGAAATGCAGTTAATATGGAGCAAACTGAAGAGGCTGCTCATGGTGAAAGTGGCTACATACTGGAGAAACAAGGTGCATAAAAAACCTTCTTATGTAAATATAACTAATTTGAAATGGAAGTTGTAGATACATACCATTTATATTTGAAATAGTACTCTGTTTTTAGATCCTGTGATGTCTTCCTTATGAGGTTCATATGCGTTTGGAAGAGCTTCAACTTATGGTTGTTTAAAGTGCAAGTTGTTATTTTAATGTAGTGCTCATTCTTATCGGTTATTTCCCCAGGTAAAACTCTCGACTTATTTAGATACCACCCACTATAATAGTCCATGTTCATATGTTTTTACATACTTCATATTCTGCTGTTCTCTATAATTTGTACTCTGATTCATTTTCTCTCATAGTCCATAACATTCAAGAGCAAATGAGATCCTAACCAGAACAGAAGCCTCACTAGCAGATGAACCAGGATGACACACCGGAAGACCTCATGTAGAATGATTGGTTTCTAACTGAGAATATATGATATTTTACTAGAACTAACTATATCATGAATATTTGTGTTTGGTTAGGAAGTCTTTTGAAAAAACAAAATTCAAAAATGTGATTGGTTGAGAGTTACAACTCCTGCTCGAACTCCATTTTTTGAGATATGTATGCATGCCAATTTGGTAACAAACTCTAGCGTATACTCGATCGTAAAATTTTAAGTTAACAATGTATACTTTATGACATTACAACATTATGTTCGGAAAGAAAAAAAAACCTGTAACCAGCAGCATCGTGTAGGCTTTGCACGTAGAATGCACTACACTGTTACTACAACTACGTACTGTTACTACAACTACAATTATTGACCGTAGAACCTGGACTTTATATCTAGAATGCATGAATACAGCAAGCAATTATCCATACCCGCTGCAACACGCGGGCACGTACCGAGTACTATTCGGCCTCGAGGCCGTTACTGTTAATACTGTTCCTAAGGCTTCAGGGAGACTGACCTCTTTTTATTCTTATTTACGTGTCTGCCACTAGATCTGTGGGAATCAGGCATGTGTCCTCACCCCTTTTTTGCCGCGTGTTCTTTCCTGTGCCTCGCAGACTCTTCTTTCTCTCTCTCTTTCTCCGTCTCTCATTGTGATTTCCTCACCTGCGGGACTGTTCTGGCGTTGTTGTTAGAAGCAGTTAGGTTTCTTTGGGGGTAAGGGTTCTGAACTCGCTGCCACCTCTCTGGCTCTTTGTGTTCCTCCACCTGCTCAAGAGATCAACTGCGCTCTTTAAGAGAAGAGTCTCTGTTGCTCCTCGGCCTCTTTTCTTTTCCTTCGTCACGGGCTGTGTATACATAATCTTGTTTCTGCTGATTAAGAGTGAAAAATAGGAGAGAGTTGCAGAGAATAGGTATAGTGCCTTTTCCATTCTTCTCTGATATTCATGTTTTAGTCTTCTTTTTTTTCCCCTTTATTTTATTTTAGTAGAAGGGGATTACAACATCATCTAAAAAAAATAGTAGAATTACAACATGAATGAGAGATAGTAAAGATCTTGAATGAGTTTGTATAATGTAAAAATTAAAAGAAACAAGCCTTCACCTAGACTTTGTGATTTTTTTTTCTTGGTAAAAATCTAGGTGCTGAAAATTTGTTTTAGCGTCTGTGTGCAAAGTTGACGAAAAAATGAGGCTGATATTGTAACGTGGTTAAATTGAATCGTTAAATGAATTTTGTGGTTTTATTATATTGGTTGTACATAAAGAAAGTTATTTCTCTTATGTTTTCCTGTCAGAATACAATGCTATAGTGAATGAGTTACTGCTTCTTAAGCACCTTAATGGAAAGGTGCACTTGATGTTGAACCAGATTTTACAATTGGAACTATGCGAAGATTCGATAATGTGATGGAGTTTCATTTATTGTAGATGCAGTATATAAGAATGAGGTATGAATTTGTAAATTTTGCAATTTTGATCTTAAAAGTTTAAGTTATGATTGGTGGTTTGTAGATTGATCTGATGGATAATGATTTTGAAAATTTTGTAATGAGAAAAATAACATTAAAAGCAACTATTTGTGTGGAATGATTTTAGTTCTTAATTATGGATTCATATTGTTTGTGGTCACGCATGTAGTTCAATCTGAATACATGACCAACTAATGTGTTTTGATAGTTTTGGTTAGCAGAGAATAATAGAAAACTGATATCTTATAGTTAGTTATGAGCTGCAGTATATATAGTACAATCAATGTTCTAAAAGGCGCTAGGCGGGCAGTGACTCATAACCTAGCGCCTAGACAGACTAGGCGGGGACTAGGTGATTTAAAAATAGTTTAATATGAGTAATTTGGAAAAATTTAGGATGACCTCTCCATCTCTGGTATCGAGCATGACCCTCCGGAAGAAGTAGTACCCGCCACAAGACAACAACTCAACAAGTATGAAAGCACACTAACACACAAAGCAAAGATGCAACGCAGCAACAGATTTTCAGAATCCAGCATAAACTAGCAAGGCAGCAACTCAGGCACTCAGCAGGACAGTACAGTAAGTCAGTAACAGACACTAACAATTCCAGCATAAACCAGCAACACAGTAACACACTAACATCCTGTATATTGATTATTGAGTATTGAACTATTGACTATATTCAGTTCTTCACATAATCATTAATCACATTTTCACATTGCAGCCTAGTGAGTCTACTAAGTACTAACTAGTAACTACTAACACAGACTACACACTCAAGTTCTTCACATAATCATTAATCACATATTCACATTGCAGCCTAGTGAGTCTACTAAGTACTAACTAGTAACTACTAACACAGACTACACACTAACAGCTTCCGGACAGCAAGACAGCAACAGCAGTTACAGAACAATCAACCCCAATTCCCAAATCAATTGAACAACCAATCAAAGTTGTCTAATGCAGTAATGCCATTATGCCAATTGTTTAAGTTTAACCCAGATCATATTATAAGTTTATAACTACAAACAATTAAACGTATACATTGATTATTAATCAATTGAAGTCTAAGTTGCTCATCCATAAACAATCAGTAGATCAATGAAAGAAAAAAAAATCATAATAAGCCTATAAGAGTAACAACGTCTCAAAGGCATTTCATCAAACAAGTGATGAGCATCAATTGCAGCTTGTCAAATGCATTCATATAATGGTGAAGGAATGAGTCAGCGACCGTTCAAAGTCACAAAAGGCAAGCAGAATGGAAGAAAAACGAAAACCCAGAAACGCAAAAGCTCTCAAATAAGTGGAGAAGAGTGGAAGAGTAATGAATCGTATGATTCGTATCATATTCATACCAGAGAATCAGAGATCGGCACGTCGGCACTTCGCTGCAGAATGGATGAGTACGGCAGAGAAGTGACTTTTGATGATACAGAGAGAGAGGAGACCGAGAGACTGGAGTTTGGGGATTACTGGAGTGTGGATTAATGGAGTCTGGGACTCTGGGTACGATCGAGAGAGAGACTGAGAGAGGAGGCAGAAGTTGCAGAAGAGAGTCAAGAGACTGAAGACCAATGTTCTAAGCCCTTTAGATTTTCAATCTTTTTTTTGGGCTTTTTTGTTAGAACTCAAAAACCCTTGCACTGGAACTCACAGAATTGGGAGAATGAATAACTTAGTTTATTGAATATCAAACTTCGGCTTATAACAAGCCCTTTTACAAGAGATAGAAGCAAATAACAACCCACGAACTAACACACCTAAGAACGTGGTTTACTGGCTAAGAATGAATCAAACTAAAACAAGAACTCCCTAAGAATAGGGATTATTAACAGAAAGCAGTAAAACAGAACAGTAACAGCCCCAAGTCTCATCATTTCCTCCCTTAAACTGCATTGCATACAGCAATCAGTTTACTTGATCATCTGGCATTCTGCACACACCAAGCAGGTCTCTCAATTTCTCGAAACTATCCAGCTTCAAGGCCTTTGTCATAATGTCTGCCACCTGATTTTGTGAGCTACAGTGTTCAAGTTCAACAACACCATCTTTACAGAGATCACGAAGGAAGTGAAATCTGATATCAATGTGTTTACTTCTTCCATGCATCACAGGGTTTCTTGACAGCTTAATAGTTGAACTATTATCACAGAAAATTATGGTGGACTTACTTTGTTTGCAGCTCAGTTTCTCAAGCACTCTCCTCATCCACACACCTTGGCAGGCACATGTAGCTGCAGAAATGTATTCAGCTTCCGTAGTGGAAACAGTGACCACTGGTTGCTTCTTGGAACTCCATGCTACTGCTCCATCACTCATCATGAAGACATACCCGGAAGTACTTCTTCGATCATCAACATCACCCGCATAATCACTATCAGAAAAAGCCACCAATTCTTCACCATCTTCAGCTCCTCTTTTGTACCCAACACCTAGCCCCACAGTCCCTTTTATGTACCTTAAAACTCTTTTGATAGCTTGCATATGAAATTCAGTAGGTTTTTCCATGTACCTACTGACTAAGCTAACAACAAACATGAGATCAGGCCTTGTAACAGTCAAATACATTAAGCTGCCTACCATTTGTTTGTAATGAGTTGAGTCAACACGAACACCTCCTTCATCTCTCATCATTTTGAAGCCTGGCACAATGGGATTTTTCACTGAGTTTGAGCTTTCCATACCAAACCTTTCTAGTACCTCCTGTGCATACTTACGTTGACTTATGAAAATTCCTTTTTCATTCTGCACAATCTCTACTCCAAGAAAGAACTTCATTTTTCCCAGGTCAGACATATCGAACTTAAACTTCATTGAGACTTTGAACTCCTCAAACATCTTCGAGCTGCTTCCTGTAAATATCAAGTCATCTACGTACACACTTACAATCAAGATCTCACCATCTCCTCGAGTCTTAACAAACAAAGTATGTTCATTTGGACACCGCTCAAATCCTTCATCAATAAAGTATGCCTCTAACCTGCTGTACCAGGCCCGAGGGGCCTGCTTCAACCCATATAGAGCTTTTCTTAGCTTGTAGACTCTATGCTCCTCTCCTTTCTTCTCAAAACCTTGTGGCTGATCTACATACACATCTTCCTCCAGCTCTCCATGTAGGAACGCACTTTTCACGTCTAATTGATACACACTCCACCCTCTTTGAGCAGCTAAGGCCAAGACCATCCTGATTGTGTCCCACCTAGCAACCGGAGCAAATACTTCCATATAATCAATGCCATACTGTTGAGCGTACCCTTTAGCCACAAGTCGAGCTTTGAATTTATCCACTTCTCCTCGCTCGTTCAACTTTGTTTTGAATATCCATTTTACTCCAATCTTCCTTGCTCCTTTTGGCAAATCTGTCAATTCCCAAGTACCGTTTCTTTCTATTGCTTGCATCTCAATCTTCATAGCTTCTCTCCACTTCGCACACTTTGCTGCTTCCTCAAAAGAACTTGGATCATCTGCTGAGGTATAGAACACCAAATTTTGCATTTCCTCCTCCTCGGACAAGCCTTCACCTGTGACATAGTCTTGCATCCAGATTGGTGGTCCCCTGTTCCTTTCTTCATCTGGAATTGTTGCTTCAGCTGAGTCATTTGAGGATGAGCTGGTGTTCCATTCTTCATGTGATTGGTCTGCTTCTTCACTTTCTTCGTCACTGCTACTATGCATCTCATGTTCTTCTGATCCCTGTTCATCACTCCAAATAAGTACATTCTTCTTCTCTTCTTCTTCACTTCTGCCCCAATCCCATCTTTCACTTTCTTCAAAAGTCACATCTCTGCTAACCACGATCTTCTTTGTTGACGGATTATACAACCTGTAGGCCTTTGATCCCTCGCTCAACCCTAGCAGTACACACTTCATACTTTTGTCTTCCAGCTTGGTCCTCTTGTGATCGGGAATGTGAACATTCCCTATACAACCAAACACTCTAAAGTGCTCCACATTCGGCTTGTGCCCACTCCATGCCTCCTCAGGAGTCATATTTTTGACAGCTTGAGTTGGACTTCGGTTGAGAACATGAACTATCCAGTTAACACCCTCAGGCCAAAACTCCTTTGGCATATTTTTCTCAGACAAAGTGCTTCTCACTAAATTCATGATAGTCCTGTTTTTCCTCTCAGCAACTCCGTTTTGCTGAGGGGTAAAGGCAGCAGTGAGCTGTCTTTTAATCCCATTCAAAACACAGAATTCATTAAATTCATTAGAGGTGAATTCTCCACCCCTATCAGTACGCAAACAACACACATATGCCCCAGCTTCCTTTTCAACAAACACTTTGAATCTCTTAAAGCATGCAAACGTCTCACTCTTCTCGGACAAGAAATACACCCAGCACTTTCTAGAATAATCATCAATGAAAGTGAGTATGTACCTTTTCTTGCTATTCGATTCTGGTGTCACAGGTCCACACAAGTCTGCATGAATCAGTTGTAGCTTTTGAGTGGCTCTCCAGAGACTTTTCTTGGGAATAGGTTCCTTGTGCTGCTTCCCAACTAGACAGTGCGCACACACCTTTGCCGGAGCTTTGATTAACGGTAAACCCTTCACCATCTTCTTGTAATTCATCGTTCTCAACCCTTTGAAGCTGAGATGACCAAGACGGCAGTGCCATAGTTGAGCCTCATCGTCATTGATGGTTTGAAAACAGGTTAAGTCTCTTGCTGCAGGTGTTGCCAACATAACAAACATCCTATTGCCTGTCATGGCAGTCTGAACAATCAAACCCCTGTTTGGATGGAATATTTTGCACATTCCCTGATCAATAAGAATGGCCAGCCCCTTTTCTTGTAGCTGCCCTATGCTCAACAAATTGTTTTTGAGCTCAGGGATGTAGAAGACTCCAGTGACTACTTGAGTTATCCCACCAACATGCAATCTAACATTTCCTTTCCCCATAACAGCCATTCTAGCATTATTTCCAAGTTTCACAGAGTGCCTAAACCCCTCATCTAAATCTGAAAACCACATCTTATTGCCAGTCATGTGATTACTACAACCAGAATCTAAAAACCATACCTCTTCTCTCTTTGCCTGATGAAGATCAACGTATGACATGAGAAGCATTTCCTCCTCATCATCGAGCTCTGCATAGTTTGCTCTCTTCTCCCAATCAGGGCACTCATACTGAAAGTGTCCCAATTTGTGACACTTGTAGCACTCGATGACAGCCTTGTTGAAGGGCTGTCTGCCCCTTCCTCTTCCTCTATAGCTCCCACGTCCTCTTCCTTTTACACCAATTCTGTCCTCTTCCTTATCTCCAAGCCTTCCAACTCTAGTAACCTTCAGTGCCTGTTCTTCCTCTCTATGCCCCTTCATTCGTTGTTCATGGACAAGGAGGCTGCTTTGAAGCTCATCAATGGTCATGGTGTCCAAGTCGTTGGCCTCTTCAATAGAGCATACCACATAATCAAATTTTGAGATCATAGACCTCAAAATCTTTTCAACGACATTATTTTGACTCACAGTTTCTCCACAGGCTTTCATGTTCTTGGCTATGGCAAGTGTTCGAGCAAAGTATGCGTTGACCGTCTCTCCTTCCTTCATCTTGAGAGCCTCGAAATCCCGACGCAATGCCTGTAGCTGCGCCTTTTTAACCTTTGTTGATCCCTGGAACTTCTGCCTCATTGAGTCCCAAATCTGTTTGGAGGTTTCATCCTCCAAAATTGTCTCCAGAATGTCACGGTCGATGGCCTGATAAAGATAGTTCTTTATCTTCAAGTCCTTCAACTTCTGCTCCTCGATAAGCTTCAGTTGTGCCTCCGTAGGCGCTGCTCCGGTCTCCACAGATGGAATACCATTCTGCACAAGACTCCAATATTCTTTGGAGCGCAGAAAATTTTCCATGAGCCTCGCCCAATGCTCATAATGACCATCAAACACCGGTATGGCAGGTTGCACATACTTGCCATTACTACTTTCAGCCATTCTTCTCAACCCTCTCTTCTGTTTCTCTCAAAATCAGGCCCCTGTGATGAGGCTCTGATACCACTTGTTAGAACTCAAAAACCCTTGCACTGGAACTCACAGAATTGGGAGAATGAATAACTTAGTTTATTGAATATCAAACTTCGGCTTATAACAAGCCCTTTTACAAGAGATAGAAGCAAATAACAACCCACGAACTAACACACCTAAGAACGTGGTTTACTGGCTAAGAATGAATCAAACTAAAACAAGAACTCCCTAAGAATAGGGATTATTAACAGAAAGCAGTAAAACAGAACAGTAACAGCCCCAAGTCTCATCATTTTTCACACCCAGGTAACCCGGCACGCCGCCTCGCCTCCTCAACCCGCCTCAATCCGCCTCACCCCGCCTAGGCGGTCCTATCGCCTAATTGAAACGCCTCTCATGAAATCGTGGTCCGCGGGGCTAGGCGGCGCCTTTTAGAACACTGAGTATTGCCTTTTAGAACACTGAGTTAGGTCTCGGGGAAGTCGACGTACAGAACCAGGCAGATTCTGGAATTGTCTTTTGATGTGTCTTTCATGATGGGATGGAATGAGCCTAAACCTTTCACATTTGAAAGAAAGTATTGTCATATACCATGGCATTGCGTGGGCGCGTCTAGCCATTACCTTGGCTTTATAAGTTTATAGCGAATGAGATGTCGAGTCGAGCATATTATGACAAGTACATGATTGCGTACATGGTACTTAGATGGAGAGTTTCATCTCCCAAGACTTCTCGTCATATAGATGAAACGAGTCTTCTCAAGACATTGAATGATTATGGGATACATATAGGCTTTGGTTTAACGTCATTTAGATAGCCATAAGCCGATAGATGAACAAGTTCATCACTAACGGTTCTCACATTCGAGACCAAGTATTCCCAAGATCTTTTCAATCTTAACATCGAATTAGTGATATTTCAATCACAATTCATCCAGAATTCGCACGCAAATAGGCATGATTCTTCATATTTCATCTCCAATCAAGTAGTCGCTCAACCGCGTTGTACAATATCCAACCAGAAGATTTGAACCCATATAGAGAACATCCTAATTTGATAGCATACGCACTTCGAGGTTTTTGCTCACTTGACTTGGGTGAAAACTGATCCGTTCATGATATTTATGTACATCTCTTTACTTAGTCTCAATAGAGATGATTCATAAGCTGCATGTTCAGTTTTTCGGAACTACCTAACTGACAAGGTAGTGGAGTGTGATATGACTCCATTACGAGAGCATATATCATCGTAGTCGATTCCAGGGCGTTTGTGAGAGACCTTGCGCCATAGGGTGAGTCTAGGCTCTTTTTCTCACTACGCTTTCCATCAAAGATTATCGATAGGGTTTACACTTGCGGTGTCGGCATTACCTGACCAAGGACCTATCTTTTTGCATAAACTGGATCGCATATCTTTCCGTGTAGGCCAATTCACAATGTTGGTATTTGCTTCAACGAAATGAGTGTGTTCGATATCTAACTCATAAACCACGTACTCATGTACACTAGTGTAATTCGCATTTGTAGATATCTCTATATGGATCGGCTTTGCATTGAGGTGTCCCCCAATGATAAGCATAATCCAGAAAATCCATGAGACGAATGAGTTGTCATTGATCCAAGGATCAAGTTGTGCCATACTCGCATTCGGCGAGTGTATATCGAACCAAGTGCCCTCTCTACACTTCTTATGAGAGTCACGGCCTAGTGACACCATCTACCACTTTTGTGGAGTCACCATGTCACCATCTATGGGTGACAATGTGTCTATTTATCCGGACATCAATCCTTACAAGCATGTTTGATACAAGAGGACTATTCCGATCTTTTCCTTGAAAGACCAATAGTTTACTCTTTGCAGCATGTATATCAAATCTTGTCACTTTGGTTTATGGGACTTTGGAAACATGATGAGACACAGTGGGGACAAACCACGACAATGCCAAGTCGTTCTACTTGAACAAACTTGTTCTTCTCTTACCTTAACGACGAGAAGACTGACTCATCAAAAAATGACATAAATGAGATCGCATGTTAAGGTTTTTGTATAGCGGACTATAGGTAGAAGCTTATGTCTTTTTCAAAGACAAATACCCATCATTAAGCGCTTGTGGTGGCGCAATATGGCACATAAAGTATGTGGACGGTAAAGGGTATTGATCGTTAACACTGATACGTTAACAAGATGCATTCCGTTACAAAATGTAACATGCATGTATGCTTCCTAAAACGTTTCACTAAGTTTTGGGACACCAAATGCACCAAATTTTAACAGTAGGTAGGCACGTGTGTTAGGATTCCAACGCCATCGGCCTCATCGCCGGAACCAGCAGGAAACATACAGAACCGGTCGGAACAGTCTCTGGAGGTCAGTGAACGTTTGTGTCGAGCGATTCAGCACCTTCCAGGTGTCCAATGGCTTGGAAATTTTATGAGCATGTAACCATGGATGTTAGGAATTGGTAGACCAAATTTCACCTGAAGAACCGGCCTAAAAGTAGGTGAACCGGTCTGTCCAATGATGAGTCCGCGAGCTGGAAAACTGGGATTTCTAGGTTTTCTTCAACTTTTCAATCATTGTCTAGATGCTTCATAACATTTCAGTGTTATGTCTTGAGTTTAACCATTAGGTATATCACCATAGTATCATTGTGTCTCAAATTGAACTATGAGAAGGCATTAAAGTCATCATCTTATGTATCATTGCCTTTAGCGTAGGAGGGCGTTACTCCAAAACTTTGCTAAAGATTAGGCTTCCATATATTGAGCATAGCTAATGAAGGATCATAAAGGGGGATCATATGCACTTTTAAATGCATAAATAGTGCTTCCATTGACTTGGAGGAAGACTTGGGTGATGTTAATGTCATCTTTAACTCTTGAGCATTGCTCATGACTCTACCAAATATTCTTTTGGTCATCTTTGATCTCAATAGCTTCTTTGCTCAAAAGAAACGATGTCCATAGCTTTCTTGCATATATGGATCATCAAGTCATGTCCAAAATTTCGGACGATGTATATTGGAATCTATATGAGTCGCCGATTCAAAGAATTTGAATCATAATACACGTGAAGTACATTCACAATGTTGACTCATAAGTTGTGCGCATTCATTAGAAGCGATACATCAGAAATCTTTTCAATTTTCACAATGCGTTTCAAAGTGATAAACGTTGGCACCAATATCTTTAAGTGGTGAGCAAGGTTCGATGAAGATTAGTTACACACTCAATGTCTCTATCATACATTCATAAGAGTGTAGAGACAAGGTTTTTATGCCAAGACATATAAACCAGAATATATATTCAATTCCTATAGAGCGTGCAACATGGCGTGTAGTATCATAAGATAAAACATAGGCATGCTTAAAGGCGTACTAAACACATCCGTTAACGCTAGAAAATAGAGCCGAAAAACAACCAAATGAGCCAACATCGATACTATATAGACATAAATGTTTAAGCCAAGTATCCAAGACCGGGGCCATGGGCTAGCTATCGGAGGTCGAAGCCAAGCTAGAGTGGAAGCCATGCCGAAGCAAGGCAGGGGAGGGCTGGGGTCAAGTATAGGCACGTGCAAGGCTAGCCAAGGCCGAAGCTGTAAAAATATATTGGTATGATATTGCATATATAACTTGAGATAAATATTAACTTGAATTTAGAAATTAAAATTCCAGAAATATAGAATAAGGTATGAAAAAATATTCAACCAATACCAAACGAGTTTGATGATGGATTACGAACAGTCAAGTCGTGTGTGTCACACACTCTCCTTAAGACAACTACGCCGCCTCTACGGGTGCAAAAGGTATGTTGGCGCTCGTCTCCCAGGATACAATGACTAACAAATTCTTGGAGCTACACTGCTTCAAGAAAGTCTGCGAACTGGAGGCAGTACCTCTTTCTATCACCAGAATAGGAACACAAGAGCAGAAGAGAGAAAGCTTTTGAGAGGAGAAGAGCTGAATGTTTTTGGTGTATAAAACTAAGGAATAGGAGGCCATTTTTATAGTGTGAGGAATGGCCAAGGCTATTAAAATCAATCATCAATATAGGGAACTCAATGGTTATGAATATCTCACTCAATGGTCATGAACATCTCACTTGAATGGTCATAATACACATTACATCATATGTTACTGGAATATCAAAAGGTTTTTCCAGTAGCAACTGAAGAGTCACCTGGGCTCTTACCATTTTCTTTTTTCCAATGTAGGACAAACTTTGTTTTACCATTTCAAATAGCCAAATTTGGATGACAATTTTTCATTCATCCCAAAACCAAATTAGACATATGAACACATAATCTTGTAGTCCTCATTATGGAGAATACAAATCCAAGTTCATTTTCCAATAATTATAAGTGCATCACACTTTAATTAATCCATTTAAATTTGGTTTTATAAATGGTTTTTAACCCATTTTTCCAACAATTCCCCATATGAATAAAATTGGCCACCAAAGACTCGATAGAATTGGTGATAGATTTCTATGGTCGAAACTTGCATAGGATAGGTAGGTTTTACCCTTTGAACCTTCCCTTATGAAAATATGATTACGTTACTAACTGAACAGTAGACGCAATGTCCTTGAACTATTCGTTATTTTGTGTAACTGATGGCATACCTCACACATGAGACTTCCTGGTACATTCCAGTTCTCACTATTGTGCCCGTTTTGGCCCTGGACACACGCCTGGTTCTGCAAGTAGTTTGATAAGAGTTATGCCCTGAATAACTCCCTTTAGAAGCGGCCCCACTTCTCTCTTGCATAGGTGATATCTTATATAAGAGTAACCCGCATTACTCCGCTCGGTTTTACCCGACGCATAAGAATCATTAAAAGCTTGGCTTAACCTTACTCTTACAGGTATCTCTGTTTTTCATCATAGGAATGGATTTGGGTGCTCCCCACAGTGATCTAATTTCATCTCCACAATTTAGTTTTCCCATTTGAACCTAGCTCTTGGGATCTCCAGTCTACTAGGTTGGGTATCCACTGTAGAAATTTTATTTTCCAATGGGCTTTAATCTCATTCCCCTCGATGATTTATCAACCAACTCTCTGTTTAAACCTTTGGTTAGCGGATCCGCAATATTATCCTTAGACCTCACATAGTCTGTAGAGATAACTCCAGTAGAAAGTAGTTGTTTAATGGTGTTATGTCTTTGACGAATGTGTCTAGACTAATTACCATTGGACATCTTGCTATGTGCCCTGCCAATCGCAGATTGACTATCACAATGTATGCAAATTGTAGGCACTCTGTCTAGGAATATCCTCTATGAATTAGCGTAGCCATTCTGCTTCCTCCCCCACATTTTTCTAGTGCAACAAACTCAGATTCCATCGTGGATCTGGTTATGATCTTTTGCTTTGAGGACTTCCAGGACACCGCTGCACCTCCTAGGGTGAATACACATCCACTAGTAGACCTTGAGTCTTTCATGTCAGATATCCAGTTTGCATCACTGAATCCTTCTATAACATCTGGGTATGTTGTGTAGTGCAGCCCATAGGTACGAGTATACCTTAAGTACTTTAGTACTCTTGCAATTGCTTGCCAATGCATGGCTCCAGGATTACTCGTATACATGCTTAGCTTACTCACTGCATAAGCTATATCCGGTCTAGTACAACTCATTAAGTACATTATACTTCCAATGACTCTCGAATATTCTAATTGAGAAACACTTTCTCCTTTATTCTTCGATAGGTGCAGAGTCATGTCTACCGGAGTTCTGGAAATTCCAGATCTTTCCTTGTCAAATTTCTCCAGGATATTGTCCACATAATGTGTTTGATCCAGTACAAGTCCTTCTGATGTTCTTGTGATTTTTATCCCTTAGATCACATCAGCAAGTCCCATATCCTTCATGTCAAATCTAGAATTTAACATGTTTTTAGTGGAGTTAATCATTTTATCATTACTCCCGATGATAAGCATATCATCCACATATAGGCACAAAATGACATATCCGTTTTCCGTGTCCTTGACGTATACGCACTTATCACATTCATTAATTTTGAAACCATTGGTGATCATGGCGTTGTCAAATTTTTCATGTCATTGCTTTGGTGCTTGTTTTAAGCCATATAATGACTTTACCAATTTGCACACTTTCTTGTCTTGTCCAGGAGTTGAAAAACTCTCAGGTTGTTCTATGTAAATTTCTTCATCTACATCTCCATTCAGAAATGCCGTTTTCACATCCATTTGATGTACTTCAAAATTACGCAAAGCTGCAATTGCAAGTACCATCTGGATAGACGTTATTCTCGTCACAGGAGAATAGGTGTCAAAATAATCCACACCTTCCTTTTGCCTATAGCCTTTAATAACAAGTCTTGCCTTGTACTTGTCTATTGATCCATCTGCTTTCAGTTTCCTTTTAAAAATCCACTTGGACGTTACAGGTTTACAACCAGGTGGCAGATCCACAAGTTCCCAAGTGTGATTTTGCAAGATGGAGTCAATCTCACTTTTGATTGCATCTTTCCACAGAGGACTATCAGTAGAGTTTACTGCCTCTTTAAACGTACGAGGTTCACCTTCAACCACATAAGTCAAAAAATCGGAACCAAAGGATTTTTCTATCCTTGCCCTTTTACTTCGTCTAGGTTCAATTTCAACCTCAGACTCCGACTCCGACTCAGCTTGTTGATCCTGATCGTTATCAGTAACAGCTTGACTGTCTTCACGTGTCCGTTTAGAAGAATTAGATTCATCTATGGACCTGCGTAGAAATACATTTTCAAAAAATGATGCATTCCTCGATTCCATTATCGTGTCCTTATGAATATCAAGAACTTATGATTCATGCACGAGAAACCGATAAGCTGAACTGTTATGTGCATATCCAATAAAAATGCAATCAACTATTTTAGGCCCATTATTTACCCTTTTGGGTTTAGAAATTTTCACCTTGGCTAAATATCCCCATACTCGCAAGTATTTATAGGATGACTTCCTACCTTTCTATAATTCATATGGAGTTTTCTCCTCTTTCTTTTTGGGCACCTTATTTAAAAGGTAATTAGCCATGAGAATTGCGTCTCCCCACATGTTGGGGGGTATTCCAGAACTGAGTAGCATGGCATTCATCATATCTTTCAAGGTACGATTTTTCCGTTCTGCCACACCATTCGATTGTGGTGAGTAAGGTGCAGTTCTTTGATGTATAATCTTATGCTGAGCACAAATATCAGCAAATGGCGATTCATACTCACCTCCACGGTCACTTCTCAGTATTTTTATTTTCTTGTTGAGTTGATTCTCAACCTCATTCTTATAGAGCACAAATTTCTCTATAGCCTAAACTTTGCTCTTTAGCAAATACACATAGCAGTACTTCGTACTATCATCAATAAAGGTGATAAAGTACTTATTACCGCCTCTCGATTGTGTTGATTTCAAATCACACACATCTGAATGAATCAGATAAAGGGGTTCATTATTTCTTTCAACATTTTAGAATGATGATCTTGTTAATTTTGCCTCTACACAAGTTTCACACTTATGTTCTGTGTCAATTTGGAATTTTGATAAGTGGTCCATGTTAATTAATTTCCGCAAGGTATCGTAATTAACATGTCCTAGTCTACCATGCCACAAATTGGAAGACTCAAGCATATATGTGGAAGATGAAGCTTCATTTATTTTCTTGACTATAGTCATTACATTCATTTTGATCATCCCACCGGTTACATAACCCTTACCCACAAATATTCCGTTCTTGGACAAAACAAGCTTATTAGACTCTATTACTATGCGGAACCCATGAGTGTTCAGCAGTGCATCGGAAATCAGATTCTTCCGGATCTCTGGAACATACAGAACATTGTTCAGAGTCAGCTCCTTCCCAGAGGTCATCTTCAGAGTCACCTTCCATTTCCCCTTGATGGCAGAGGTGGCAGAATTCCCCATGTACAGAATCTCCCCTTCCTCAGATGGTTCGAAGGTGGAGAACATCTTCTTGTCAGCACAGACATGTTTGGTGGCTCCAGTGTCCATCCACCATTCCTTGGGGTTTGAATCCACCATGTTCAGCTCAGATATCATAGCACAGAGGTTCATCTCAGCAACCTCTTGAGTGACATCATCAATCAGGTTGGCCTCCTTCTTCTTGTACCTCCTTGGTTTGTTATAATCAACAGACTTGTGACCAGCCTTGTCACAGTTGTAGCATTTGCCTTCAAACCTCTACTTTTTGGAGACACCTCCTTTTGGCTTCAGCTTGAACCTTTGATCCTTGATCCTTTTGTTCTTGGAACTCTGGTCGTGTTCCATGACATTTGCCTTGGCAGAATAACCACCGCCTCATGCCTTCTTCTCAGATCCTCGGTTGTCTTCTTCAATGCGAAGCCTGACCTCTAGATCTTCCATGCTCATTTCCTTTCGCTTGTGTTTCAGGTAGTTCTTGAAGTCTTTCCAAGTGGGTGGCAGCTTCTCAATAGCACATGCCACTTGAAAGCTCTCACCAAGCACCATCCCTTCAGCATGAATCTCATGTACGATCAGCTGGATTTCTGAGAATTGACTCATCACAGTCTTAGAATCCACCATCTTGTAATCAAGGAAGCGGCCCACGATGAATTTTCTGGCGCCGGCATCTTTTGTTTTTATATTTATTTTCAAGGGATTCCCATAGCTCATTGGCCGTTCCCATATTGATGTACACATTGTACAAAAAGTCAGCTAGACATTCATGATATAGTTCCTGCACAAATAATCAGAACTATTCCATGCATTCATAGCAGCAATCTTTGCTTGATCATTTTGGTCACCTTCGTTGAATTCAGGAGCATTCTCAGTCAGGAATTTAACCAGGCCAAGAGTGGTCAGATAGAACATCATTTTTTGTTGCCATCTCTTGAAATGCAGCCCGTTAAACTTCTCAGGTTTTTCCCCGTGGGAAACTGAGACAGGTACATGCACGGTTGGTGCTTGCATGGTAGGCATTTGAACTGGTCCCTTACCAGCATTCATAGCATCCGAATTTTCTCCGTTAGTCATGTTTTCCTTAAACTGAAACACACACACAAGTATAAGAATATTGAAACTCGATGGTAACGAGTATTCACAAATTATATAAGCAATATCAATATGGTAACGAGACCAAGATTATGGTAACTCAATTCAATATCTGTTGTGACAATTTCTGTCACATATCGATGTTACAGCGACAATTTTCGTCGCACATCATGAGTTTGTCCCTTTGTGACTCCCTTAGGATCGTCATAAGCATCGACAATATTCTGTCAGAATCGTGATAAAATATTGATAGGAGCACAATGTGCGACGATATTATGTGTTTTTACCCTCATTTATGCTTTGTTTAACCCTTATTTGTCTAAGATAGAGTCATAATATAGTTTAGTGTTAATTTGGTAGAGTTTGGCGAAAAGTTGGTTAAGAATCCGAAAAATGACTAAGTTTGAAGAATCTGGAAAATAATGCAAGTTGTCTTTTTCGTGATTCTGATATGAGTAAAAATGCAATCTATCCTTTTCCGAATTCAATGAAATTTGGTGTGCTTATTATTCATATACTGAGGAATGTTGTGTTAAAATTTCAGATCAATCGGAGTTCTGGAAGTCACCCAAAAGATGGCTGCAACTTGGCAGTCCGAGCAAACCAATCCAGGGACTTCCAGGATTTTCCTGGGACTGTATCCCAACTTCGAAAAATCATTCCCGACGACTCATAAGGAATTTGATCAAACTGTTTTATATGGAGGTAGCTATGTGTGTCTAGTTTCTCTGAGACTTGGAATCGCATCAATCGGATCTCTGAGGAGGAAGTTATGCCAGATTTACTGGAGTAAGGTCATTATGCCGGGAAAACAACAACTATCCCGGTTGCACAAGGAAAGCTTTCCTTTGGACTTTTGAAGCATGGATCGGATATTATGGACCTAAAAATATGTTCATACTAACTTAATGAGAAGATTGAAGTCTAAGATAAGGCCAAGAAGAGTCTAGAAGAAAAGAATTCAGATAATAAGAGAAAGAAAAAGAATCCTGATTAATTTCGGGAAAATTCCTGTGCACGTCTCTCAACTTCCACGGACTCTCCCGGACAGCTCACAATGAATCAGAATTCGAGCCTTATATGGATAGAAAGCTACGGGAGTCTAGTTTCCAACCCAACTGGAATCACCTCAATATCTATTTTCTAGAGAAAGAGATTCCATAATCTTCACTCAAAGGTCAAATCTGCCAGCAGGATAAGTTTGAGAAAAACTAGGTTTTGTAAACCCTAGCTGCCTCCCTTGCCTCTATAAATACCACAACAAAATTTCAGAATGATCATCTTCCCTTCCTCACTTGAACTTACTAAAACTCTGCCTAAATTCCACCATACAAATCCTCACAAAGAACTCAGCCGAACCATCTCCACCACTATTCCAAAACATCAATCCATTCACCATCACCAATCCTCTTGCCGAATTCTTCAACAAAGGTTCTCAATTGTGATTGTAACTTTCGTATGGCTTTTGTTTCTTTGTACTTATACAATATTTTGTCTATGAAATTTGTATGGATTCATGGTTGTAATTTTGGTTTTGTAAATTATTCATGGGATTTCCGAATTCTTGTTATATTGTTTGGTTTTCTTTGGTTTAATTTACGAATTATGTATGTGATAACTTGAATTTAGGTTTTATGGGCAGTAGGTTTTTGCATGTGTTCTTGATTTAGTTTGGTTTATTTTCTAAATTCATATGCATATAAATTGATGCATGAGGGCAGCCTTGATCATGGTTGTTCCTTGTGTATTGGTTTCACTTGCCGAATGCAATATGAGGTGGATTATAAACATAAAGTTGATTCACCTTGTATTGGTTCTAAGGGCTAGAGTAATTCTGAAACTTTACATATCGATGTGAGATGAGGTGACGCCATACTTGCTAATATGTCTCCAATTCGACTCATTGTGCTTATGTGTTTCTTGGTTTAATTTCTACGCGAAGTGTCTTTAAATCATTTAATACTATGTTTGGGATTATGCGCGAAGCTAGTTCTAAATAATTAAGGAGTTTTGCTAATTAGATGAACCGCGAAGGGCTCTAATTAAATTGGAACTAAATTGAATCTTGAATCCGATTTTTAACTTGCTGCCCCTATTCCTTTATTTTATTTTGTTACATGTTTAGAGAGTTTTGTGTTTTGTGATTGTGTGGAAGATGTTGATCAATTGTATATAATAATTTAGGATTTAAATTTAGTAAAAATCATTAGGTAAATTAGTTATAAAAATCGACACCCCCTTTATTTGCAATACTTTATGTGATTAAATGCCCTTGATTTCCCCGGATAGAACGATCTCTACTTGTCAATACTACAATCGACACAAGAAGGGTATTATGTGTATGAAGTTGTTTTGCAGGTACTTTGTGCTTGGATTATAGCTCGATCAAATATTCACGAAGAGTTGTGAATTATAATGTTTTGATTCATGAAGTGTTACTTTGTAACTTTGTAAATTTCGTGTGTCATTGTATGATCTCTTGAAAAAAAAAATTCTGTGAACAGTGTAATCGTAATAGTGTCGTGAACAGTGTAATCGTAATAGTGTCGTGAACAGTAATATTTTTTTTTTATATCTATATTTGTTTTTAACTTATACATATTACTTCTAACTTATTTCTAACCTATACTCTAACTTATTCTAACTCATTCTTTCTAATCTATACATGTTGATTCTTGTAGAGTTTAATTGTTAGTTGCAGATCATAAAGAAAAGGTGAAGAATTATATTGTAAACAGTTGATTGAAGCTCTCATTGACTTGGGAAGGACGACAAGTGTTGCAAGAAACGAGTTCCACCACTCTCAACTTGTGTTCATGATTTACAATTAAATTCTACTTAGCTAATTGTTGTATATTTATACAGTAATTTCTAACTTTAGCTAATTCAATAACTCACTACCAAAAATTGATGGAGCTATTATCCAAGCACATTGTACCTGCAAAACAACTTCATACACATATTACCCTTCTTGTGTCATCGTTAGTATAGGACTAGTAGGCATCGTTCAATCCGGGGAAATCAAGGGCTTTCAATCACATAAAGCATTACAAAATCATATTGGGGGTTTGAAATTTGATTCTAAAACCTACTGAAAATTACAAAAATAAAACCTAAATTATATATTTACATGTGATCAACATCTTTCAAACAAAACACATCACACAAAACTCACATGCACATAACAAACCGATCAAAGACAATAATACGGCAACAACTTTATTGAATCCGATTTCATGCAATTTAGTTCCAATTATAACTAGAGCCCTTCGTGGTTCATCTAATCATTCAAAACTTCTCAATTATTTAGAATTAGCTTCGTGCATAACCCTAAACATAGTGCTAATCAGTTTAAAGACACTTCGTGTAGAAATTAAACCAAGAAACACATAAGCACAATGAGTCGAATTGGAAACATGCAACAAGTATGGCGTCACCTCACCTTGCTTCAACATGCATATTTTCTGAATTACTCTATCCCTTAGAACCAATACAAGATAAATCAACTTCGTGTATAACTTACCTCATATTTGTGGTTCGATAACATAAAGAATTAAACCCAAGATCAGCCTAGCTAAAACTTCACTTAACCCTAAAACTTGTTGTGCATACGAATTCAGAAAATAAACCAAATAAAATCATCAAATCATCAAACAAAGTTACTGCCCTATTACCATACAATCAATTCGTCATACACATGTTCATCAATTAGACAAAAAGAAAACCAAAACACATAACAGAATTTCGGAAATCCAATGTAAAATTAATAAAACCAAATAACAAACCACAAATCCTTACAAACTTCATAGACAAAGTTAAGTAATTATACAGAAAATTACAAGCCATGAGAGACGAGTGAATCACACTTTAAAAGAAACCTTGAAGAGGAATTGGCAAAGGAAGATTCGGTGGGATGATGTCTTACGATCGGAAGTGGTGATGAATGGTGGAATCGGCTTGAATTTTCTATGGGATTTGTGGTGCTAATTGGACAGAGTTTTGGCTAGTAAAAAGTGAGAGAGAAGAGATCCTTTTTCTGTGTAAAAATCGTCCAATATATAGAGGCCAAAGGGTGGCTGCAACTAGGGTTCACAAAACCTAGTTTTTCTCAAACTTATCCTGCTGGCAGATTTGACCTTCGAGTGAAGATTATGGAATATCTTTATCTAGAAAATAGATATTAAGGTGATTCCCATTGGGTTGGAAACTAGACTCCCGTAGGTTTCTATCCATATAAGGCTCGAACTCTGATTCATTGTGAGCTATCTGGGAGAGTCCGTGGAAGTTGGATGACGTGCACAGGAATTCTGCCGAATTTGATCAGGATTTGTTGCGATTTTCTTCCTCTATTTTCTGCCGAAAATTCCCAAGATAATGACTGAATAATTGAGCAATATCTCTTTAGTTTTTCCATGAATTAATTCAGCCAAAAATCTTGCACAAAGGATGCAATTCAGTCCACATTCGTAAGCCAAATCCATGTAGAACTCGGTTTAGGTTTTCTTCTTTCGGCAGACTTGACCTTCGTGCATTCAAACCGGCATAACTTTTTGCTCAAGAAATATTTTGCTGCGATTCCAAATGCCAGAGAAACTAGACTCGTAGAGCTTTCCAACGGCGTATGGCTCGTTCTCTGGTTCCAAGCAATGTGTCCCACAGAAATTCCGGAAGTCAGGACACATTCCCAGAAAAATCCTGGTAGTCCCTGGATTGGTTTGCTCAAACTGCCAAGTTGCAGCCTTCATTTGGGTGACTTCCCGAACTCCGATTGATCTGACATTTTGACACAATACACTTTAGCTTCCCAATTAAATGCACACCAAATGTCATCAAATTTGGAAAAGGATAGATCAGTTTAGCACGAGCCTCAAAATCACGAAAAAGACATATTTTACTTTATTTCTAGATTTCTATACTTAGTCTTTTTTCTGATTATTAAGCACACTTTCTCCAAAACTCTACCAAAATGACACTAAACTAAATTATGACTCTATCTTAGGTAAATAAGGGTTAAACGAAGCATAAATGAGGGCATAAGCATATTAATATCGTCGCACATTGTGCTCCTATCAAGTTGTGGTTCACAGTGACATCACAGCCACAAGCACAATTTTGGACGGTAACATCACAGTTACCCCTTAAATACTGTGATACGCTGGGGTGGGTGTAGCCCCTTTGTATCGTCCTGAAAAGCACACAAGTTCCAACACACAAGTTCAAATAATTGAAATTGTGAAAAACGAGAACTTTTATAAAATCATACTTGCTAGTTCGCCAAATGAACTGCGTTTAATAAAAATTGCGCTTGAAGACTCGGTTCTTATCCTTGTGCAAATTTGAGATGTTCTTCCATGTACATGCAACGAATAATTCTCGCAATTCCATCGCGATGTGTCGTGCAATAAGTTTCATGGAAAAGAAAAACATATGGTTAGTCATATTTACCATATACAGGCGCTAAAACTAATTAGAGAATTATTGCAGTAACTGTTTTAACCCGTAGGATAAAAACATTTTATTTAAGGTAAGTACAATTACCGTTTTGCCCCTCATCCCACTGAATCGGGTCGGATCGGTACCAATGGACTGGGTCAACTTATTTCCGGGTCAGATCGGGTCAGCACCACTTGCAGACGGGTCGGGTCGGTGAAAACCGGGTCCCACTACCAGAAAAAAGCCTTTTACCGACGAAAAAAAAAAACGGCCGACGACATACTATTTTCATCGGCTATTCCCAAGAATGGCCGACGATTTTTTCTTTCGTTACTAAAAATAAAAAATCGTCGGCTATTCCACAAGAATGGCCGACGAATTTTTCTTTCGTCCCTAAAAAATATTTTTCGTCGGCTATACCCCTAGAATGACCGACGATTTAAAATTTTCGTCGCCTGTTCTCTTAAAGTATAGCCGACGAAAATTTTTGAAAGTTTGGCCGACGAAATTGGCATTTTCGTCGGCTATGATAAAAAAAAAAAAAAAAAAAAAGGAGCAGCTTCCATTTTCTATCACTATCGACAAACCAATGCTTCGTCCTTCAAATGCAAATGTGTCGTGAAATAAGATATGACCGAAATAATGAAATACGTCTACGGTTGAAAAATGACAAGATTCCGACAAAATCTGTGTGCCGAATGTTGCGGTTAACTGTTTTTTACTTTCGTTTTCCTATGAGTAGCCTGACGGTCGGTAAATATTTTGAGGAAAATTTTTATACGATTAGTTGCGTCTCATCGATTTGAAACTATTATCTGTTGAAGGTCAGGCCAAAAAACGTCATTTACACAGGCCAATTACCATTTCTAAGCGTTTAAAGGGTTGACTCACCCGGTTGACCGTCCCGATCGAGCCTTTAACGTTGTCAGATGTAGTTGGATTTTTTTTTCATACATGTATTTAATCTTAACGGTGATATCTGACGGTTGGAATAGATTTTCCAAACTTTTAGATTCAAAATCGGAACATATGCACTAATGTTACTTAACTTGTTTACTAAGTGTTTAAGTGAATGTATAGATTCAAATAGTTACTATACGTACACTCTTCAAATGCAAATGTGTCGTGAAATAAGATATGACCGAAATAATGAAATACGTCTATGGTTGAAAAATGACACGATTCCGACAAAATCTGTGTGCCGAATGTTGCGGTTAACTGTTTTTTACTTCCGTTTTCCTATGGGTAGCCTGACGGTCGGTAAATATTTTGAGGAAAATTTTTATACGATTAGTTGCGTCTCATCGATTTGAAACTATTATCTGTTGAAGGTCAGGCAAAAAAACGTCATTTACACAGGCCAATTACCATTTCTAAGCGTTTAAAGGGATGACTCACCCGGTTGACCGTCCCGATCGAGCCTTTAACGTTGTCAGATGTAGTTGGATTTTTTTTCATACATGTATTTAATCTTAGCGGTGATATCTGACGGTTGGAATAGATTTTCCAAACTTTTAGATTCAAAATCGGAACATATGCACTAATGTTCCTTAACTTGTTTACTAAGTGTTTAAGTGAATGTATAGTTTCAAATAGTTACTATACGTACACTCTTCAAATGCAAATGTGTCGTGAAATAAGATATGACCGAAATAATGAAATACGTCTACGATTGAAAAAAGACACGATTCCGACAAAATCTGTGTGCCGAATGTTGCGGTTAACTGTTTTTTACTTCCGTTTTCCTAGGGGTAGCCTGAAGGTCGGTAAATATTTTGAGAAAAATTTTTATACGATTAGTTGCGTCTCATCGATTTGAAACTATTATTTGTTGAAGGTCAGGCCAAAAAACGTCATTTACACAGGACAATTACCATTTCTAAGCGTTTAAAGGGTTGACTCACCCGGTTGACTCACCCGGTTGACCGTCCCGATCGAGCCTTTAACATTGTCAGATGTAGTTGGATTTTTTTTCAAACATGTATTTTATCTTAACGGTGATATCTAACGGTTGGAATAGATTTTCCAAACTTTTAGATTCAAAATCGGAACATATGCACTAATGTTCCTTAACTTGTTTACTAAGTGTTTAAGTGAATGTATAGTTTCAAATAGTTACTATACGTACACTCTTCAAATGCAAATGTGTCGTGAAATAAGATATGACCGAAATAATGAAATACGTCTACGGTTGAAAAATGACATGATTCCGACAAAATCTATGTGCCGAATGTTGCGGTTAACTGTTTTTTACTTCCGTTTTCCTATAAGTAGCCTGACGGTCGGTAAATATTTTGAGAAAAAATTTTATACGATTAGTTGCGCCTCATCGATTTCAAACTATTATCTGTTGAAGGTCAGGCAAAAAAACGTCATTTACACAGGCCAATTTCCGTTTTAAAGCGTTTAGAGGTTTGACTTCGTAGTTTGACCAAAGGTTTAGCCGACGAATTCAAATATTTCGTCGGCTAAACTCTTGCGATCCGCTAATTGTCCGCCGTTGGATGGCTCAGATCCAACGGCTGCTGATTGTCCAAAGCATAGCCGACGAAATATTTGAATTCATCTGCTAAACTCTTGCGATCCGCGCCTTTTCATTATCCGCCGTTGGATGGGGGAAATCGGACGGCTGCTGAGTGCCTAAAGTATAGCCGACGACATTCAAAGTATAGCCGACAAGTTCAACTATTTCGTCGGCTATTTTGAAGAATAGCCGACGAAATATTTTTAAATCGTCGACTATTCTTTCGTGTATAAGTCCGGAACTGTCAAACCCTAGCCTCCGTTTTGCTCTTTTTCTCCTCCTCCTCCGCAGCTGCTGCCGAACGCCACTCCTCTTCTAGATTCCGCCACCGCCGCACTGCTCCTCCTCCTCCTCCTCCTCAAGCCGCCGGCCTCCTCCTCCTCCTCCTCCGATCCGGTTATTTTTTCTTTTCAATTTAATTTAATTTTATAAATTGTTATATATTTAATTTTAATTATATAAATTGTTATATATTTGTTAATAAATTTAATTTTAACAAATTATTATATATTTGTTATATATTTGTTTATTTTAATTATATAAATTGTTATATAATAAATTGTTATATATTTGTTATATATTTAATTTTAATTATATAAATTGTTATATATTTGTTAATAAATTTAATTTTTATATATTTGTTATAATTTAGGTATATAAATTGTTATATATTTAATTTTAATTATATAAATTGTTATATAAATTGTTAAATTAATTATATATATAAATTGGTAGTCTAATTATATATATATATATATATGTTAATATTGAAATATAGTTATATTTGTATAAAAATAGTTATATTTAGGATAATGGTTAGTATTATTTAAAATTAGTTAAATTGTTATATATAAATTTGTTAGTATGTTTTGAAATATGTTAGTATTATTGGTTATTATATTAATTAGAATTTGTTATAAAATGTAATATAATTTAATATTAATTAATGTATTAATGCCTCAAGCTGCAGATGGCCGATGCATTCAGACAGTTGTTCGGGGGCCGTCGTTCCAGATCTAGGGGTTCTGCAAATTCCGCCGGTTCGGCAGACTCCGACAGGACCCATAGTCAGCCTGAGAGGACCACCAGCCAGCCGCGGAGGAGTGTAGATTCATCCCAGCCACGGAGGACTGTGGATTCATCCCAGCCGCGGAGGAGTGTGAGTTCTCGGCACCAGACCCTTTTCCAGGCGGGGCGGCCGTTGAGAAGTTCACTTCCGCCTGTCGGGCCAGATGCTCCGAGGTTCAGTCGGCAGCTATTTCAGGACGAGATAGCTGCAGACGTTCCTCAGGTTCGTATGCCTGAGGTTCATCGGGAGCCGATGACGTCTGCTGCTGACTCGACTGAGGGTCCTACTCTCCCTAATCAGCTCTACCTCCCGTACAACATTCCTGCGATACCGGAGGTACTCTATCGTGGTGTGCCCATATGGCCTGATATGCCTCAGTACGTGAGTGCTGCGGAGGCATACCAGCAGTAGCCATTTGAGAACCCTGACCTCCTGATTTCGGAGAGGAGAAAAGGAAAGTCGACAGACGGGTCATCGAGTTCAGGTAACATTCGATTTTATTAATTAACGCACTAATATTTAATTTTATTAACCAATCGTCGTTTATGTGATAGGGACAGCCGCTAGCAGTTCAACGAGGAATAAGAGAGGTGTCATATGTTTTGACACGCTCAGGAGAACTGTTTAGGGCAGGGGGAGGATCCAGATCAACGAACCTCCTAATCAGGAGGTTCAGGGGGAAAAACGCCGTGACTACTCGGGTTGCGTGGGGGCACTGATTAGGGACAGAGTCCCTATGTTGTGGACACGGTGGGCTGATGTGCCCGAAGATATCAAGAGGGAGGTGAACAACGCCGCGTCGGTGAGTAATTTAAAAAATTTAATTTATTTATCGTAATATTTAATAATTTTCGGTATTGTTATAATTGTAAAACTAATAAAATATTATCTTTCAGACATACTTCGAGATTGCCGAACACAGGCAGGATTGGGCGGACTCCGTGCAGAACTTGAGGTACGTTGGGAATTCCTAATCTTATAATTTGAAATATTTTATGATATTAATAATATTTCTAATGCACTTTTGTTTTTTTCTTAGGTTCAAAGAGTGGAAGAACGAGCTCCGTTCCCACTATAACGAATACGACAACCGTGGTCGTATGGGCACTCCCAGAGAGTTCATGTTCAGGGAGTACGAGTGGCGTTGGTTGAAGACAGTAGACTTCAACAACCCAGTTATGCAGGTAAATACTAAACTTCACTACAAATGTTTATTTTGTTAAAATTTTAATTATTAGTTTAATTATTTTATAATTATTACACTAATATTTTTTGATGCATTTTTCTAATATTTTATTATTTGTTTGAAGCAACGGTCTCGGATAAACTCTGCGAACCGCCGCCGTAACACAACCCCCCATCATGGTGGTTCTAGGCCGTTTGCACAATATCAGGAGGAGGTGCTTAGAGATCATCCTGATAGCAACCCGTACGTGGAGACGTTCAAGATCGCTTATCCACAAGCGACAGAACAGCTCGTAAGTCGTTCATTACGATTTTAAAATTTTAATTATTAATTTTACTTAATTATATATTTGTTAGAATATTAATTTTTTTTTTCCCGTCCAATTAGGAGAGGGTGAACCGGGCCGAAGAAGAGGTGTTCCAGCAACTAGTTCGGGAGACACAACCGAACATTTCAGAGGCAGATCTGGAAGAAGCCCTCCGCCAGGTCGACCGATCCAATGTCCAAACAGCAGCGAGGATGTTCGACGCAGCCTTCCCAAACCGCTCAAACAACTACTACTGCCGGGGTTTGGGAAGTTCTGGACTAGGGCTCCTGAAGACCACTAAGGGAGGTCAAAAGAAGGGAGGTGGAGAGAGCCAACAGGTGAGGGGGGAAGTGCGGAGATTGGCAGAAAAAAATGCAAGGTTGGCGGCCGAGTTCCAGAGATCACAGGAGGAACAACGCAGATCACAGGAGCAACACCGCAGAACACAGCAGTATTATTTAGATCTGTCCAGTTGGCATACTGAATGCGAGAGAATTCGGCGACACAACTACGCCGGCCAACAAAACTGGTGGTATGATATGTTCGCGGCACAACAACAAGGCCTTGAACCCCCGCCCCCGTTTCAGCAGTTAGTTGAACCTCCAATGCCTCAACCTCCCGAGTTCGGTCAGCAGGATGACGACCATGATGGAGAGCAGGATGCTGGGGATGACCTGGTGGACTTTAGTGGTTTAGGTGATGATTAGAGTTATATTTTATGTATATTGGAACGAATTAAATAATAAGTCATTTAGATGTGTTTCTTGTTGGTGCAAATGTATGGACTGTCTTTGTGATTTGCAGGTTGCTTGGAACGGTGATTTAGAAAATAATTTAATTTTTTTTTTCCCAAATGTAAGAATAGCCGACGATTTTGGCATTATTTCGTCGGCTATCAGTTTTATAGCCGACGAAAATGACATCATTTCGTCGGCTATAACTAATTAATGCCTATTAAAATATTAATATATTTCGACGAAATAACCGACGAAATAAATGAAATCGTCGGCTATATTTCAGAACAAATAGCCGACGACTTTCGTCGGCTATAGTTTACGATATCGTCGGCCATACTCGAAAATACCCGACGAAATTCGTTGGATATTTCACCCACGTTTGGCCGACAAAATAAATTTTCGTCGGTAAATTCGTCGGCCATACTCTACTATAGCCGACGATTTCGTTATTTTCGTCGGCCATTGGTATTACCGACGGCGTTTTTCCGACGAAATATAGCCGACGAAAATTTCGTCGGCAGAAGGCATAGCCGACGAAAATTTGGCATAGTCGACGAAATTTTTTTCGCCAGCTATTCACTCCGATCTGGTAGTGTCCAGCAAAACGATGCTGCCACGCTGGGGCGCTACCGAATTTGAGGGCGGCGCTGGGCAGGGATGTGGTCGGAGGCTGGGGCGCGCTAGGGCCGCGTCAGAACGGCACAAGGTTGTCCTTTGGCGTCGCCAGACCGGGCAGTCGTTGAGGCGGAGGGCGGCCCTGGAGAATGGCCGCTGGATTGGAGCGACGATGACTTGGTTGGGCAGCTCTTCTGCTGCGCGGAGGGGCGTCGACATTATACAGGCGACGCTGATCGGAGGAGGGTGCCCTGTGAATCTTCGTTCTCTGCCGACAAAGATGTCGTCGGCAGAATGAGATTTCTGAAATTCTTGTCTTTGCCAACAAAGGGTTGCCTGCAGAACTTGAAGCCACTGAATTTTTTTCTTTCTTCCGACGAAAGGGTTGTCGGCGGAAGAGGATTTCTTAGGGGGGGGTCTTCTTTGATGACAAGCAGTTGCCTGCAGAAAAGAGCATTTAGGGTTTCTGAATTTTTTATTTTTTTTTTAGATTAGAAACCTAGGGTTTATGAATTTTTCAGGGCTATTAGACAAAGGCTAGAGTCACGTGCTGATAGCGTGTTGTAGGAGAAACAAAGGATAATCAAAGCACTACCAGATCGGACAGAATAGCCGACGAAAAAAATTTCGTCTACTATTCAAAATTTTCGTCGGGTATTCCTTCTATCGACGAAAATTTCGTTGGCTATTATTCATCGATAAAACGGCGTCGGTAAAAATATACCCGACGACAATAACGAAATCGTCGGCCATTCTAAAGTTATCACCGACGAAAATACATTTCGTCGACCAAACCTTTGCATAATGCCCGACGAAATTCGTCGGATATTTTCACATATGGCCGACGATATCGTAAAATATAGCCGACGATCTCTTCTGTTTCGTCGGTTATTTGTTCTGAAATATAGCCGACAAAAAAAATTTCGTCGGAATATATTAATATTTTAAGAGGCATTAATTAGTTATAGCCGACGAAACCGTCACTATTTAACATAGACCACCGACGAAATAATGTCATTTTCGTCGGTTATAACAGTTATAGCTGACGAAATTTAGTAAAAATCGTCGGCTATAGCAGTGATAGCCGACGAAATAATGTCAATATCGTCGGCTGTTCTTACATTTTGGGAAAAAAAAATTAAATTAATTTCTAAATTACCATTCCAGCAACCTGCAATTCACAATGACAATCCAACAAGAAACACGTTTTTCATTAATTATTTAATTTGTTCCATCCTGGCCACCATCCTGCTGTCCATCATGCTCGGGTATGGCAGGTATAGCTGATTAGGGAGAGTAGGCCCCTCAGTAGAGTCAGCAGCAGACGGCGCAGGACTCGTCATCGGCTCCCGATGAACCTCAGGCATACGGACCTGATGAACGTCTGGAGCTATGTCGTCCTGAAATAGCTGCGTACTACACCTCGGAGGATCTGGCCAGAGAGGGGGACATGAACTGCTCAACGGCCGCCCTGCCGATAAAAGGATCTGGTGCCGGTTGCTCACACTCCTCCGCGGCTGGGATGAATCGATCCTCTGAGGCTGGCTGGTGGTCCTCTCAGGCTGGCTAGGGGTCCTCTCGGAGTCTCCGGATCCGCCAAAACTTCCAGAACCCCTAGATCTGGAACGACGGCCTCCGAATAGCTGTCTAAATGCATCGTCCATCTGGAAACAAATAAATTAATACATTAATTAATATTAAATTATATTATATTAAATAACAAATTCTAATTAATATAATAACCAATAATACTAACATATTTTAAAACATACTAACAAATTAATATTTATAATTTAACTAATTTTAAATAAGACTAACCATTAACATAAATATAACCATTTATATACAAATACAACTATATTTCATCATTAACATATATATACATACAAATAACCATTTATATATTAACATAAATATAACCATTTATATAATTAGGCTACCAATTTATATATATAATTAATTTAACAATTTATATATAACAATTAAAATATACATTAACATATATATATATATATATATATATATATATATATATACAAATATGTGTATATATTAACAAATATATAACAATTTATATAATTAATCTACAAATTTATATATATAATTAATCTAACAATTTATATATATAACAATTTAACACACACTTAAATATCTAAATTATATACCTAAATTATACAATTAAAATAAATTACAAAAAAAAAAATTACCTAGCGGAGGAGGGGAAGGAGGAGGAGGAGGAGGAGGACGCCGGCGCCGATTTGAGAAGGAGGAGAAGGAGGACGCTGCAGATCGGAGAAGGAGGAGGAAGTCGATGAAATTCGAAGGATTGGAGACGCAGATCGGCGGAGGAGAGCGGCGGAGATGTTTTTCCGGAGGAGGAGAGAAAAAGTCGGGCTGAAAGCGATTTTCAGCTTTTATAGCAGAGAGAATAGCCGACGATTTAAAAGATTTCGTCGGCTATTCTTTGAATGTCGTCGGCTATACTTTGGAAGATCAACAACCGTCGGATCTGAGCCATCCAACGGCGGACAATAAAAAGGCGCGGATCGCAAGAGTTTAGCTGACGAAATATAACGTCGGCTATTCTTTGAATGTCGTCGGCTATACTTTGGAAGATCAACAGCCGTCGGATCTGAGCCATCCAACGGCGGACAATAAAAAGGCGCGGATCGCAAGAGTTTAGGCGACGAAATATAATTTTCGTCGGCTATTCTTTGAATGTCGTCGGCTATACTTTAGAAGATCAACAGCCGTCGGATCTGAGTCATCCAACGGCGGACAATAAAAAGGAGCGGATCGCAAGAGTTTGGCCGACGAAATATAAGTTTTGTTGGCTAAACTATAGGTCAAACCACTAAGTCAAACCTCTAAACGCTTAAAAACGGAAATTAGTCTAGTTAAACGACGGTTTCTGGCCTCACCTTCAACATATAATAGTTTCAAATCAATGAGACACAACTAATCATATAAAAATTTTACAAAATTGATTTAACGAACGTCAGGCTACCCATAGGAAAACGGAAGTAAAAAACAGTTAACCGCAACATTCGGCACACAGATTTTGTCGGAATCTTGTCATTTTTCAACCGTAGACGTATTTCATTATTTCTGTCATATCTTATTTGATGACATATTTGCATTTGAAGAATCTACGTATAGTAACTATTTGAAACTATACATTCACTTAAACACTTAGTGAACAAGTTAAGGAACATTAGTGCATATGTTCTGATTTTGAATCTAAAAGTTTAGAAAATCTATTCCAACCGTCAGATATCACCGTTAAGATTAAATACATGTATGGAAAAAAATCCAACTTCAGCTGACAACGTTAAAGGCTCGATCGGAACGGTCAACCGGGTAAGTCAAACCTCTAAACGCTTAGAAATGGTAATTGGACTGTCTAAATGACGCTTTTTGGCCTGACCTTCAACAGATAATAGTTTCAAATCGATGAGATGCAACTAATCGTATAAAAATTTTCCTCAAAATATTTACCGAAGGTAACGCTACCATTAGGGAAACGAAGGAATAAAACCTTTGACCACATCTTTCGACACTCAGATTTTATCGGAATCTTGTCATTTTTCAACCGTAAACGTATTTTATCATTTTGGTCATATCTTATTTCACGACTTTTTTCTGTTTGAAGGATGAAGCAATGGTTTATCGTTAGTGATAGAAAATGGAATCTGGTCATTTTTTGTTTTTTTTTTGTTTTAAATCATAGCCGATGAGAGACAACCTCGTACTCGTCGGCTATTCTTTTGTCGTTTTCTGTCTAAAATAAAATATGTATTTTTCAATATAGTTATGGCCGACGAAATAATGCATTTTTCCTCGGCCAAAATTTCAAAAGTTTTCGTCGGTTAATGTTTCAGAGAAAGGCCGACGAAAATCCAAATCGTCGACTGAAATATGAATATAGCCGACATTTTTTGTTTATACCAACGAAAAAACAGTATCGTCGGCTATGGTTAAACTATGACCGACGATTTTGTTTTTCCACCGACGAAAAATATAATCATCGGCTATTCGTTGGAAGTACCGACGAAAATTTTAATTCGTCGGCCGTTTTTTTTTAATTTCGTTGGGAAAAGCCTTTTTTCTGGTAGTGAAGCGTAATCTTATTGATTGATAAGGAGGCCTTTATAAAGGCATTACAACAAGTATCCCGAATAATCAGGGATTCCCTATCTAGTAAAGATACTACATATCTAGTCTAATTAGGTCAAGACACACCACGGAAGTTATGGAATTATCTTTCCTTGAACACCTTCAAATATTTTATATTTCTCTATCATCTATTGCGACAAGACCTCTGTTTGTTTAGTAATAGGGAATGTGTAAAAACTGGTTTGGCAGAGTTGGAGCAATTATGGTTTACATAATCTTCTTTATTAGCATTATATATATATATAGATGTTACATTTAGGTATAGAAATTAATCTGGCTCTTTGTATCTTATGTGGAATCACATGGGTACTGTTATTCATACTGTTCAAAAACAAAACTTGGTAGCAATGAACTTCTGTAGAAGTAAGATGAGATAAACCCCTTGTACCTCAATATACCACATCTTATCATTTGAGGGACTTCATATATGTTAAAATTGCTGTGGAGTTTTCCTCCATGCTTCTAGCAGGGGAAAAAAGAAAACACTAAGGTCCAATGAAAAACAATGATTATCCCTTTGCTCATTCCATTTCTTCTTCTGTTAACAGATGTGTTATCACAATTATATCACCATCCAAAGTTGATCCATGATTAGTGATCAGGTTGATCCTTGATGGTGGTTAGACCAATGATTAGGTTGTAGATTGATAGGTTCGAAACATGAAATCATTTTTTTATGTAATCATATATACGAGAACAGATTGTAGTATATAGTATGTCTGGAATGATGTATAGTTTATTTTGTTCTCAATGTGCATGAGTGGCTTTGATAAATACTTGATCTCCTTGGCTGAAATGGATTCTTTTTTGACTGACAATAATAACAAATTTTGTAAAATTTAGGGACGTAGATCCTGACACTGAAGTTCAGAAGGATTTCGGTACTGAGAAGCAGTTGGAGTGAATGAGGTTGCTGATGCCAACAAGGAGAATCACGTGGATGAACCAAAAGAGAAGGATTTTTTTTCAATGTGAGTACTTATTAGACTATGTAATGAATATTTTTTATAATCAGAAGAGAGATATTGATTGGTTTGCCATTTATTGGTGATTCCAGGCTATTAAAAGATTTTCAGAGGAGCAAGCTCCAGAGATATCTCCAACAGAAATCTGAAAATGTCACCAAGTTCTTCTCTGAAGATGGTTTTGTTTTTGAGCGACTCTCAAGGCTATACCAAAGAAAACCATAAAATTTGACTCACCTCAGGTACTAACGACATTTTTATTTGTTAGGATAGCGAAAAGTAAGGAGGATAATAACATAAGAACATTTAAGAATGCTTTTGGTTCTCTGGCACATTTTGCAACAGTGTATGGTGTTTGGTTCTTTTTCTTTCTGATTCTTTTAAGGACAAAATACTGGTCACTCCTTATACTTTTAGAGTCTCGACAGTAGTCATCGTGTTTTCAATTTCAACTAGTCACTCCTCGTAGTCTCAATTTTCGACCAATTGGTCCAATCTGTTCAGAATAGTTGTTAACTATTTTTTAATTTTCTCAAATGCCCTTAGGTGTTGTTTTATTATTTTTCTTCTTATTTTCTTTTCCTTTTTTTTTCAAAACCAAAACCTAAGAATACACAACCCACCATGAAAGGCTATGTAGCCCAATTAAGTTTGAGCCTTATTGGCAAAAAAAAAAAAAAGTAAACCTAGTGTAGCAGTGTTGTTTGTAAGCTTAATTATATGAAATGGTAGTTATTTATATAGTTTCATTCGTGGGAGCTTAGAGAGTGCTGTTAATACTAAGGATGATGATGAGAATTTATTTTAATCTCATTTTGGTTTAAATTGATATGAAGGAGATTTGATAGAATTTTATTTCATAGTGATTATGGTAATGTTATCTGATGTTGTTAGCAGCATGTATCAAATCAATTTGCATTTTTTTTTTCCCGATTGCAATCAATTTGCAATTGTAAAATTCTTAGATTGAAGATCGACAATCATAAACCCAGATATTCTAGAGCTTGTCTCAGCTTTTGTTTTGAATAAGAGAAAGTAAAAAAATAAGAAAAATAACCTAAGGGCATTTGAGGAAGTTGAAAAATGGTAAACAATCATTTTGGATGAAATGGACCAATTTGTAGAAAATTGAGACCACAAGGAGTGATCAGCTGAAATTGAAAGCAGAATGACTAAACTGTCGAGACACTACAAGTATAAGGAGTGATCAATAATTTGCCTTTTTTTTAATTCTTTTATATGTGAAGATTTTGTTGGTTAGATTTGCCAACTGTTTGTGGGAAAAAATGACACTAGAAGCGTCTTTTGACTCTTTTCATGTTGTGGATACACATGTTTTGTATGTGATGATCATGCTTTTGGTAGATTTGCCAATTGTTATTTCTTTGATTTAGATAATTTTCTGGGACTACAAAAGTAGTAGTGCTACTGTACATGAATTAAATTAAAATTACTGCAAATACGTTGGTATCAAAATATATAGATAAAGAAAAATAAAGGATCAGAAAGAGAAAAGGAAAACAAGAAGATTTAAGAATAACAAAAGTATATAAAAGAGGTTAAATAGAATGTAATCTATTGTGTCCCTTCATATGCATTTTTCTGATGTCCTTAGTTGTTTTTTCATATTCGGTTGCTTAATATCATTATCAAATCCTATGCCAGTTCTTTCAAAAGCTCGAAGAAGAGGAGTGGAGAGGCAGAAAGTAAGCAACAGCAAATGAGATCTAACAAGCTTAGTTTCTTTCAACTTTCAATCAGATTCATTGACTATTTGCTTCTTTACCACTGTAAATTTATAAATGTTACGTGGGTACCAAGCTGATTCATATTGGTGTATTTTACCATCAATATTAAGGAATCGCAACAGTTGAGCTGAAAAAGATTATTTTCTATAGCATTATAGCTTCTCAAATTCGGTTCATGCATCTTTATGTGTTTTTATTATCTCATAAGTGTCGAACCAGCTTCTCTGGACTCTTTTAGCTACTTTGGTAATTGTAGTTACTCGAAGACATTTTTCTTAGTATCTAAATTCTCACTAAACCTAGCAAATTCTTTAATACTGTACTGTACTAACCAGCGAATTGGCTTTAGATAAGTGTTTTTTTTTTTTGTCTACATTTTCAGCTTGATTGTGATTATTGATGTCTGATACAAGCTTTGTGCTTTCGGAGCCATTAAACGGACTAAACAGCTTAGTTGAGCAAAGGAAGCTGCTGACATGTTCTGAGTTGAGAGGTCGTGGCTTCTCAATTGGAATACTTGCTTGGGAGTAAATGTAGTGATAAAGATATGGAAGAATATCATCCAAAGAGTTTTTCAATAGAGCTTATTTTAAATGTTAAGGATTGAAAGATTGATATTCAGGATTGGGATGAGGGCAGATGGGTAGTTATTTACTGCAATTGGTTACTGCAACTGCAATCACTCTCCTAACACAAACATTAATATATATATATATATATATATATATATTTATATATATATACAGTCTGTCTATGCTACGGACGTCCGCACCGTGCGGATTCGGCGTTTCCGGCCACCTCCGGCGCGTTCCTCCTCCCACAACCCACTGGGTTTTGGTCGCCCCCTCCCGGCGCTCTTTTCTGTACCGGCCGGACCTCCATTGCCAGCCGGAGCCGGCCGGAATATGGAAAATTCCAGAAATAGGCGATGGAGGCCCGGCCGGCACAGAAAGAAGCACTGGGAGGGGGCGACCAAAGCCCAGTGGGTCACGGGAGGAAGAACGCGCCGGAGGTGGCCGGAAACGCCGCATCCGCACGGTGCGGACGTCCGCACCTGAAAAACTCTCTCTATATATATATATATATATATATATATATATATATATATATATATATATATATATATATATATATATATATACAATCACTCTCCGGTATGCTAGCATAACTCCGCAGCAAAGCGCGGGTTTCAAACTACACGTACTACTAATATTTAGGTGAATGGGTGTTGGGACTTGGGAGACGAAGGCGTGGGATACATGTGAGCAATAAACGCTCTGCTATGAAACCCCTATCTCTGCTGGAACTGCACTAGTTCCACGCTCTATGGAAGTTTATTCTGAGTGAGTCCACTATATAGCCCCTCACTTTGTAAATTGTTGTTTTCGGGTAGGAACTTATTCTTTCCTTGACAAAATTAACTTAAATACATGTCCCTCCTCATCTTGAGGAAGCCTAACAAAAACGTATAAAAACCTTTATTCCCTCAAGAAGATTATCAACTGATCTTCGTAAAATTCCTAGCTCACTCGAATAGTTTCCAAACAGTGTATTGAATGATTGTAATGCCTCCCGGAAGATTCCAATTTTCTGTACAACTTGCTTGGCCTTGGTGGATTGATTGTGTGATTTGGTCTTCTCTTGGCCTTTACTGACTCAAGATGCTTCAAATATCTAAAAAACAAGAAACAATGTAATTAGCATAAACGGAGATCTAGTTTACAAAACTAAGGATAAATGTAGAATTTACTAGTATCGATTATTGAATATACAGAAACTTGGGTCTCCTAGTCTTGAGCAAAATCAAAAAAAAAAAAAAAGCCAAAGCAATTCACTTCCCGACGATATCTTGGGTTACAACAAATAAAAGAAGCACCAATAGTCGAGATGTTATTCAAGTGTGGTGTATGAAGCAACAATACTTCTATTCAATCGAGTGTGGTGTATGAAATACAGAAATACCCATATCCAAGATAAATTACTAAATACAACCTCAACTTCAAAATCTTACCAAGGATATTCACTACAGATTCAAGCACCCAGAAATTCGGTTAAGCAAATAAGAGTACATGCACAGAAAACGATGTTAGTGACTCGCATAGTAGGATATCAATGAAAAAAAAATTATTTAATCTTATGAGAGAATCTCTCGTACTCAAAAAGTCCTATGAAACACCATGGCTCCATCATATTTCCTCCTCTATCTATTTTAGAATTTCACACACAACTACGAAGTCTAATGGGACTTTAATATGGATTGCAAAGTTTAACAAAATATAGATATGGGGAGACGAAAAGTTACAAGACAATCAAAATTAAATAAAAAATAATAAAAAATTATTGTGGCTTTGATATTATGAAAGATTTGTAAATTGTTTGAAAATTTGGGGTTAACGATTAAGTTAAACATAAAGTAGTGGACAGAATTTAGTTCTCATTCAAGTCTCTTCTGTCACCACTATATAATCTGAACCATAACTAAAGACCATCTCAGCTGTAGCCTATAACAGCCAACAAACTACTGTAGCTTCAAATTCCCTTCAAACCTACGTAGTAACATATCTTAACTATAGAGTGTTGCTATTGGGACCTCCATATTTGCTCATTAGACCTCCAATACTTTCTACATCTCCATTAGACTTTTGAATATAAGCATTTACTCATTAGACCTCCATTCAAATTACCGAAATAACCTTAAATATATTATTCAAATATATTTCAATAACTTACTCATTCAACCTCCTATTCACTCACTAGACCTCTATTTTTTTTTTCTTTCGTGTAAGATCTAATGAGATAAATCAAAACATAGGATATACAAATATTTCAAAACACAATAGCATATGCCCTTGTACTATTTTAATAGTTACTAGTGTGTTGCAAATATATTTAAGGTGTAATAAGATGTATAAAAATATTCAATATATATATATATATATATATATATATATATATTAAAACACTAGACCCTTTTTTTTCATGTTGCAAAACTTAATAAAATATATGCGCTTAGTTTTCAACACATACTCTTGACCTTATATTTTGTATATGCGCTTAAACATATATAATTATAGTAACTTTATGTCACATTAACAATCTTATATTTTGTAAATTGGCTTAGTTTCAACACGTACTGAAATTAGAAAATAAATTTGATAAGAAAAATAATAAATATCATTATTATTGAATTGGAAAGTCGATAGACAATAAATATAATACTCTTTTTATATACTTATTGTCCTCAATAGTCTTTATGTAAAAGGATATAAACGTAATTCAATAATTGAAAATAGAGGGAGGTCAAGTGAGCAAATGTGGAGGTTCCAATAGCAACACTCTAACTATATTACTAGCTGGACAAACTCCTAAATAAGTTTTTTACTTCATAGGAAGCTGCCTCATGCATTTCATCTATTAGTTTCTGGGCAAACATTCCCGGAGCAATAAGTCATCAAAAATGTAATTGTCTGATTACAGCGTGCAATATTTCAAACTGAAACGAATATAGTTTAACACAACTCATTTTCAGTTCTACTATATTTATGATAAAGGTAAAGTTAAATTGGAGCTACAATCCAGCATAATAAACAAAACCATTCATAAGAAAGACACAGGAAACTTTATTCCTCCAAAATCTCATGCCATTTCCAGAATGTTTGATATAGTTTTGATGTAACTAAAATTGTTTTGTGAGGAAATACAAAACTCATAAGGACTCATTAAATGTAAAGATCATCATTGCAAAACGTCAAATTTAACATAAAAAGATTACCAAAAATCACAGTTCGAGCCGCATAAAGTTACAAAAAATAAAATCTGATCCAAATGGATGCAGAGCATCCAAGAGGGCTTTCAAAAATTCAGTTGAAGTTTTGTTAGTACTTTCCCAGATTTATAAGGTCTAATGTTTTCTTTCCCATTTTGATTAATTTTACAGTTTTAAGTATTTTGTAGGGTTATGATATAAAGTGATTGTAGGGATAGGATATATGGATACTGTAGCTTAGAATTTCTTTTATCTTTCTTTGGTTTAATCTGATACTGTAATCTTTTATAAATACTTACTTCATTATGGATATACTTTCATGAATATGTTACAATATAGAGTTTCTCTTAAAATACCTTCACTAGAACTAAATTATCCAAATTCCAACTTTAAAGTTAGATCTATATATCTCCTTTTTCTTGTTTGTTAGTGCTAAAATCCTGTTTTCTACTGTGGTTTCTTCTGCATAACATTGCTGCAGAACTTTGTTTAAAATTTCCCAGCTGCCAAAACGTTTGTAGACTCATAGAGACATGCTATCGAAGAAAAGAATTTTAAAATACAAGAACCTGCCTTTTCATCCAACACTATACGAACCAACATATGAGTTGTATTGCTCATCTTGGCTCCAGATACCTTTCTAACACCTCCAATCTGTCTCCCAACTCAAACTATAACTTCGGGCAAACTTGCGAAATTGTGATCTACAACACAACAAAGCTAATAAAGACAGCTCATTAAGCATAAATTTTTGTTTTTTTTTTTTTGTTACTCATTGAGGGTATTTGGACAAACAATCCTTCACAAAACTGCTTCAATTTTGAAGTCTTACCAATCTGATTTTTTAACTAGTCCTCTGTTCAAACTTTCACCCAAAAATTGAGGAGTAAATATCAGATATGCAGTTGCCTTTCCACAAGACCCAAGGAAAATTGGAAACTATACAGAAGGATGAGCTGTGATTAGTGTTGGACCTGTTGGAAGGATGTGCTTTGTTGGAAATCTTCTGGTTTATGTGGACGTCAAGATAGAACAGTCTTTGATGATGTAAAGGGAAAGGAAGAGGAGTGCACTTACAGGAGAATAATTCATTTTTATTTTGGGGGCATATACTATTACGGAAGTAGATACTAGTCAGATTCCTCAACTCTTTGAATGGAAACTACTAACACAACTTCCAAGTAGGTTGTGGTCCTTAATCCTCAATGATCATTCCAGAATACTTACCTTCTCTTCCAAAACAATTAACAAAGTTCTATCATTTGTGCAATGATGCATCCTATATATACCACGAACCAAAATCAATTGGAAGTAGTGAATATGTATATTGACATGTTATAATTGGTCAAAGAGTACTTTGTTCCACAAGACAGAGCAAACATTATTACAATTGTGTATGTTATCATCATACAAGAAAGGAAAGTAAGCACAGACAAAAGTTTTATGAAGCAGTTTAGAGTTTATGGTCCTCGCACAAAAATACAATGTTAGGTTCCACCCCATGACTTTTGCAAAAGCAATTACTGAAGAATTGTCGCCTTAGAAGAATCAACTGTTTTACCAGTAGGTGTTGTATACCTACTAATGGGTAAAAAAAAATGCCAATAAGGAAGGAATGATTCATTCATAGTTTTAATTGATTGTGCCTATATAAGGAGGGTTGGGCTTTATAATTCAGCCAGCAGGCTTGCAAACAACACAACCAGCAAGCAGTTGCCAGAGGTGGGAGAATTCACCCCTATGAGGGTGAGAGAAAACTGCTCTAGGAGTTGGAGTTAGAGAATAAACTAGAACGTATACAGATGTAGAGAGTGAGTTAAGGCAAAGAAGAGAGTGTCTTTTCTTAGAGCCCTTGTTTTTCTTATTCCTTCTGGTTGTTGATCAATTGAGTTAAGGCTATGTAGGATTGTTGTAGTTGTAACTATAAAAAATATACTGAATGACTGTTTTTCTGACCAGTGGACATAGGCAATTTGCTGAACCGCATTATATGTGTGTTTTTTGTGTTCTTATCTATATGCAATATTCTCTTATGTTTTTGTGTTTTTTGCCTCAATTTTCTCAATATTGTGCTCCCATGGTTCCATGGTCCCAACCCCTGAATGTAACCAACCACTCTAGTAGTGGTAGTAGAAATACGAGCATTAACAGAACATGAAACGATGCATTAATTTAATATGGGATGGCATTTTATTTCACAGTTGGTATACCTCAATTGCAGCTCAACTTCAGGATAGCAAGACCCATATGTAAATTTATATATGATACAAATGTTTATATTTTTCACATACAAAAAATTTTCAGTTCTTAGATTGTGACATCATCATGAAAGGGTTTAGAGTTTAGAGACATATTGTAACAGAAATGTTGTGTACCTTTTGAAGCTCAAGGAAATCTGATGCTCAAGGTTGCCGACTAATCGTGGCAATGTGACCATGCTCTGCTGAGATCTATCATTTCAATGAAATCTACTGCTCCCAAAACGAAAAACCCCGTTCTCTTACAACTTTCCTAGCTTCAGGTTGCCGAAGGAAGTCTTTCTCCTGAGGAGATTTCTTGGAGATTACTAGTTTGGTATTCATAGCTGGCTGCGTACAATCCACATGATCAACTTGTCCATCTGTTGTTTGAAATTCGGAAGTCTGCTTACCAGACAACCAAGCCTGAAGCATCTCTTCTGTCCTTGGTTCTGGCAAATAGTGTCTATCTTTCATCTCTGTATAATATTTGTGGGCTTCCTCCAACCTGCCATTCAGAAAGAGGCCATGTATGAGCACAATGTATGAGCTACGATCAGGACCCGGTCCATTCTCACTCATCTCACTCCACAACTTGAAGACGTTATCAAGCTGGCGACATCGACAGAATTTCCGAATCAACATTATGTATGTATCAGTATTCGGAGGGCAACCGTTGTTTTTCATCTTTTCCAAGAGCTCAAACACTTGGTCCGCGGTTGTTGCAACACGGAAGAAGGGGTGGTAAGTCTGAATCGTAGGAACAAGGCCTCTTTGTTCAATCATTTGATGGAGGATGCATTCAGCTTGATCAATTTGCCTGGCCTTGCAGAGAGTCTTGATGAGGGAGTTATAAGTGACGATGTTGGGAGCAAGACCCTTTTCGTGCATGGTATTCATTAGATTGGTAGCTTCTCTGAGGTGGCCGGCTTTTCCAAGAGCATAGATGAGGGCATTGTAAACCTTAGTGTCAGGCTCAATATTCAATTTGTTCATGCGGCGGAAGATGGTGAGCACCTTGGTGAGGTTGGAGGATTTAGAATGGCAGGAAATGAGACACGAATAGGAGATGGCATCGTGGGGGACGCCTCGGGTGGTCATCTCGGCCCAGATTCGGTCAGCATTGCGGGGACTAGCGATGATATTGGCCCAGCCATTGAGGATGATGTTGAAGCTCTTGGTGTTGAAAGGGAAGACATGTGAGTTGCAGAAAAGTAAGTGCTCGGCTTCAGGGACATTCTTGTAGCGGCAGAGGGCGGAGAGAAGGCCGTGGAAGTCATCCATGCCGGCGTCGAAAGCAAAGCGCTTGTAAGCATAGAAAGTGTGAATGGCCTTGCCAACATCGTGAGCACAGGAGTATTTGCGAATCATGAGTAACAGAGTTTGAGGAGTGACGAGAGAAGAACCTGAAGCAGTGGAGGCGGTCCGCATTTCATCGATCAGGGCCCAGGCAGTGTCGAATTTCCTCATCTTGCCGAGAATGGAGATCATCGAGTGGTACTCACGCGCCGAGTGCGGCTGCTGCTTTCCTGCCCAGAGGAAGAAGGTGAAGGCCGACTCCCAATCGTTGCGGAAACGCGAGAGAATCTCCACCACCAGCTCCGGCGAGGCTGCTACGCCGGACTGCTCCAGCTTCTTCTTCAACCCCACAGCGCCACTGCTTGACGACCTCAGATCCACAATCATCTTGATCGGGTCTGAGCGAATTGAAGTGAAGGAACGCGCTTGACCACCGCCGCCGCCGCCAACCAAAATGGTGCACAACCACTTTAGTGTGCCTATGCTTCTCATTTCTCGCCTACCAAATCCTAAATTATAAACAACCACTTTAATACGGCAGTATTTGGGCAAGGCTAAAAGGAAACATATAGTCTCCGTATTTTCAACTTCACTCTTTCGGGGCTTTGGGTCATTGTTGGCTTCCATCCGTTAATTTATGTAAAGAGCGCCCCAGAGTGAAGGGTTTTTCGCAGGCCCCATACATCGGAGTGAATTTTTATAAAAAAAAAAAACTAGATTTTTGTGAAAACTTGGTAAATATGAAACACAGTGACTTTTAGCCAGTTCACAAGTGTCACAATGGAAATCTGAAGTGTTGACATCAGAAAGATAATGGAAGTTGAGGTGGCCTAGACGACGATGTCAAAGCCACACAGCTTCTCGACCACTCACGACTCCATGAACCTGATTAGCTTGCCCCAAAAGATATTTATGTTTTTCTTCAGTCTCTATTAGATCCAGATAGTATAATTTCCCCCTTCGTACACCATAACCAAGAATCTACCGGGTAAGAATGTCTTGAAACACACAAAATGATGGATAGAAAGTAACAATACATGCAAGGGCTAGAATGATCTAACCAACGGACATGAGATTATATGTTAGTGATGAAACAACTAAGATAGATTCAAGGGTTAAGGTATCAGATAAGACGACAGAACCTTCTCCAATAACTGGAGTTGGGGTACCATCAGCGGTAGACACAACATTTTGAGAGGAAGGTTTAACTCTGGTCAAAAGACTAGAGTCATTTGTCATGTAGTCTAATGCCCCTATATTAATTATCCAATTATTATTCAAAATAGGTTGACCATTCATACTTAATTGTGCTACATTAGTGGAGTCATGAGATGAATGCTCGTCCTCTGCATGAGGCATGACAACTTCTGCTTGATTTTTGCGAGGTCGCTTGGTGAAATCCCACCAATTCGGGTATCAAATTACTTCAAAACACAGTTGTTTGCTATGACCGAAATATCCACAGAGCGGGCACATTGTGTTTACAAATGAATTTGGTGTGCAAGATGATCCGGTGAAATAATCGGTATGGTTGATGTTGTGTTCCATTGAATTAGAATTAGGGAGAGGATCCTCTCCTGAGCTCTTAAAGGAGCTGAGCTGATCCAACAGCCCAGATTTCCCACCTCACAAACAGCTCCCCCTGCAAGGCCTCTCCATCGTCGGATAGAGCTCAGGTCAGCTCAGACAAAAAAAGAGGACAGGAGAGGATCCGAGTCCTTATAATTATCCAACTTGCTATGTTGTTGTTGTGTGAAAGAGAACAGTTGTGTTGTTGTGTGAAAGTACGAGGGGTCCACAGACAAGAAACAGAGGGCAGGAGACACGGCAAGAAAGAGATCAGTGGGTTGTTCTGCATGTGTTGCTTGGGAGCAGAGAAGGTCGGCTGGGTTGGTCACTCGGCTCGGCTCGGCTGCTGCTCCTTGCACGTAGTGTGGTAGGTCTAGAACAGCTCCTCCTTTTGCTTTTGCTTTTGCTTTTACTATGTGGGTTTGTGTATGATGTGTGGATGTGCTATTGGGGTTGTTGGTGTTTGTGTTTTTGCTTTGCTTTTTGTGGGATGTGGTGGGTGGTAGTTTGCAGCGGAAATTTGTGTAGGGTTTGCGGTTTTGCGATTTTCCTTTGGGTTGGCTCTGATACCAACTAGAAAATAAGAATATGATTTGGGTTTAATGCTACAATAATATATTCTTCTCCATAATAGGAGGTGATACGTCCCGAACTATTTTTAACTTCTCGTTGATTTTTATTTTACTTTCACGTTTTCGAGAGTTGTTCTAATGTTACGGAGGTCCTAATAGTTGATTTTTTATAATTTTATTCGGCCGAGAATTTTCTTATTACTTTGAGATAGAACACGTTAAAACGAGTTCGTGGACATGTAGCACGTGTAATTTGGAGTTAGAATGCAAAAGTTGTGACGTAAAAACGATAGTCTCCGTTTTCGTCGTAAGTACAAAAGGAAAAGAGAAAGGGTAAGATAGTAAAAAGGTCAAAAATCAGAATTTTTTTCCCTTTTCTCTTTCTCTCTCCCCGACCTCGTGCCCCTTTTACTGTCGGAACTTCCGACCGCCATTGCACCGCCGTCGAGCCACCAATGGTGGTGTTCTTGGTATCCAAACAAAGCTGCTCTTCCCCTCTACAATTCTAGGTAGGTATCTCATCTCCTCTCGCTATAAATAGAGAGAAATCAATCGAATTAGGAACAATCTACTATTCATTGAACTCCTTGTCGATTCTCTCTCCTCAGGTCGAATTAGAATGATTTCTTGGTGTTAGATCGAAGCTTACGCCATCGTGAACAACCCCTCAAAAGGATTCGGCTCAATTTACAGTAAGTAAGGAGAAATCAAAGAATTTAATTTCTAGGGTTCTTGATGAATAGTGTCAAATTTGGGGTTTTTGTAAATTGACCCATTTAGGCTTGAAATTGATGATTGTTGTGGAAGGGAAAGTTGTTCAAAATGTTGAGAAGGAACTCTTGTTAAATTTTGGTGATTTATGGTGGCGGTGGCAGTGTTGACCGCCGTTGCAGCCGCCGTGAGTGATTTTTGAGGTTAAATTTCGTTTAGTTATGAAGAATGGAAAATATTGGCGTTTATTTTAGAATTTTCAGAGGAATTTAGCAAGGGTTAAGTTTAATTGTTTAAGTTTTGGATAAATGAGGTTGGTGGAGGATTAAAGGGTTAATGTTGGTGTTGTTCTTGAATTTAAGATCGAATGACTGATTTTAGGAAAAAGAGTAGCAAGGTTGAGGGGCAAGGCTTGGGAACGCGTTCGGATGGTTTAAATATTTTAATATTTTGAATTTGCTTACATTTGAGAAAGAGGGGGATTAATTGAATAATCTTACAGGACGTGATGACGCTCGTATCGAAGAGACTTCCGAGAGGCGTCAAGCATAGCCGGTTATAGTGAGTGGACTTTTATTTTTAAATTGATGCATGCATGAATATTTTGAATATTATGGGGGTTTATATTCATTAGTCTATTTTGAGAATGATATGGATTATCGAGGGTCGATAATCTATTTTATTTTGATGATTTCTTTTATGATCAATTTTTAAATGGTTTACAAAATAAGTCAATTAATTTGACTTATTTATATCTATATATATATATATATTGATATTAAACCGGAAATGAGATTTCCGAGGATTTTACAATTCCGCTTTGTTTTGAATATTATGACATGTGGGACATGTTGATTTCATTTAATTTCTGAGAGGCTATGATTGTGTTTAATTATATGTATAAGCCTCACAAGTGCAGTCGGGGACTGTACTGAGTTATGATTCCTTAGGGGAAATGTACTTTGATTTTGTTTTCGGATTTTTCACCATACTAAGGGTCCATATATGTTTATTGCTAGCTAGCTTGGTCACCTGATCCCATGCGAGGTGACGACTTGACCATATAGGTCAAATTCACCTCGGTGGTCGACGTGTACAGGTCGCGTGGGACACTATAGAGAGTCTTGGAGAACAGAGATTCTGACCCTTAGCCTTGAAGGCTCATTATTATATGGTGGTTAACATTCCCCTATCTTTATTCGATTTCAGTAAACGGCCAATGGGATTAGCCCAGTTATATTTAATATACTTGGCTTTCGGGAATATTTCCTCTTATGAAACTTTCATTTACTTAATAAATTCCCGAACCAGTGGGGGCTGAATTTTTATTACAAGAATATTTGGGGATGGGCCAATGAGATTGGTCCAGATATATTTTATTTGATTATTCGATTTACCAGCGGGGTTGGGTTTTTATATTAAGAGTATATGGGATTACATGCTTTATTAATGCAGGCATCATGGTTTTATTCATGAAAAAAAATGAGGAAAGTGATATAAACTACTTTTCATTAAAATGTTAATACTTATTTATTTATTTATTTTTGTCCACTCACGCTAATGTTTTAAATTACTTTCCCTGCACTACTACACACAGACACATCAACGGCGTTTGAAAAACGCCATGGAAAGTTTTTTACGGCGTTTTTCGACGCCATGGTCAAACGTCGTGGAAACCGACGCCGTCCTTTTCTCAGGCAATTTATGGCGTTTATCAAACGCCATTGAATGTTATTTCATGGCGTTTGAAAAACGCCATTGAATGTTATTTCATGGCATTTGAAAAACGCCATTGTATGATCATAGGCATGGCGTGTGATAAACGCCATTGAATGTTATTTTATGGCGTTTCAAAAACGCCATTGTATGATCATGCATGGCGTTTTAAAAACGTCATTGTATGATCATGCATGGCGTTTTAAAAACGTCATTGAACTATACTAAGATAGCGTTTGTAAAACGCCATTGATTTCCATTATATGGCACTTCCTAAACGTCATGCTTTTTTTGTTATGGTGTTTATTAATGCTATAGAAAACACATACAATGACGTTTTCAAACGCCATCAATGTTTATGTGAATAAAAAATATATATATTTAATTTTTTTGCATAAAATCTGGGCACAATAATTCACTCCATAAAATCAGCAACCATGATCAAATCAGAGTTCCAACATTGTTTTCATAATTAACTTAGCATAACCAAATCCTTACATAGACCACAAATAAGTAGCTAGAGAGAGTTCTGTTATATATATGTTCAAACTAATACACCAAAGAAATATGCATACAACTAGTAAACTTCTGAAAAAGAGAGAGGGTCACCATATCCATCATGATCAACACATATCATGCTCCAACCTAGCCTCCAAATCCAGCCTGCATATACCAACATACACAGTTACTAATCCTCCAGCTACCCTGCCCCGACTAGAAAATATAACACTTAGTTACATCGAGTTATTTCCAATACCTCAATAAAGTCAATAACATTATGATGAGATATGGAAACAAATTTAAGCAAACACAAGAGGTCATACCCTTGGGGTAGCAATAGCCTCTCGAGTTGCACTTGCATTACATTGGATTTGAATCTAAATTATAATGAAACTAAATAAGTATTCACACATAAGAAGAACATAAGGGCTGAAAAGAAAGAAATACACCAAAGGAATTGGACTGAAGCAAGAAAACCAGACTTTCATGGTCAATAACAAAACAAAAACATGACCAAGCCAAAGAATGAAGTCCATTACAGCAACTAAAACTTAGTAAACGTAGAACCTGGACTGATATTTAGTGAGCTGAAATTATTCGGTTATTAGTTTGCACTTGAAAGAAACAAGAGATACATAGCTAAATCTGGACATACTAGTACTACCACAACCCTTTTCTGTACCAAATACATCAGTTAACATATATAGCTGAATCTGGACATTTTTTAGAGAAAGAAAACAGTACTGAAGTAACACAAGCAAAAGTAGAGTACTTGAATATTAGATTTGGCTTCAAAAATTCACTAAACTTTCGTTAATCGATGGATGGACTTGAAAATTTACAGTTTCATTGTAAACACATGAGAGAGGAACATACTAAAATTTCAGGAAAATCAGAGTTCAAGAAGTTAGGTAAAAATATAACACAATCTGGCTGAAAATATCAGTTTTTCAGAAGAATAAGATAGCAGCAAAGTTAACTTAGATAAATCACTAGAAATTCATTTCAAATTCAAATGACACCAAATTAGTTCTCAAATGTCCATTGGTAAGTAGAGTTTCACTCACAAAAAGAACAGAAATCAAGGAAGGTTACATAAGAAACATTCCAACACAGATACACCAAGTTTGTTCTCCATTACAACATTCCAACATTCCAACATTCCAAATACAGTTTAAATTAATAAAACCGGGTCATTACAAAATACCTTGAAAATTTGTTCTCCATGTGACTTACGTGTTTTCTGCCCACTTTCATCATCAACACAATCATCATCCTCATCAGCAAGTGAACTCTATACATGTATACCGTTATTTATTTATTAGGCATTTCTCAAATTCTTGATAAAAAAAAAATTACCAAGTCAACAAGAGCCTTCTTCCTTGACTGTCAAATAACAACAAAAGATCTGATGAATATTTAAAGGTGACAGTACAATAATTTAATCAGTAAGACGAGAGAGAAAGGCATAAACAACTCTTCAGAACTCATTACTCATAATCAGTAAATCTCTCAAATTTTAATAAACTTTTTTCAATTATATATCTACATCAAGAACAAAGAGATAGATAGTCTCAGTAAAATCATAGAAAGATAGTCTCAGTAAAATCATCTAGATGATTAGACGCTGAGGAAAAGGTACCTATTTCATAAAAGAGCTCATTGACATTCTGTGCAGATTTTGCAGATGTCTCAAGAAACACCAAACCATTTTCTTTAGCATATTGTTCACCTTCCTGCAGCAAATGTGTTCTTGAATTAACAGCATCAAAGCAGATAACTTATCTGAGATGCACATTTACAGTTTTCACCTAACTCAGACCCTACTTTTCTCTTATCTTCCAAGTCAGCCTTGTTTCCATCCAAGAACATAATTAAAGTTGGATTTGCTGATAACAAACAACAAGTATAATAAACTTAAGTGAGATAGTAATCTTAAGGAACATTGGTCACTGAAATTACATCAAACTTCCAAATGTACCTTGTCTTTGCAATTCAAAACCCACTTCTTTGCTCATACAAATGACTCCTGCAGCCAAAAATAATATGCATTGAATAAGTCATATTACATATCACTATTGACTCTTGTATCATTTGACAGATAAAGTCTAAGCAACTCATATTGCAGATCATCAAGATTTAACAGATAAAGTTAGGGATTTACATTGAGCATGTGACAAGTGCTCATTTTGTTTTCAAATCTTATTTAGAAAATAAAATAACTTCACGTCAATCTCATATGGTCTGCAGATTACTTATAATGGAACCATTGAAGGTACTTTCTAATGTTGAAACTTGGTAGCCTAATGTAGTAATGTTCCATGACAATTACAACATGAACATGCAAAAATCCAGCAACGAAGAACATCTGAACCTCAATTTGGAAGTTGATCACTTACCATGCTTGTGATATCATAGACCACAAATTAGTAACCTGGTACTCCAGAAATTTTCCTGTGACAAATCCCAATACAAAACTTGTTTTCCCAGCTCCCATGTCCCCAAGAAGCACCTGGGAAATATACAATAAAGTAAATCAACCAACATCAATTCCCCTTGCAAATGTTCCTTTACTAAATTTAAAGCACAACTTGTAACAATATAAAGGGAAGTGCTTTACCAAAAGAAACTAACTTTTGGTCATGGTTAATCATGGATCCTCACACAACTCAATTCACTTACCTAAGCAAACATGTTATCTATATGAACAAGAATTGAAATTGCTAAGCAGGGTTAGGCTAGGTCAGGCATACAAATGAATGAAAGTAAAAAAACGAAACCACCAGCTTGGCTTGTATTCTTATTGCATGTTCTTGCCATAATCGCTTTCTCGAACAAATTTCTAAACACAGGATGTGACGAAGGTGAGAATATTATCAGATTGAAACAAAGTGAAAACCAAGAAAAGTTATACACGGGACTTGCTATTGTGGCATCCGTTTTGATATTTCCAGGCAATGTAAATCTCTAGTAGAATTTTGTACACATTACTGTATGTTACAAACCCAATCTGACATCAGAGAAAAGAATCGAAGTTGAGAAATAATTAATACAATCAGGCACACCAAAAGTTCAGAAAGTAAGAGCAAGTTATGAACAAAAAGTAACTGACCTTGGTGACGCGGAGGAGGGCGAGCTCCACCTTGAGATCCTTGAGCTGGGCCAACAGATCGGCCTTCAATTTCTGCCTTCTGGCTATGATAGATTCAAACAGCGTGCAACGACAAAGAACAGAAATTGAAGATGGGTAAACCTGAAACAGAGAAGAATGAATTTGAAGATAGAGAGAAATGGGTAACCTACCCATTTCTCTGAGTGCGTGAGGTTCTGCAACGGCGGCTATGTTGACAGTTTGGTGGCAAACTGCGAGACTTGCTCCGGTGGGTGCTGAGATTTAGTGGGTGGTGGGTAGTTCGGCGAGACCTGCTCCGGCGGCAATGAGAGGAGGGTGGTTCGGCAGTGGGAGGATGGTGAAGGTGAAGATGGGTTTTTGGAGAAAAGAGTTTTTATGGGAGAGTAGAGTTTCTGAATTTTTTTGTCTTTCAATTACAAAGGGTTAAGTTTCCCTTTTAGACTTAGAGGCGCCAAACTGAAGAAAAAAAAAATACCCACTCAATATCTAATTTTCAGGCATGGCGCTCCGTTAGGATGCAGCCGAACGCCATAGTATTAAAAATCATCTACGGCGTTTCGAAATGCCATGAAAAATCTTATAAAAAGTGTCATGAATTTTTACGGCGTTTAGAAAACGCCATTAAAACTTTAGACATTTCATGGCGTTTAAAAAACGCCATTAATGTAACTTTAAAATTTGTACTTAAAAAATCAATGGCGTTTTTTAGAAAAAAAGACATGAAATGTTGTTTCCATGACGTTTTACATAAAAATGCCATCAATGACTATATTTGTAGTAGTGTTGTGCTCTTCTTTTTAAACTGCCCAGTTTGCAGAGTTGTTCGGTACTAGTAGGAGGCAAGGCATAGAGATCATGTTCCGCTGTCAGATATCGTAAGTTACATGTTTAACCTAATTGTATCATATTTTCTTTGTATAGTTGCTCTGATGTTCATAAAGTGTTGCTGTAAACTCTTACTGTTTACTTACGGGTTGTGACCCGATGACACTAGTTGTTTTGTTGTTTTTATTTCTACTTTATCTTCCTGAATTTGAGTTTCTTAATTGTCCTGTGAAAGATGTTTGTTTTTGGGGGAGCAAGTGGCTCCTGGAGTCAGGGTGGTTATGTTTAGAAGTGTGTCGTTGTTTTCTTGCAGTTATGGGTTGTCCATCTCAAGAGAGGTCATATCGATTTTTCGGTAAAACTTCTCTTGAGGTGGTCCCCGCAGGATTCACTCTGAATATCAGTGTGATATTCGGGGCGGGTCCTGTCAGGAGGTATATATAGTTATACAAGTAGGAAAATATATCCTACGATATTTTACTTATACAAGCAAGGAAAGTAAATATACTAGAATATTCTACACCAACAATTGTCTATTCTTCCTTTCAGCCAATCCATTTTGTTGAGGAGTATACACAATTGAAGTTTGGTGTCGGATTCCATGAAGTTTGGTGAATGCAGACATTGCACCATTCACATATTCGCCACCATTGTCGGATTCAAGTACTCGGATTGGTTGTTGATACCGATTCACCACCATCTTATGGAATTCAGTAAACGTGGAACACACTTCATTCATGTGTTTCCATCAAGGATACCTAAGTCATCCTAGTACATTCATCAATGAAAGTCACAAAGTAACAAAAGCCAGAACGTGTAGATAATTTGGCAGGACCCCAAACTTCATAATGTATTTTCATAAATGGAACTAAACATTTATTTAAACTTGGAGAATAGGTAATATGGTGGCTCTTGGCCAGTTCAGAAATTTCATACTTAAAATCAAACTCGTCAACAACAGAAAATAACTGTGGCTGTAATTTTTTAAGATATCTAAAAGATAAGTGACCTAAGCGGCGATGTCATAACCACACTGCCTCTTTGGCATTATTCAGACTACTGGTGTTGTTTGCTTGACTTAACGAACTCGACTGTTGTTGTCCACTACTCGTCAATTCCAAGTAATACAATTTCCCCCTTCTAACACCATAACCAAGAATCCGCTTTGTCAGAATATCCTGAAAAATACAGAAATCAGGATAAAAGGTTACAATGCATAAAAGAGCCAGAGTATTTTGTCCCATAAATAAAAGTTTATATGCAAGAGAGGGAACAACAAGTACATAATCAAGGGTTAATCCATTAGAAATTTTCGCAGATCCTTCATCAATAACAGGAGAATGTGAACCATAAGCAGTAGAAACAACATGCTGAGGAGATGGTTTAATGGAGTCTACAAGATTAGGGTTATTTGTCATATGATCAGATGCACCAGTGTCAATAATCCAAGATCCATTCTTAGATAATGTAGATACGGAAGATGCCTTAATTATCCCTCATACCTGATTCAGCTACAAGTGCAGAGGACCTTTCAGATGACTCTGTAATAGCTGCAGCTGCTTTTTTGATATTTTTGCATGGCTTCTTGGTGAAATCCCACCATTTAGGATATCTAGTAATCACATAGCATCGCACCTTGGCATACCAACATCCTCAAAATGAGTACAAGTAAGATCCAGGAACTTGACCGGAGGCTTCCCTCCAGTTTTAGATGTAGAAGCACTAAACCTAGGTCTACCAGCGAAACCAGGAGGAGGACCAAACCGGCACTGGGAATCTACAACACCGGGTACTGATGAGACGATGCTGGTAGGGGTGTTATAGTGGCCATGATTGTGCCCTCAGGTGCAGCTGTAGAGTGCAACATTCGATTGTTGTAGACTCTTCGAATGTATGCATAGCTTTGCTTTAAATCCAGCTTCGGATCCTTTCTCAGAATTTCTTCCCGAACTTGATCAAATTCAGGATTCAATCCACTCAAGAACATGTGAACTCTCAATCAGGCCATATACGATGCTTCATACACAACGCCATCAATTGTAGTGGAATGAGATGCCAGGCGTTGATCCATCTCTTCCAACCATCCTACAAGTTCATTGTAGTAGGCAGAAAGAGGTCTTCCATTCTGCTTCGCCCGAAAATACAAACGATGAAGTTTGAAGTGTCGGGTTTCATCTGAATCATCATATTTGTCTTGTACAGGGCATCCCAGATTGCTTTGACAGTTGGCAATCAAAGATACATGTTCATCAAAGATGGGTACATGTTATCGATGAGCCAACACTTAACTTTTTCATTGTCAGTGGCCCATGCACGATATGTTGGTGAAGAAATTTCAGGTGCAGCCTCAAGCTTATTATGTCCTCCAATACGTATCTTCATGAGAGGAGCCCAGTTGGAATAGTTGGATTCAATCATGATTATACTGATCAAAAACGCCGAATGATCTTGAATAGTGTTGTGGTAGTGGTTGTGGACAGGTGCGGCTCCTCCTTCTCCATTGTTCTAGTTTTGAATGATGTCTCCCATGATTTGCAAATTTCAGATATCAAGTACGCAGATTTCGGGTTCAGAGGAAAAAAAAATTAACAAACTACAAAAAAGTGCATGACAATAATTTTCTTAACAAATAGGTCACCTACATATTTAATTGAACAGATTAACACAAAAATTTACAAATCAGTACCATGTGCATGACAAGCTACCAAATGTCATCAACCAATTTACTCTTTTGTCCTTAATATTTACAAACGCATATTCAGTCTCAATTGGTGCTACTGTCGACTTGAAAGCTGTTACTGTTCACTACAAAGCTTGGTGCTACTGTCGATCATGAAAGTAGCTACTACTGTCGACTATATAGGTGTTACTGTCGATTGAGAAGTCGTTGCTACTGTCGATTGGGAAGTCGTTACTATTGTCGACTGGGAAGTTGCTGCTATTGCTGACTGGGAAGTCGCTGCTATAATTGTCTGGGAAGTTACTACTATTGCCGTCTGGGAAGATGTTGATACTATGGACTGGGAAGATTATGCTACTGTTGACTGATAAGTTGTTGATACTGTTGTTTCCATCCCTGCTACTGCTACTATTTATATTTGTGATCAGTCACCTCCTTACAACCTTACCAATCAAAAACACATCATCACTGCTCTCATCCCCAAAACATAAACACCACCAATTTTATATATATAATAGCAACACCACTGAAAACATTAATCAAAAGCCTTAAATTCACATAATGAAGAACATAATCCTCCCCCAAATTGAAAATTCAAAAGTTCAATAAAATTCATACCAGCTCTGCAATTTCTACATCATTCCAAAACATCCTCCATCTTCTTCATCACCACCAAAGCATCATCATCACATGAATCAATCTTAGTCACCACTACCCAATTAGAGAGGGAAAATAGATGCAAACTCGGTTCTCAACCCTGGCCCGAACCCAAAAACCCACGACCCGGTCCTTGTCGTCGTTCAGCTTTGAGAATCTGAAGATGACTTTTCTGGCGAGCTTTCCCTACATCGACTTGAGAGAGAGAGAGAGAGAGGCTAATCAGATTTGAGGGTGCAGAAGAGAGAATGATGACTCTGTATCAGTGATATAATTTTTTTTTCTTTCTAAAAGTGGGCATTTTGGTCATTTAACAGTGAAAATTTGGGTCAAGCTTGTATCATTTGGTTTATGGGCCTGGACTCATGTCCTAATTTGTATAAATAATATTGAAAGTTAGTTTTTTTTGTTTATAAATTTGGTCAGGTGTTATTGGGTAATTTACTATAAAAAATTGGTGATGGTGGATTTCTAAGTTTCACTGTGCAACATAAAAGATTTTGGGGTTAATATATTTTTACAAGATGTGTTCTGATAGGAGAAGATATCTACAAAATCTTATTACATTTACAAGTAATTAGTTCTGTATATAAGGATTCTAATTTGGATTGATTGTCTTTCAAAATAATTGGAAATAAAATATTTCACAAAAAATGTGGGATGTACATAAAAGAAAGGGCTTTTTATAATTTAGGGCTTTTGAAGGCCCAAAATTAGAAGAAAAAAAAAACCTTAATTTTGGTCTGTTCATAAAAAAGGACATTGTTTAACAAATAACTATAAAACATCACATAGTTACGAAGTATGCCACTGTCACTAGTACAAAAATATCACTACACAACACATCAGACAACAATTCGGAAGTAATTCGTTGTATGAGTGACTGAACTGTTTGACACAACCTAAAGTGATTAATTTCTGTTGTATGAGGGTACACATTTTCTATACTCTGAAAAACCTTTTCCGAGATTTTGTCACAACTCTGACACACATTTTTTGTTGTATGTAGGATGAAAATCTTGGCGGCATAACTCCCTCCGACATTGAAACTCAAATTTGGGTAAGGTCTAGATGGACATACAACAAAGTTCTTGTTTTGTGTTGTGTGATAATGTCACATCTTGCATTAGGTGTCACCAAGTGCAAGGTGACAAATACTTGTACAACAGAATTTTGTAGTTTTGTTGTATGACTTGTTTTGCTTGTCATTCCCCCACATTCATTTTGGCTCCAATGGCTTGTATGTATGATGAAAATCTTGGCGGCATAACTCCCTCTGACACTGAAACTCAAATTTGTGCAAGGTCTAGATGGACACACAACAAAGTTCTTGTTTCGTGTTGTATGATAATGTCACATCATGCACTAGGTGTCACTAGTGTAAGATGAAAAATACTTGTACAACATAATTTTGTAGTTCTGTTGTATGACTTGTTTTGCTTGTTCTTGTGCCACATTCATTTTGGCTCCAATGGCTTAAATGCTACCACCCTCAAAGCGGGAAATTTGTCTCCAATGACTTAAATTTATTCCCTCAAATGTGCCAAAGTGGGAAATTTTCCTCCTTTTATTTTGGCTTTACACAAACAAACATGCAACAGTGGTTCTTTTTCTGTTATATGAGAATATTGCAGTTTATACTAGATGAACCTAGTGCAAAATGCAAAATCTTTTTGAAACAACTATATAAAAGAAGTCAAATTTTGAAAAATGCTATGAAATAGCATTTGATCGTTATGATAAAATACGGTGAGGGTCAAAAAATCACTTACTTCCGACAAAATTAGAGCATCGATCAATGCGGTCAACCTTATTTAAACTTTTCTCTCTCTCTTTCTATGGGGAACCATAGTATCGGAAGGTAAACGTTCCTAAATTTTTATATGGCTAATTACGTCTCATTTATTTAAGAGTTTAATGTTGGGAAGAGTCGACGAAATAAAGTCATTTAAAGGTACGTAATAGCGTTTTCGTGTGATAAGTTTTATGAAAATATGGTTGATCGTTTCGATCGAGTATTGAGTTGATTTTTCTACTCTGCTCATATTTAACTATAACGATCACATCAGACGGTCAAAATTTTCATTTTATGAATTTAGCCATTATAATGACAACATGCTTACTAATGCGGTATAACTTGATTAGTAGATTACACTCAAGTGTACAACTTTTCAAAACAACTATATAAAAGAAGTCAAATTTTGAAAAATGCAATGCAATAACATTTGATCGTTATGATGAAATACGGTGATGGTAAAAAAATCACTTAAATCCACAAAATTAGAGCCCCGATCAATGCGGTCAACCTCATTTAAACTTATCTCTTTTTATGGAGAGCCATAGTATCGGGAGGTAAAAGTTTCCAAATTTTAATATGGCTGATTACGTCTCACTTATTTGAGAGTTTAATGTTTGGAAGAGTCGACGAAAAAAAGTCATCTAAAGGTACATAATAGCATTTTCGTGTGATAAGTTTTATGAAAATATGGTTGACCGTTTCGATCGAGCATCGAACGTTCACGAAACGAGTTGATTTTTCTACTCTACTCATATTTAACTATAATGATCACATCAGACGGTCAAAATTTTCATTTTGTGAATTTAGCCATTATAATGACGACATGCTTACTAATGCGGTATAACTTGATTAGTAAATTATAATCAAGTGTATAACTTTTCGAAACAACTATATAAAAGAAGTCAAATTTTGAAAAATGCTATGAAATATCATTTGATCGTTATGATGAAATACGGTGATGATAAAAAAATCACTTAAATCCGACAAAGTTAGAGCCCCGATCGATGCGGTCAACCTTATTTAAATTTATCTCTCTCTGTGGGGAGCCATAGTATCGGGAGGTAAAAGTTCCTAAATTTTTACATGTCTAATTACGTCTCATTTATTTGAGAGTTTAATGTTTGGAAGAGTTGATGAAACAAAGTCATTTAAAGGTACGTAATAGCGTTTTCGTGTGATAAGTTTTATGAAAATATGGTTGACCGTTTCGATCGAGCATCGAACGTTCACGAAACGAGTTGATTTTTCTACTCTACTCATATTTAACTATAACGATCACATCAGACGGTCAAAATTTTCATTTTGTGAATTTAACCATTATAATGACAACATGCTTACTAATGCGGTATAACTTGATTAGTAGATTATACTTAAGTGTACAACTTTTCGAAACAACTATATAAAAAAAGTCAAATTTTGAAAAAATGCTATGAAATAGCATTTGATCGTTATAATGAAATACAGTGATGGTAAAAAAATCACTTAAATCTGACAAACTTAGAGCTCCGATCGATGCCGTCAACCTTATAAATATAATTAGGGTTGACTATGTAGATCGACACCCAAACATTACCAAAAATATGTGAAATTTTTATCATTACTATATTTAAGGGTAAAGTACAAATAAATACCCGAACTTTGAAGCTCATTTCAATTAAATACCCCATCTATAGATTATTTCAAATAAATACCCGAACTTTGAAGCTCATTTCAATTAAATACCTCATCTATAAATTATTTCAAATAAATACCCGAGCTATACAAAATCCTACAAAGTTTCAACTCCGTTAGACATCCCGTTAAAACAACTGTTAACTTGTTTATGAGGGGTGTTTGACTTATTGACTGGATCCGCCATTGAGGGTATTTTAGATAACATAAACTTATTCCCGCTCAATGTCTCCTATAATCCTAAACTTTCAGCCATTTTCCTTAACATTTAAACTTAAATGAAAGTACTATATTACAAACTGCAAAATGAAAATCAACTTAATTGTATGTAAAGACATTTTTGTACTTGGCTAATTTGTACAAAAATTTCTGTACATACAGTTAAGTTGATTTATATTTTGCAGTTTACAATGTAGTACTTTAATTTAAGCTTAAGTGTTGAGGAAAATGACTGAAAGTTTAGGGTTACAGGAGACACTGAGCGATAATAAGTTTGTGTTGCCTAAAATACCATCGATGGCGGGTTCCTTAACATTTTAACTATTCTTTTGTTGATTTTTCTAAATTTTATTTTCTTTATAGAGTTTGTCTAAATAAATATCAAAATATGAGTTTACATTTGTTCTAAATTTATTTTTTAGGCAGAAATATCAATTTGGTCATCGAACTTTACTTCGCTCGACACTTTGGTCATCCAAATTTTAAAAATTTCATTTTGGTTATTCAACTAAACCACCGTTTATCACTTTGGTCACTCCGTCTCTTTTCTCTGTCACTCTTTCTCTTTTCTCTGTTAACTCAAGGGTAATTTGGGAATGAAGACAAAAACATATTTTACAGAAAAACAACGAAAAGAGACGGAGTGACAGAGAAAAGAGACGGAGTGACCAAAATGATATACAGTGGTTTAGTTGAATGACCAAAATGAAATTTTTAAAAGTTTGATGACCAAAGTGTCGGACGAAGCAAAATTCGATGACTAAAGTGATATTTTTCTCTATTTTTTTTTATTATATGTGTGTTATTAACCATTTAATTTTAGCAAAAATCAACCACATATCCGAGTTGAGATTGGGAAAAAACCCTAATGGGTCAGCTAAGCCTCATTCTGAACAACTTATCGAAGATGCAAAACCGCAGCCGCTCTTTATCTCTCCTCACTCCTCACTCCTCACTCCAAACCCACCCCAATTGCTCACTCCTCACTGCAAAACCTCTCGCAGTTCGATTCGTCCCCCAGAGAGCCCAAACGACTCAAACCCTCCTCAGATTTCTACGCCACCTCCTCCTCCCTCCAACCCGTCTCTCTCCCCATACCCACCTCCCTTCAAATTCTCCATCGCCACCCCCAATTCGAATCCCTCTCACCCCCAAATCTCAAAGCCCCAATTTTCTGCTTAGGGTTTCGAATTGCTTTCTTTGTCCATCAAATCCAATCTCCAATCTCCCCTCTCCCAGAAACCCAACCCCAACCCTAATCCCAACCCTATTCATAGCTTTCTTTCTTTGTCACGCAAGTTGCTCCTCACCGTCCACCAGTGGTGCTCAGGATGACCTCACTCCTCCCCCTCAGGCCACCCTGAACCGCAGAAGGCCGTCAAGATGCCCCCGAACTTGTTCTCGGAAAGGTATGTGAGCCACTCATTCCCACTCATATGAGCCCGTTACAAGTTCCGACGACTTTGTGATTCTCGACTGTGTGTTTTAAGAAAGTGACAGGGTTGGGAAACATGGAATAGAGCAATTCAGGGGTATCCCAATGCAGCCAGTTACGTCGATTGTTTCATTTACTAAAAGTGCGTTCGTAAGAGGAAGCGCTGAGGAGGAGGAGGAGGTGATGGTAGTTTTTGATAGTGCTGGAGAGATGGGATTGATTCTTTCTTCCATTTCATTCTTCTGCTACCCTTTTCATCTGAAACCCAGACGAACACACTAAGTGTAGACGAGAAAGGTCAATACTCAATTGGAGAGGATTTGGTGCAGAGAACAATTTGGGCATGGAACTGCATATGGGTCTTCGCCAAAAAGAACTTAAAACTTGGAGCATGCAATCTTCTGTGTCGCATTTCCCTGTGAGAAATCGGGGCTCTTGCATATATATTTGGTGAGGATTTCATATCTTCCCTTCTTCAAAGCTGAAATCTTCTTTGGAATTGATTGAAGTGAGCTTGAGTGGATTTCATGAAGGGGAGACAAAATTTGTACTCGAGGCTTTGTTACAGTATCATAAGAGCTGTGAGTTCTTTCTCCTCTTTGTATTTTTTTTGTTCTGGAATCATGATCCCCTTTGTTAATTGAAGGAGCCACCGCTTGGACTATTTTGTCGGCATGACTTCAAAACTCAACTTTTCTTAATCATGTTTCAGTTGGACTTCTACAATCAAAGTCACCACCGCATGACCTCTATTTCCTTTTGTTTGTTCATTGAGCACCTTACTTTTGATTTCTTAATGATTTCTTATTAAGATGGAAGCGGTGCTCATCACTTGAGCACATGGTCTGCCGTCATGGTTTAAAGAACCTCTTTGTTTTATGAGCACATGTTCTGCCATCATGGGTTAAGGAACCTCTTTGTTTAATGCAGGCACAAGACCAGGGCAGTAGCAGTTTGCGTCAACAAGGCTCTTTTCCTTTTAAGAGTTCCATAGTTTTACTTCAAGGGTGAGACTTTTACTTCGTCCAATCCAACTATCTTTAATTTTATGTGAGGATTGAGTCAGAAGGAGGGTGTTTGGTGTTTGGTGTTTGTTTTGGATTCGTATGAGAAATCTGGGAATTGGGGCAGAGGCATTTTAGTTATGGTGGACGACAGTGTATGAATTGGCGCTTTGGAGGACATGGAATCAAGGCTATGTGTTTGGCTGTGGGAAGAGAATTTGGCTGTATATAGTGTGATCAACAAGAAGCCGGGATTTAGAGATTGCTGAAAAAGGTTCAAATATGATATAAGGTGCAAGTGTTTGATTGCTGAAAAAGTATATTTAAATTGAAGTTTAATTATATTGACTTTTACGTACGTTGAAGAAGAAGCAGCTGCCATATGATCCCACTTGCTAGTGCACTTCCAGTTGGCGTTGAGGTAGCAGAGATGCTGCAAAGGCTCTTTCATTCGAGGAAAAGCAAATGGGCAAACAAGTCCTTTGTCCACGTAGACTTTTAGGTGAAGTTAGGAATTTGTGTTTGGAATCTGTATGTCATGTTTGGAACAATTGTGTACACATGCTATTTAAATGATATGGAAGTTTTATGCAATGTTTTAATGGTAATGGCTAGCAGATACTATTTTTATGGTAATGCTTCAGGTTTTAATATACAGCAGTTTATGCTTTCGTGAATATCATGTGTTGTATAATATGACTAAAACCCAAACCTGTGTCACAAAATCCCCAAATCTGTTGTTTGATTTATAGAATCATACAACTCAATAAATATGAAACGAATTCAGTTGTCTGATTCAGACAACTAGAAATGAAATCTATTGTGTGATTCAGACAACTGAATAAAAATGCAATATTTTGTTGTATGTTTAAAAATCAAACAGTATAAAAATATATATGTTTTGTTGTATAAACTAGACATGTCAGTGCCGCGCATGCCAAGCCAGCCATGACATGACATATAAGTCGTACAATAGAAACTAAAACTGACTTGTCTGACGTTTAATCACACAAGCTCGAGATATACAACGGAAAATCCAAACTCACACAACGCGTTCGTGTAGTGACTTTTTTGTACTAGTGTTTAACGGAATTGGAACTGAAAACGGAGTGGGTAGACTATGCCGTTGGGTAGTTATACAGCACCATTATTATTCCCTCTCCTTCTCTGACTCAACTTCCTCACTCCACTACTATTACCTATCTCCTTCTCTGACTCAGCTACACTTCGATTCCTTCTCTCCTTAGACATCTCCGAATCAACATACGTCTCCTTCTCTCATTCCCACTTTCTCAATTCGTCACCGTTGTTCTCCACCGTCACCGTTGCTTCTCCACCGTCGCGTTGCTTCTCCACCGTTACGTCACTTCTCCACCGTTGCTTCTCCACCTCGCCATACCGGAGATCCGATCTCGTTACAGGTAACAAACATAGAAAACCTTTCACATACTTTTTTGTTCGGTTTTGAAACAAAATGGATGAGATCTGAATTTTTAAAGTTTGAAATCAAAATTGAGCAAATAGAGAATCGAATTGGTGATATTGTACCCGAAATTTAAACATGTCCTTGAAATCTGAGATGATTTACACTGAGATGATTGATTGAGTATGAGAAATGACAAATGCCATAACCGGGTAACAACACGCACAATCAAAACCCTACAAAAGACGTTAGTAGTATAAAACAAGTAAGGATCGTTCAGTCCGGGGATTATGGGTACCTGACATGAAAAGGTTTAGAAGCACACATATTCATACATATATACATTTATAACACACGAATTGGGGGGGGGGGGGGGGGGGGGGGGTGTGGGATTAAAAGAGATTGGCAGCAAGCTGCCCTAGAACCAAGGTACGAAATTAAAACCTAAAACTACTATACATGTTGGTCGACATCTTTCACACAAGCACTCGCACATAAGCAATCAAAACAGCAACACAACTTTTCGTATAGATTCCCACAGACGGCGCCAAATGTTTCTGTCAGAATCCGGGGACTCTAACAAAAGCAATAATAAAGATAGATCGACACAAGGATGTATAGTGGTTCACCATGCCTACGGCGGGCATGGCTACGTCCACTTAGGAATATACTATGATCGGCCAATAAGCCATCGGGGTGGTTACATGCCTAGAATAGCAGGTATCCAATTAATCTTATCTCTAAGGGGGAAGCCTTCTATTTATAAGCAAGTAAGGCTCCCTCCTTTACAATGTTTCCGATGTGGGATGCGAACACACAAATACTACTCACGAAGCTACTTCCGGAGCCCGGAGGTATGGCTTCCGGATGCGGCACCGATGGTCTTCCACAATGGAGATGTAGCCGAGGTTGCGGTCTACCCGATGCAAGACAGAACCAGGACCTATCGCGCCGGTTGGACGGTCCACGAGGTCGTTGGTTATACTTGGCGGTGCACTACATATACTGTCAACACACACGTCCTACATGCTCGTATCAATGCACATTATCCATGAAACTTACAATTTTTAAAGTATGCAAAAACCATCATCTATGTATTCAAAGAGGAGAAATAACATTCTAGACTCTTTAGGGGCAACGTAAGACTCGAAAGTATGCAAATAAATACTCTATTTTTGTATTACAATTTTCCGACTCAAAGAAAATAATACTACGCTAAAACGTGGGTTGCAAGTTTATCTACCTAGAAAACATAAACGAATAATGTAAACTCACCCCACAGTTAGAAAATTACATTGTCCTCAATGTAAACATGATAATAAGCAAGTAACTCCTAAGCATGTGATAAGCTAACACGTTTCAAACATATAATCGCAAACTAATGAAAAAGAGAAGGGTTTAGAGAATCCAAACGCTCGTTGATGGCTCCTCCGCTTTTCATAGTCGACATGGGTTGCCTCCCATGTAGCGCTTAAGTGTTTATAGTCCTTTAGCCTAGACTCGCATCATGTGTTCATACGTTGCTTAGATAGCTCAATTCGGCTGCGAAGATGTCAAAAAGTAGCTTCCGACAATTTTCCTCCGTCTTGGTAGCTTGTTGGATGCTCTCGGCAGGATAGGAAGTGTTGGTGTCGTTGCGCGCGGGCTGAGCGCAGGCTGATGCTGCGCGCGCTGTATCGGCAGGATACGGGGTTGGAAGCTGCGCGGCAGTGTGTAGGCATAGCTGTGCAGGTGTCGGCAGGGAGCACTCGATAGGTTGCAGCACAAGCTTGGCAGCGTCAAAGTCAGGCAATTAGCAGAGTGCGCTGTAGGTGTGCAGGGGGGGGGGTGTCGTATCCGTGTCCATATTGGAGTTCTTATCGGACACGGCGGTTTCCACTATGGGCGTATCCGAATAAGTATCGGATACGTCGGAACGGATCAGATACGTGTCGGTTGGCTCGGCAGGATACGTGGATACGTCATGTGGATACTCGGCAGGACACGGCTCGACATTGCGAGGGTTATGCTGCGCGGCCACTTGGCAGTCCGCATATGTAGTAGGCTTTCTCTCGCTCGACAGAGGTCCTTCGACAGGGTGCGTGCTAGGCTGCGCAGCAGGCTTGGCAGTGTGTAGCTTCGGCAGGGGCTGCAAGGGCTGCTTGATAGAAAGGGTGTCATAGTGCGCAACAACATTGGCAGTAGGGTCAGCAGGGGCTGCAGCCGAGGCAGAGGCAGAGGCTGCGGTACTTTTCTTTTCGCTCGGTGCATCTTTGATGACTACTTCCTCGTCTAATGCGTCGAATGGCTCATAGTAAGGTTTGAGTCGATGACTATTCACTTTGATGGTGCTAACTGTAGCTTTGTTGTGAATCTCGATTGCTACATGGGGAAAAACTTGAGTGACAAAGAATGGTTCAATCCATCGAGAGCGGAGCTTACCCGAAAAAAGTCTAAGTCGTGCATGAAATAAGAGAACTTTTTGTCCAACTTCGAACATTTTTCTTCGAATCATCTTGTCGTGAAAAGCTTTAGTCTTCTCTTTGTAGATCCATGCGGCATCATAGGCTTCATTACGTATTTCTTCTAGTTCATTGAGTTGAAGCTTTCTATGTAGGTCGGCCGAATCAAGATCCATGTTGAAGGCTTTCACGGCCCATCATGCTTTGTGCTCTAACTCTACGGGTAAGTGACATGTCTTTCCATATGTTAGCCGAAAAGGGGACATGCCAATTGGCGTCTTATACGCGGTTCTATAGGCCCACAAAGAGTCGTCAAGTCGATCACTCCAATCCTTCCTTGTTGGACCCACAGACTTCTCCAATATTTGTTTGATTTCTCGATTGCTCACCTCGGCCATGCCACTTGTTTGAGGGTGATAGGGTGTGGAGACTTTGTGTGGGACTCCATACTTCTTCAACAAGGATTCAATGGTGCGGTTGCAAAAGTGGGAGCCTCCATCACTTATCAAAACTCTTGGAACTCCAAAACGTGAGAAGCTGTGAGTCTTGAGGAATTCGGCAACCACCTTAGAATCATTGGTGCGTGTAGCCTTTGCTTCTATCCACTTTGACACATAATCAACCACAAACAAAATATAGAGGAAGCCTTTGCTTGAAGGAAACGACCCTATGAAGTCTATCTCCCACAAGTCATGAATCTCGATGGCATTGATGGAAGTTAAAGGCATTTGATCTCTTGAGCCGATATTTCCCATTCTTTGGCACCTATCACACTTTAAGCAAAATATGTATGCATCCTTGAAGATCGTAGGCCAATAGAAACCATAATTGAGAACCTTCAATGCCGTTTTCTTTGATCCAAAGTGCCCTCCACATGCTTCACTATGACAAAAAGCAAGAATGGATCGATGCTCTTCTTCCGGAACATATCTACGTATCATTTGGTCACTGCATTGCTTCCACAAATATGGCTCGTCCTATAGGTAGTGATGTGCTTGCTTCTTGATCCGGTCTTTAATGTGTTTCGGCAAGTCACTTGGAAGTTTCCGAGTTGCTAAATAATTGGCAATGTCGGCATACCAAGGCTCTTATGTTGCATGAATCCAAAAGAGTTGCTCATCCGGGAAACTCTCAAGCAGTTGTAACGCGTCTTCTTCTTTCACAATTCGGTTTAAGTGATCGGCTGCAACATTCTCACTTCCTTTCTTGTCTTTGATCTCTATGTCGAACTCTTGAAGTAGGAGAATCCATCGAATGAGTCTTGGCTTCGCATCCTTATTTGTCATAAGATATCTCAAGGCGGCATGATCACTATACACCACGACTTTAGAATTCAAAAGATATGATCGAAATTTTTCCAAAGCAAAAATTACCGCAAAGAGTTCTTTCTCGGTTGTGGAGTAGTTGAGTTGAGCATCGTTGAGCGTCCTCGAGGCATAATAGATGACACACGGCTTCTTGTCTCTTCTTTGGCCGAGCACGGCTCCAAGAGCATAGTCGCTTGCATCACACATGAGCTCAAATGGGAGCTCCCAATCCGGTGGCACCATAATAGGAGCCGTGCATAACCTGTCTTTGAGCCGAACAAAAGCTATCACGCATGCTTCACTCCACACAAACAACACTTCCTTTTGCAATAGTTCACACATCGGCTTTGCATCTTTTGAGAAGTCCTTGATAAATCGTTGATAAAATCCGGCATGGCCAAGGAAAGAGCGCACGTCTCTCACGGTTTTAGGCGAAGGCAAGTGTTGAATGAGCTCCACTTTGGCTTTGTCGACTTCTATGCCTTTTGCCGAAATAATGTGTCCTAGCACGATTCCTTGATTCACCATGAAGTGGCATTTCTCCCAATTAAGCACAAGGTTGGTCTCGACACACCTCTCTAAAATCTTCTCCAAGTTCTTCAAACAAGTGTCGAAGTCGCTTTCATAAACACTAAAGTCGTCCATGAAGACCTCAATTATATCCTCAATAAAATATGAGAAGATGACATATATACATCGTTGAAACGTGCCGGGTGTATTGCATATGCCGAATGGCATCCTCCTATATGCAAATGTGCCGAATGGACATGTGAAAGTAGTCTTTTCTTGATCCTCCGGGTGTATGGTAATTTGATTGTAGCCACTATAGCCATCAAGAAAACATAGTACTCATGGCCGGCCAATCGTTCCAACATTTGATCCATGAATGGCAAAGACATGTGATCCTTCCTCGTTGTTGCATTGAGCTTCCTATAATCGATACACATTCTATGGCCGGTCACCAATCTTTGTGGCACAAGTTCGTTCTTTTCACTATTCACAACCGTCACACCACTCTTCTTGGGCACTACTTGCACTGGTGAGATCCATTGGCTATCCGAAATAGGGTAAATAACTCCACAATCGAGTAGCTTGATCACCTCGTCCTTGACTACCTTCATCATTAGAGGGTGGAGGCGTCATTGACCTTCCCTTGTTGGTTTCGCTCCTTCCTCTAGCAAGATACGATGAACACATGTTGTAGGGCTTATTCCCTTAATATCCGCCAAGGTCCAACCTATAGCGGTCTTGTTCTGTTTAAGCACACGAACTAACTCTTCTTCTTGCTTCTGACTAAGCATTGAAGACACAATAACCGGTATAGTGTCTTCTTCTCCAAGATAAACATACTTTAAGTGGCTAGGGAGCTCTTTTAGTTGTGGCATTTGGGATTGACAAGAACGAACTGTACTTGCTTGGTGGTGTTGCTTCAAGCTCAGCAGCAACCTCCCTTAGGCTCGGCTTGAGCCGTTCCATCTCTTCCTCACTTGTTCCTTCTCCCTCCTTGTCAAACCCGACCCCTTGCTCGATTGCTAGTTGCTATGAATCTAAGGTGGCCGACATAAATTTCTCGCCCTCCTCAATAACTTCCGTAGCATTGCATTCTTTAAGATCGGCAATCAGATACTTCATCGCCTCAAACACATTGAAGCGTATCACATCACCATCAAATTCCATGGTCAAACTTCCACCGGCCACATCGATTTTGGTCCTTGCCGTGCGCATGAATGGACGGCCAAGAAGCAATTGTGTTGAGTTGATCGGCGAGTCTTCCATCTATATGACATAGAAATCGGCTGGAAAGACGAGATAGTTGACTTGCACAAGCACGTCCTCAACATAGCCCTCCAGATACTTGTTTGATCGATCCGCTAGTTGAATGATGACATTGTCCTTCTTGAGAGGTCCTAGGCTCAACGTTTGATAAACATTGAGAGGCATGCCATTGATCGACGCTCCCAAGTCTAGCATGATGTCTTCAAACCTAGTGCTTCCAATCACACAAGGCACATTGAAGCTTCCCGGATCTTTCATCTTTGGTGGTAGCTTCCTTTAGATTACGGTCGAAACCGTGGCATTCATCTTCACCACTTGTGTCTCCCTTGTGTGCCTTCGTGTCGTGAAAAGTTCTTTCAAGAACTTAGCATACTTAGGAACTTGTTTGATGCATTCTAACAAGGGGATGTTCACTTGTACTTTCTGAAAAATATCCAACACTTCCTCGTCGGACTTGTCTTTCTTAGATTTCGCGAACCTTGAAGGGAAAGGTACGCATGATGCTTGGCTCGGTTGGACTATACTCTCTCTCTCTTTGAGGTTGTGGGATCGTTTTCTATCTCATTAAGCATGGCTTCCTTCTTGGCTTGCTCAGCTGCAGCCCTCTCGACAGCAGCCTTCCTCTCGACAGTGATGCCCTCGGCAAGCATCTCGGCAGGGTGCGCAGCATCGGCAGGCTGCAGACTAGGCTGCTCGGCAGCATTGTCATCTTTTTGTCAAAAATTATGCCGAGCGATTGCTTGCTTGATGTTTTTGTACTTCTTTGCCTCGGCTCCTCAAGCGTTCTTCCACTACGAGTTGTAATGGCCTTGGCATGCTCATGACCCAGATTCTTTATAACTCCTCCCGGTAGCTTCCCTTGCTCGGTGAAATTTCCCATGAAGTCCACGACTTGCCCCATTTGAGTTTTCAACTTGAAAAATATCTTTTGAGTGAGTTTGTTGCCCCGCAAGTAAAGCTTGAGTAGCACTCGAAAGAGATTGAATCAATGCATCGTAGTTGGGGTTGCTAGGTACGGCTTGAGCTTGAGCTTGAGCTTGGTACGGCTGCATGGCTTGGTTTGGCACCATTTGGTTCGACTGAAATGGAGGTCTCGGCACAAAGGGTTGTCCGGCCGGTCTTGCTTGGTATGGGGCTGCATTCGGTGGCCTTAGGACATTGTCATTGTTGGACCATCGAAAGTTGGGGTGATCGCAGAATCCCGGATTGTAAGTGTTGGAGTAAGAATTGTACTTTTGTTCTCCTTGGAAGCCGATTGCATTGGCCTCCTCATACCCTCACTCGGTAACACTTGTGGACATTGATCGGTTGGATGCTCCTCCGTGCATACACCACACACTTGTGCTCTCTTCCCTCGCATAAGACTCGCCACCATATCTGAAAGCTTGTCTACCTTATTCTCCAATGCCGAGTTCGACGAAGTCTCATTCACCTTGTGCTTCAAAGTATTGTCTCGTGACATGCCAAATTGCTGACTATTCAACGCTCGAATCTCCAACAAATTCTTGGCCGATGTAGGATCAAGCTCAAGGAATGAGCCTTGAGCTGCCGAATCTAGGAACTCCCTCTCAATGAGGCGAAGTCCCTCGTAAAAATACTGAAGTAGCAGCCCCTCACGAATGCCATGAGACGGACACGAAGCGACGAGGGCTTTATACCTCTTGTGATAATCAAAGAACTTCTCATCTCCTCCTTGCCAAACACTAGTAATTTGCTTCCTCAAATCCGTGATTCGCGAGGCCGGATAGTACTTGAAGAACTCATTCACCATCGTCTCCCATGATGTGATTTTTCCGGTTGGCACCTCAAATAACCACTCTTTCGCTTGATCTTCCAATGAGAATGGAAAAGCCTTTATCTTGAAGTGTTGAATGTCAGCATTGGTTGGACACATGCTCTCGGTCATGAAATTGAACTATTGCAAATGCTTATTCGGATCCTCTCCCGTAAGTCCATGAAACGGCCTCAATTGGTGGAGAAATCCACTCTTCAACCACCGACTCTTAGAGACATGGTAGCGGAACGTCATAAGTTCCAAATCATCGAGTCACTGGTTCCCATGCCTGTTTTCAATCAATCCGAGGCAAAAACAAAGAAAAAAAGTTCATTTCAAGTCAAACAAGAATGTGACGGAATTTCTGATTGATGAAATGCACTCTGGAAGTACAACAACATCATTGGGAATATATACATATGTTGTCCGCATAAAAAACAGAAAGAGGATGTCGAAAAAGGACAACATATACTGGTGGGATGATGTCAAAGCTGAACGGGAAATCAGAAGAAATAGGCATGAAGAGAAAAGAAAAAAGTTCGAAGAAGTGATGCGGAAAAAGAAAGAGGAAAGTTTTAGAAAGGTGGTGCAAACAGAACAGGTTGAATCTGTATCTGTTCCGACGTCATTTGATGACGTAGCTGGGGTGACAGAGGATGGTGAACCAATATACATCATTGGTGATTCAGAGGAACCTTCTCAACCCAGCCAAAGAGAGGTGCTGGACTGGGATGGACACAGAGTTTACAGAGAGTACATGGACGACAACACAAAGCTCAGTGACGAGTGCCATAACCGGGGTAATAACACGCGCAAATAATACCCTACAAAAGACGTTAGTTGTATAAAACAAGTAGGGATCGTTCAGTCCGGGGATTAAGGGTACCTGACATGTAAAAGGTTAAAAACACATATTAACAAACATTAAAACGAAAACATGGGGGATTTAAGATGAGGTTCGGTAGCAACAAGGCTGCCCTAATTCTACTTAGACACGAAAACTATTATTTACAAGTGATCATCATCTTTCACACTAAGCTTAGCATATAAAGCAATCGAAATTTATAACAATCAAGCACAAAGACTCACGGCAACAATATTAAAATGTTTTAGACTCGACTTAGTTCCAATTCAAATTAGAGCCTCAACGGTCATCTAATCGTTACTAGACTCCTTAAGCACTTAGAATCAACTCAGCGTATAATCCTAATCTTTTTACTAACAAATTCACATGACACTCAACGTAGACACATTTATTAGCTAGCACATAAGCACAAAGTCTTTTAATTGGAGACAAGTTAACATGCAAGGCGTCACTCTTCATATTAGACAAGTAAATTCTTTAAACTACTCTAGCCCTAATGAAAACAACACACACAAAGCAACTCAGCGTGTACTAAGTCTATGTTCGATTTCGACCAAGTGATATCAATGCCCTACACATTGCAATTGCATAGAACACCAACTTTTAAGGCACATGAATTTAAAGAATTAACCAAATACAAATCTAAAACCAAGTTAACATGCTTGCCGATTATCTAGTTACTATCTTGTTTACAAATTCCCTTTACTCATTAACATGCAATCCGATTTCCAACTTTCAAAAACCATATGAACAGTTTGAATACGAAATTAACATATAAATCATAAAACCAAAACTCATATCATTTTACACATAGACATGCAATCCGAAACCAAAAGTACGTACAAGTTTCATAGACAAAACCAAGCATAACTGCATAAAATAAACAAGCCTAGAGAAAAGGGAAGGAGAGGCGTGGATCACACTTTGTAGACACCTTGAAGGAGGCTTCAAAACGTGCAGGTAGTAACTTGGATGAAGGCAGGAACTCGGAATGGTTTCTGGACAGATTTAGAGATGGTGGTGAATTGATTCGGCTTGCTATTCTATGTAGGATTTTTGGTTGAACTTTGGTAGAGCTTTAAGGCTTTGCTTGTGCTTGAGATGAGATGATTTTTCTGTATGGAATTCAGTCTCTATATATAGGAGAAAGCTTGAACAAAGTCGGCAGGGATTAGGAATTGCAAATCCTAATCCGAATTGGTTTTGGGTTTCTTGCCGGCCACTCTTGAATCTTCTAGATCTTCTTGTCAGAATTCTTCATGGATCACAGCCTTCATGGACTCCTTAATGGATTAACAAAATTTACTTGATGGATCAAAGTCCATAGAATCGGCTGCAAGCTTCCCTAGCTCACTCGGGACAACTTTCTTCTAGAATCGGTAACTTTCCTCCTTGCACTAGGGAATGTCTTCTTTCCATATTTTGCACTTCCTTTTGGCTTGGTTGACTCCCATATGCTTCATATAGCTTAGGAACTGTTGATCTATGCATTTGGATTCCATTTTGGTGAAAAAATACAAAAAGTCACGAAAATGGGCACTAGGTATTCTTCTCGGCAGGGCAGTGACCTTGCTGTCTTGTGATGGGCATAACTCTCTGCTCATGAAAGCTTTTGATGCGATTCCAAATTATATAGAAACTAGACTCATAGATATTTTCATAAATATATGGCTCACACTCTGGTTTGTTGTGAATCGTCCTGCAGAAATTCTGGAAATTGGATGATGTGCCCAGAAAAATACTGGAATTACTGGATTTGCACCGATTTTGTGATTTGTAATTTCCTGGCATCTTTTCTTTGCTCCGATTGGTATAATTCCTTCCAATGCTCAATAATCAATATGTCTCCTATATATAAGAGAAGAAAATTTCATTAAATATAAAGTCGAGGCTTTACAGATCCAACGAAACATCTCTACAACTCTTTAAATCGGCTTTTAGCATTTTTCCACATTTTGATCTATTCTTAGCACGATTTTGATGTAACTCTACCAAATACTCAAGACTCTACTATATGGCTCGATTCTACAACATTAAGGGTTAAACAAAGTACAAATGAAGGGTAAAACATATTAAGAACGTCGCATTATATGCTCTTATCACTCAGGCTGCAAGAATACTAGAACAAGGCACCGAGCGAGTAAGCATAAAATTGATTTATCCTACTATCTATCCTTCTATCTGTCTTGGTATCTGTCTTACTAACTGTGTATCCTACTATCTGTCCTGGTATCTGTCTGAGTAACTATCTTAGTAACTATCAACTAAGTTTCTATCTTTCTGACTAACTATCTTACTAACTATCTTAGTAATTATCAACTTAGTAACTATCTTAGTAACTAACTATCTGTGTAACTACCTTAGTAACTACCATATGAGTATCATCTGAGTGACTATCTTAGTATTTTAGTAACTATCTGTGAGACTATTATATGAGTAACTACCTTAGTAACTATCTTAGTAACTATCTGTATGCCTATTTTAGTAACTATCTGAGTAACTATCATCTGAGTATCTATCATCTGAGTGTAACTATCATCTGATTTACTATTATATGTGCATAGTGTTTTTCTTGGAGGGCAAAGAGGTGGGAACATAAATTTCAAAGTACGAAATAGAACATGTGGTGTTTGGATTTGAAGTGGCAAACAATATGATAAATGCATTTGCAGCTCTATTATATGGAGAAATGATTGACATGGACAATCCAGATGCACCTAAAGTTGAAATTATGCAGACTCACTCTTGGGTAAGATACTAATTAAACAGAAAAATTATATTTTTGTAGAAAACCTTAGAGATAACTAGTCATAGGTTTTGTTTGAAAAACAGATGTCGACAGAAGATCTTGAAGCAAAACCAATGCATCAGTTCCTATGTGAACCACTATATGAGAAGCTTGGTAAAGCGGACATCATTATGTTCCCACTTACACATAAGAGGAACTTTCACCATACTCTGCTGGTGTTTGAGAATGAGTTATGCAAATTTATCCACTTTGATTCCATGAGACCTAAAAGAAAAAATTCCGGACAAAGTTTTAAAGATGCTAGCAAAATGGTATGTTAGTAACTGTCTGAGTAACTATCATCTTAGTAACTATCTGTGTAACTATGTTAGTAACTATTTTTTGTAACTATCTGACTAACTAGGATTGATATATGGATAAAAACTGTCCTTGATCAATCAGATGATATGCTGCAGCAACGATGCCAGTATTAAGTAGACACCAACAAGAGCTCCAACACCGAATTGAAGATGGTAGAAGAGGCTCTTACCGAAGCTGAAATTCAAAGTATAAGGTAGATGAAGGAGAACTATAAGTCGAAGATGACTATTAGTTCGTTTTCTGGAAAATTGCCTCAACAAAAAGATGATTCGTAAGTTCTAAACCCAACATCTTAGTAACTATCATCATAGTAACTGTTTGTAACTATATTAGTAACTATTTAAGTAACTATCATGTTTGTAACTATCTGTGGAACTATGTTAGTAACTATCTCAGTAACTATCTCAGTAACTATCATATTTGTAACTATGTTTGTAACTGTATGAGTAACTGTCATCTTTGTAACTGTCTGACTTTAAGTAATCTATTTATTGTGACAAAACAACGTGGAATGTGGGATATATGTAATCTACTTCATGAGCGTTATCATGTCACAAGGCGATATGAGAAAGAAGTTTGGGAAGGAAGAGGCTGACAAGTATAGGGCTCACATTCTGAAGAGGTTTGCGGATAATCGCCATAGTTGGAGAGACTGTTAGATTGATTGAACAGATTGTTAGGAAATTTTATGAATGTTCAAGTATAGGAAATTTTATGCTTTATTTCAACAGATTGTTTATACTTTATTTGAACAGATTGTTTCATGAACAGTTAAACAGATTACTGATAGTAGCCATAGAGAGGCTACCAAGGACCCCAAACCCGCAGCCAAGCCTCCTGGACCCGGCCCAGGGCCCGGGAGAAGAGCATGGACACCTGGTCCCGCGCCCGGGGAGGTCTTACTTGTGATTGGGGCCCGAGAACCGGGGAAGGCAACTCCCCAAACAGGGGGCAAAATAGCCCAGCAATATGTACAGAAGGGGGCCTGTAACACATCGAAGGGTGAGGCCAGTCCTCGTACCCGGTAGCCTATATATGAGTCCCAACAACCCTCATTAATAGGTAATCAATACTTCAACTACCCATTCCCTCTTAAGTTATCGGTTCAGCCCAACTATACTGACTTAGGCATCGGAGCAGAATAGACTGGCCCCGCCCGGTATTCCCTTAGTTATCAGGATTTGCAGGAAGATATCACACCAAGATCCATCGGTCTCTGTGAGTCTACGAATTCTGACAGAAACAATTGGCGCCGTCTGTGGGAAGATTTCCAAAAAGTCGACGTGTTGTCCCGCCAGCAGGAAGGGAATCAGTCAGCCAACGGATCGCAAAAAAAAAAAAAGGTTTACGCGGCAAGTATGCCTGTAAGTGCAGAAAGGAGGGAAAGAAGTCCAGAGGAGGATCGGCAGGTTCTGGAGCCAGTACTGGTCAAAATCCCGGGGGTGAGGCAGGAGCAGTCCGTTGGCGGCTGCAGCCAGAACGCTGCCACCAACCGTGATCCGGGAGGTACGGTCAGCAAATACGACCGCAATGCGCACGGGAAAGGCCCGGAGGAATCCCACCAAGTCTGGGACCTGGAACCCGCACCACCGTCCCCCGATACCCCGAGCAGAGAGGAAGAAAGGTTGGCCGCCAGCAACAGCCAGAACGATGTTTCCAGTCCCGGCCATTACAATATGGCAGGAGAGATAGAAGAGATGAGAGCGGAAGTCAACCGCTTGCGAGCAGAGAGCGACCGAGACAGGGCAGAAGCCAATACTCGGTATCAAGACATGGAAGCGGTGAATGCCGCATTGGTGGCTGCCTTGAAAAGGGGACATCAGCGCAATGCCGCTCTGACAAAATCATTCGCGCTGCAACCAAGAAAGTCCCCACACTAGGAGGTGGGACAGTCATCAGGGGGAGAGAGAGGCGCCGACGTGGCGGGAGAGGAGTTCCCAACACACACAGCGCCACCGGAGATCGTCCCGGGATATCTGCAGGAAAGTGGTTCATTCGAGGGTGATACCATAAGCCCGACCGCACGAGCATTCCAAATACTATCTGACTCAGTGTCAGATATGAAGGCCCAGATGGAGGCCAACGAGAGGAAGGCAACGAGACTGCCGGAGAGCGTGCGGTTCAATGAGTGAGCCGGGCCCTTCTCACCCCGGGTTCTGGAATCCAGAAAATCAGGCACTAAAAAGTCACTAAAGTTGACGTACTCTGGGGCCGGTGTCCATACCAACACCTGGACAGCTTCTGATCCCAAACGTGTGCTAAGGGTTACTCCGACGCCGCCTGCTGTAACATATTCCAAGAGACCCTGTCTGGAGAGGCACTCAGCTGGTTTTACGAGTTACCGGTGAACTCTATAGAGACATTCGAGCAACTGGCCGACAGATTCGTAGGCAGGTTCATCTTAAGGGTCGAAGGGGCCCGGACCTCGACAATTCTCTTTAACTGCAAGCAAGCTGACGGCGAAGAGCTGAGAGCCTTCGTTAACCGTTGGCAAACGGCCACTGCCGGGGTCAGGAACCCGGACAACGGGATTACCGAATCAGCTTTCAAGCAAGGTCTCAGGCCCGGAAAGTTCTCTTACACTGTGTGGGTGGAGGTCCCGCAGGGTTACGATGAACTGATGGCAATGGCTATCTGGCACGCCCAGACAGACCGCGAAACATACGGGAGTCGCCAGCACAAGAGAAGGCAGGAGGAGCCGGGACCTGCCCGGCAGGCAGTCAGAAACTGGCAGCAGGGCCAGGACCGAGGAGCTTCATCCGACCAAAGGCCTAGGAGCTAGGGGAACCAGCAGTACCAGACGGACAATTTTGACACCCCCCAACGAGGTGGAAAGCCTTCGTCCTACCAGCAAACCCGCCCCCTGGCAGTCATGCCCGCATGCCGACAAGAGGTATTCTCCACCTTAACCTCTTCTTACGAGGATATCCTGTATGAGAACTGGAACAACATCCCTCCGCAGCCAAAACGAAAGCACCCAAAGGGGAACCTGACCAGAGCACAGACTGGTAAATACTGCTCCTGTCACGATGAAGTCACACACCGGACAAACGACTGCCTTGTGACGAGTCGCCGAAGCGAGCATCAAGTAATAATAACCCTACAATCGTTAGTAGTATAGACATAAGTAGGGATCGTTCTAAGCCGGGGATTAAGGGTACCTGAAACATGAGATTGTTATCACAAAATATTCACAAACACATATGCATACAATTGTCACACTTATATACATATATACATATTCACACGAAATCGAGGGGGATAAAAGGCTTGGCAGCAAAGCTGCCTCTAAATTCCTAGACAAGAAAATAAATTGCTGAAAGTAAATCCTAAGTTACTATATACAAAGTTGGTCGACATTCTTCCACAAAACACTAGCACGAAAACAATCAAAACACATAACAAAATAGTAGACAAGACTCACGGCAAACAATGAAAAGGTGATCTAAACTCGACTTAGTTCCAATTCCCAATTAGAACCGCAGCGGCCATCTAATCGTACTAGACTTTCTCATGTACTTAGAATTAACTCAGCGTCTAATCCTAATCTGATTACTAACTGGTTTACATGACACGCAACGTCGACACATGAACTAGCTAGCAAATACGCACCAAGTCTTTTTAATTGGAAACAAGTTTAACATGCAAGGCGTCACTCTTCATATTAGACAAGCAAGTTCATTTAAATTACTCCACCCCTTGTGAAAACAATACAAATAAAGCAACGCAGCGTCTACTAAATTCATATTAACTTTCGGCTAAATGAGATCAATGCCCCACACATAGCTATTGCATGAAACACCAACCTTTAAGGCACATGAATTTAAAGAACTAACCAACTACAATTTTAAACCCAAATTAACATGTATTTGCCGACTGCCTAATTACTATTTTATTAAATATTTTCCTTACAATTTTAACATGCAATCCGAATTCTTACATCCAAAAACCAATTAAAGTTAAAGAAAACAAATTGATCATGTGAATTATAAAACCAAACTTCAATCCAAACAATACATAGACATAATATTTGAAACCAAGAATTCATGCTAACTTCATAGACAAAATTTAACATAACTACAAAGAAAGAATTACAAAATCAAGAGTGGGGAGTAGATCATACTTTTAGAACACCTTTAGAGCTTCAAGTCGTGTGGATCTCGATGGATGATAGATGGTGGTGGTGCGGCAGCAGTTTTCTGGATGGTGGAGATGATGTGGTTCAACAGGTTTTTGTGGTGGTGAAGGTAGGTTTTCGGCTAGGGATTTGTTTGTAGGATTCTTGGGGAATTTTGGTAGAGCTTTGGCTAGATTTTTGCTTTGGAATGTGACACCTTTCTTCATGGTGCCGGCCTCTATTTATAGGAGAAGGGAAAAGCTGATTTGTGAGAGTTTTCCTTGCTCAAAACGGGATAAAAATCTTCAATAAATAAGGTTTACCAATCCGAGTTGGAATAGGCTTTTCTCTCCTTATTGAACAAAGAAACTCTTGCTTGGCCGGCTTATGATTTCTTCTTGGACGTTGCAAAGCTCTTTGGAATGATTTGGCACGCTTGCAGCCGCTTGAAGACATTACCGGAAATTCCTCTCTGCTCGCGAGTACAGACTTTGCTAGTATCGGGTACTGGCGAGGCTTCTTGGTGGCGAGTCTGGGCTTCTGGCGGGTAGCGCGAACATGCATGCTGGCGAGCTAGTGTTGGCGGCTGATCTTCTGGCGAGCAAAATTGTTGGCTAGCGAACAAGGGCTTGGCGAGCGAGCTTTGGCGAGTATAGGATTCTGGTGAGTTTGTTGTTGGCGGCCAATCTTCTGGCGAGCAAGATTGGCGAATGGACATTCTCTCGGAATATTTTGACCTTTGTGTCTTCAGTCGAGCATAACATTTTGCTCAGTACTCCGATTGATCTGTATTTTTTACACAAAACTCTTTAGCAAGCCAACAAAATGCATACCAAATTTCAGCGAATTTGGAAAAGGATAGGTCACAATTGATTTATCTCAGAATCACGAAAAAAACACATTTTGCACTATTTTCCAGAATTCTATAAACTTAGTCATTTTTCGGATTCTAAAGCATATTTTATCAAAACTCTACCAAAATGACACTAAACTATATTATGACTCTATCTTAGATAAATAAGGGTTAAACAAAGCATAAATGAGGGCGTAAACACATTCACCTTGTGCTCCTATCACCTTGCCTTGAAAACAACAGTTGAAGGACTAGTCCGCCGCGGCGACTTGCATCGGTATCAATGTGAACCCGGCATGTAGGAACTGCGCGGGACATGGATTTCTATCCCGCCCCACCGAGGCTAACCCCCCGCCTCCCCAGGCTCAAACACGTAGAGAAGCTCAGCGGTCCAACTACTCTCTAGCCCGATAACAAAACGCTAATTTTTCCAATTACCTAGGCATTCCAACCTGTTCGACCGATGTAATTTCAGAAGTCTATTCCAACTTAGTTTCCAACTAAGTACAAAGGGCAAATTGTTGGTAGCCAAGTCAAAGAGAAAATTGAAACAGGCATAACATAGGCTCAGGCAAAATGTTCATTCATTAAAACTCAGGGCAATGTTTACAGGGGACTACGCCACCGACAAGCAACCCGGTGGGAGTGCAAAAAAAAAAAAAAAAAAAGGGAGGGAATTGTACAAAGTATGGAGCCTGCTATGGCATTCCCGCCTGCTCCTCCTCTTCAGTAACCTCTCCTTCAGTCGCCGGTCCACCCGCTGCCCCCTCATCGGCCGGCTCGGTCTCTCCCTCCAACTCCCCCTCCGCATCGGAGGGCGTAAACACATTAATATAGTCGCACCTTGTGCTCCTATCAACTACTCCACACTTATCCTTTGCTAGTCCCTTAGCAAACTAAATAAAACTAAGACTCTAGACAAACTATTGCCCCTAACAATTTGTCTCAGGCTCGTATGTACACATAGCTTTCAAGTTAATGCATGAGAATGGTAAGCACGAAAATTCTAAATTTCATGAACATGTGACATCAATAAGAACATATAAGAACAAAAGGTAAGCATGTAGGCATGTTAAGCTAATCCAATCCTCCTCACAAGGCATACTCTCTTCTCTTATCTCTCGAAGTATGATTATTCACTCAATAGGATATGCAAGTGAAAGATAATGAATTACAAAGAGTGACTTGCATATATCAATGAAACGAAAGCACTTTGTGAATATATTGATACGGAAAAACCTCATATGATAACTATATGCACGAATGGACCAAAACCATATGCTCAACTCTTGAGAAAATCTCCACAAATCAAAGTATGTCATCTTAAGAATCATGAAAACGTTATAGGGGAATAAACGTTAATGGGGCTCGGCTGCATAGGGTAGGAATTTTATGATAAGTGGTGCTTAAGAACGTCACCAAGACTTGGCAATTCTTGATCCTCCTTATGGCTTCACTCCAAGGGTCGGATATTATCTTGTTGGACCCTTCCTTCATTCTTTATTTCCCAAAACATCATAAACATGGACAAAGGTCAAAATTTCACAATGCTAGACCTTCCAATACGAACGAAACTCCAAGCTCACAACATTTATTCAAGGATAGGACTTAGCAAATTTTTCAATCAAAACCGTGCCCTAGCTTCTTTTCTTTTTCTTTCGGACTTCATGTTTTTCTTTTCTTTTCTTTTCTGTCCGTTTACATATTTTTCACTTTTGCTAGGCACGGCATATACATTTTTCACACAATTTCTAGCTAAGTCCACCCCACACTTGTTTCATGACATCACTCTACATCAAACCTCCAAATCGATTTCAAATTTTTGCCAAGTCTTGCGAGGACAATGGTCAAGATATAACTATTCTAAGCATTGGAATTTTAATAAGGGTGATGAAAGAAAAGGTTCAACGTAGGCTCAAAGGGGTTTTCTAAGGAGTCCCACGACGGGCACAAATAGGGCACATGCTTTATTTGGCAATGGTGGTGATCCTAACATAACGTTTTCAATTCTTTTCAAAATCAAGGCAATTTTCATGACTATCAAGTTTCAAAAATCACAAGAGCGAGTTCTAGCACTTCTAGAGTCCATGAAAAGCTATTGCATATAGTCATCGAATAATCAAAGAATTATGAGGTTTCATGCTTCCTACGAATCTATCGAATTTTTATTTTTTTATCACTCAAGAAGAAAGCAATTTGGCTCTAAAGCTCACATAGGTTATTATAGAAACAAAACTAGCTAAAAACATGCATGCTTCGTTAATCAACAAGTCCTACATGCTCCTACCAATGAACAAAATCCATGAAACTAACAATTTTAAAAGTATGCACAACCATCATCTATGTATGGAAAGAGGAGAAATAACATCATTGACAATTTAGGGGCATCCTAAGACAACAATTTAAACACTCTATTTTTGTGGAACAATTTTCTGAATTTTTCTATTTTATACTAAGCATATGAAAACATAAACGAAACATGTAAACCTACCCCACACTTAGAAAATTACATTGTCCTCAATGTAAGCACAAATCTATATCAACGAATTTCCTAAGCATGCAATTGTCTAACACATTCCAACATATCATCACAAACCAAAGACAAAGAGAAGGATTAAGAAATTGCAAACTCTCGGTGATGGCTCCTTCACTTTTCTTTGATCGAATTGGGTTGCCTCCCAAGTAGCGCTTTGTATTTATAGTCCATTGCTTAGACTTGTCACCATTGTTTCATGTGTTCATCGTGAGCCAAAATAGCTCAAATCGGCACGAAGTAGTTCAACGAGGTGCGTGTGACACCATGCGCTTGTCTCGGCATCAAAGTGGGGTGTGCCAGCATGTGTTTGCGTGGAGGGCAGCGGATCGGAGGCTGTTCGCTTCTCGGCAGCAGGAGACGTATCCACGAGTTGTTGCGTGTCTGGCGTAATGTGCGTATTCGTATCTGCAACCGGTTCGTTCATTGTATTGGCGTTGGCTGCACTCGGTGGCTCGGCTGCATATGTCATTGTGGCAGCACTGCCGGCAATGGCAGGTTCGGCTTCATGTGAAGTGGAGGCAGCAAATATGGGAGTCTGCCTCTTGGCAGTGGCAAGGTTGGCCAGTTGTACTTGTATAGGGACATCGTCGACATACACTTCATCAATATTATGCTCGGTGAATGCTTCGAAGTATGGCTTGAGTCGATGGCCGTTAACTTTGAAAGTGTTTCCCGTAGCCTTGTTACGAATCTCGATGGCCCCATGAGGAAAAACTTGAGTGATAATGAATGGTCCTAACCATCGAGAGCGTAACTTTCCCGGAAAAAGTTTGAGTCGTGAATGATACAAGAGAACTTTTTGACCAACTTCAAACTGACCAACTTCAAACTTCTTCCGTCGAAGCATCTTATCATGATAAGCTCGAGTCTTCTTCTTATAAATCCATGCGGCATCATAGGCTTCATTGCGTATTTCTTCAAGTTCATTGAGTTGAAGCTTCCTATGAAGGCCGGCATCATCGATGTCCATGTTGAATGCTTTAACCGCCCACCATGCTTTGTGCTCTAACTCAACCGGTAAGTGACATGCTTTGCCATAAACTAACCGTAAAGGTGACATACCTATCGGTGTCTTGTATGCAGTCCTATAAGCCCACAAAGCATCATCGAGACGATCACTCCAATCCTTCTTTGAAGGTCCAACCGATTTCTCTAATACTTGTTTGATCTCTCGATTGCTCACTTCCGCCATTCCACTTGTTTGGGGATGATAAGGTGTAGATACCTTGTGTGTGACCCCATATTTCTTAAATAAGGCCTCAATGGTATGGTTACAAAAATGGGATCCTCCATCGGTAATCAAGACTCTTGGAACTCCAAAACGTTAAAAGATGTTAGTCTTGAGAAACTTGGCCACCACCTTTGAATCATTGGTGCGTGTGGCCTTAGCTTCGATCCACTTTGACACATAATCAACCGCTAGCAATATGTAAAGAAAACCCTTGCTAGAAGGAAACGGCCCCATGAAATAAATTCCCCATAAGTCGACAATTTCTACCTCAATGATTGGTTGGAGAGGCATTTGATCTCGGGTTCCTATGTTGCCAGTTCTTTGGCACCGGTCACATGTCACACACGCCATATATGAATCTTTAAACAAAGTTGGCCAAAAGAACCCACACTCAAGTATCTTCAATGTCGTCCTCTTTGGCCCGAAGTGACCACCACACGCTTCGGAGTGACAAAAAGAAAGAATGGATTGATGCTCTTCTTTCGGAACACATCGTCTTACCACTTGATCGCTATATTTCTTCCACAAATATGGCTCATCCCAAAAGAAGTGCCGAGCTTTCTTCTTGATCCTATTCTTGATTTGGCTCGACATATCCCTTGGAAATTGGTGCGTTGCAAGATAATTAACAATATCGGCGTACCAAGGTTCACTCATTGAATCGATCCGAAATAGTTGCTCATCCGGGAAATTCTCCACTAAAGGCAGCCGATCCTCCTCCTTGAGAATCCTACTCAAGTGGTCGGCAACAACATTATCACTTCCCTTCTTGTCTTATATTTCAATGTCGAACTCTTGTAGCAAAAGAATCCAACGTATGAGCCTCGGCTTTGCATCCTTCTTCGTCATAAGATATCTCAAGGTGGCATGATCACTATAAACAATTACTTTGTAATTTAAAAGATATGATCGAAACTTTTCTAAAGCAAAAATTACCGCCAAGAGTTCGTTCTCCGTTGTGGTGTAATTGAGTTGAGCATCATTGAGGGTCCTTGAGGCATAATAAATCGCGTGAGGCTTCTTCTCCTTCCTTTGGCCAAGCACTACCCCCATGGCATAATCGGAGGTGTCACACATGAGTTCAAATGGGAGCTCCCAATCCAGCGGCACCATGATCGGCGCCGTGCACAAGCATTCCTTCAATCGGCAAAAAGCTTCTTCACATGCATCCGTCCACTCAAACATTACATCCTTTTGTAGTAAGTTGCTCAATGGCTTGGCTATATTGATGAGAAATCGATCCTTGATAAATCGTCTATAAAATCCGGCATGGCCAAGGAAGCTTCTCACATCTCTAACATTCTTAGGGCTCGGCAAGTGTTGAATCAACTCAACTTTGGCTTTGTCGACTTCAATGCCCTTCTCAGATATAATATGGCCTAGTACAATGCCTTGGTTCACCATAAAGTGACACTTCTCCCAATTTAGCACAAGGTTGGTCTCTACACACCTCTCAAGTATCTCCTCCAAATTCTGCAAACATATGTCGAAGTTGCGTCCATATACGCTACAGTCATCCATGAATACTTCGATCTGATTCTCAATAAAGTCGGAGAAGATGTTGTACATACATCGTTGAAACGTACCGGGTGCGTTGCAAGTCCGAATGACATCCTCCTATAAGCAAAAGTACCAAAGGGACATGTGAAAGTAGTCTTCTCTTGATCATCCGGGTGTATGGCAATTTGGTTGTATCCACTATAACCATCAAGGAAGCAATAAAACTTGTGGCCGGCTAGCCTCTCTAACATTTGATCCATGAATGACAAAGGCATGTGATCCTTCCTCGTTGTTGCATTGAGCTTCCTATAGTCGATACACATGCGATGACCGGTTACTAGCCTTTGTGGTACAAGCTCATTCTTCTCATTCTTCACAACCGTTACACCACTTTTCTTGGGGACTACTTGCACCGGTGAGATCCACTTGCTATCCGAGATAGGGTAAATTACACCACAATCAAGTAGCTTAATAATCTCATCTTTTACCACCTTCATCATTGGGGGATGTAGTCGACGTTGGCCTTCTCTTGTAGGCTTCGCTCCTTCTTCAAGTAATATCCGATGAACACATGTTGTAGGGCTTATTCCCTTGATATCCACTAAGGTCCAACCTATAGCGGTCTTATGCTTCTCAAGCACACGAACTAACTTTTCTTCTTGCTTCTCATTAAGCGATGAAGGCATAATAACCGGTAAGGTATCTTCCTTTCCAAGATAAACATACTTCAAAGTACTAGGGAGCTCTTTGAGTTCTAATTTCGGGGCTTCTTCCACACTTGGACGAAACTTGTTTGTGGCACTAGGGATAGACAAAAACGAGTTGAATTGCTTGGCATAGGGCCGAGACTCAAACTCGGCAACAACTTCTCTCAAACTTGGCTCGGCAACCACTTCTTCGATCTTCACTCGTGCTCCCTTCTTGTCAAATCCTGCCCCTTTCTCAATTGCTAATTGCTATGCATCAAGGGTGGCCGCCATGACTTGCTCGGCCTCCCTAACAACTTCTATAAATCGGCAATCTTCCTCCTTAGCAATAGGGAACTTCATGGCTTTAAAAACATTAAACTCGATTACCTCGCCATCAAATTCCATCGTTAAATTGCCCGCGACAACATCAATCTTTGTCCTCGCCGTCCTCATGAATGGCCGGCCAAGCAATAGTTGTGTGCATTGCTCCGGCGAATCCTCCATCTCAATAATATAGAAATCGGCCGGAAAGATCAATTCATTAACTTGCACAAGCACATCCTCCACATAGCCTTCCGGATACTTGTTAGAACAATCCGCTAGTTGTATGATGACATTATCCTTCTTGAGAGGTCCAAGGTTCAACGTTTCATAAACATTGAGTGGCATCACATTAATCGACGCTCCCAAATCTAACATAACATCCTCAAACTTAGTGTTTCCGATCATACATGGAACATTGAAGCTTCCGGGATCCTTCATCTTTGGTGGTAGTTTTCTTTGTATAACGGCCGACACCGTCTCACTCATTCTTACCACTTGTGTCTCCCTTGTATGTCTTCGTGTAGTGCATAGCTCCTTGAGGAATTTTGCATACCTAGGCACTTGTCTAATGCACTCCAACAATGGAATGTTCACTTCAACCTTCCGAAATACCTCCAACACTTCTTCATCGGATTTCTCCTTTTTAGATTTCGCAAAGCGTGAAGGGAAAGGCATGAATGAGTTAGGCACACCTCCCTTCTTTAGATTGCTCGGCACACTCTCTTTCTTTGAAGTCACGGGATCTCGCTCCATGTCATTCTTGCTCCACACTTGGCTCGGTTTCTCTGCCCTCTTCTCGGTTGCAGCCCCCTCGGCAGCTGTCCCTTGTGGCTCCGACTGCATCGCCGGCTGCAGCATCCTCTCGGCTGCATCTTCCTCGTGCTGCTTGGCAGCGGTTCCAAGTGGCTGCTCGACAGTTTTACTATTGCCGGCAATTTTTCCTTCTCTATTCTTGGCTTGTGGCTCAGCTAAGGTCTTACCACTTCGAGTAACGATGGCTTGAGCTTGCTCATTCCTCGGATTCTTAACTACTCCTCCCGGTAATTTTCCTTGCTCGGTAAACTTCTCCATAAAGCCCACGACTTGCCCCATTTGGGTTTTAAGTTCCCCAATATCCTTCGAGTGAGTTTGTTGTCCCGCAAGTAATGCTTGAGTAGCACTCGAAAGAGATTGAATCAATGCCTCGTAGTTGGGGTTGCTTGTTGCTCCTTGAGATTGGTTTGGCAAAGGTTGGAAGGTGGCATGGCTCGGCTGCACTTGGTGTGGTTGGTAGGGCTGCCGTGGCACAAATGGTGTGGTTGGTGCGGCAGCCCCTTGATTTGGCTGCATTGGTGCTTTAAGTACATTGTCATTGTTCCCCCACCGAAAATTCGGATGATCATTGAACCTCGGATTAAAGTTCCCGTACCTTTGGCCTCCTTGGAAACCAATAGCATTGCACTCCTCTACTCCCTCACTTGATCCAAATTGAGGGCACTATTCGGTCTCATGGCCCTTGGTGCAAATCCGCACGCAATGGCACGTTTTCCCTTCATCATGCTACTCGCCAAGTCGGCAAGCTTATCAACCTTCTCGTCTAACTTCGAACTTGAGGATGTCTCATGCACTTTCTCATTCCTTGGCACATTACTTCGTGCCATACCAAATTATTGATTGTTCAATGCACGAACTTCCAACAAACTTCTTGCTGCTCCGGCATTCAATTCCAAGAAACTTCCTCCTGCGGCCGAATCAAGAAACTCTCTCTCCATAACACGCAATCCCTCATAGAAATATTGCAACAAGAGTCCATCGCTAATGCCATGCGACGGACACAAAGAAACTAGGGACTTGAACCTCTTGTAATAATCAAAGAAAGTTTCATCTCCGGCTTGCTTCACACTTGTTATTTGTTTCCTTAGATCCGTTATACGTGAAGCGGGAAAATATTTGAGCAAAAACTCATCCATCATTGAATTCCATGAAACAATGCGACCACTAGGCACCTCAAACACCCACTCCTTCGCTTGGTCTTCCAATGAGAACGGAAAAGCCTTCATCTTGAAGTGTTGCAAATCGGTCCCTCTCGGACACATAGACTCCGTGGTGAAGTTAAACCATTGTAGATGCTTGTTGGGATCCTCACTTGGCATTCCATAAAAAGACTTCAACTTGTGGAGGAATCCACTCCTCAATTCAATCTCTCCAGTCTTATCGGTTTCCAAAGGAGGGTATGTGATATTAGAAGGTACAGCTCCTCCTCCTCCTGCGACATGACCATTCTGTGCTCTTATGGAAGTCATAATCTCTTCCTCTTCTACTGATGGAGAGCTCGGCAAAGATGTGGCTGAGCTAGGTGGTGTGGACGACGGCGTTGGTGAGCTCGGTGGTGAAGATGGTTCGGACGGCTCCGATGGTGGTAACGGCACAAACAAAGCACTGGTGAGCTCTTGATTCAAACGTTGCAAACGGCCTCTATGATCTCATGTCCAAATATTAGATTCGGACATGCACTATTCTGAAATTTTGTAATATTTAAATAAGTTAGAACATAGTAAAGAAATAGAATGCAAGAATATACATCATTACAAGCCACGGCATTGGCGATTACAAAACATATTTCAAACAATGGTACACAAACAAGATCAGCAACAAGAACTATACAATCGGCAATAAAAATGTCCATGATCATGTAATTTCTAAGTCTAATTTCTTTTCAAAATTTGTTCTAACTCTCGAAGTACGTGGAACAGAGGAGATAACGGTGCAATGGACTGATACAGCCCCCGGTAGTATCATGCTTTACCCGATATACCTCAAGAGTTCGAACCACACAAATTGGTTTTATTTTGAAGAAAATAGATTACATATGTCAAGTTATTTTCTAGAGTCTAAAGTGAGGTGATGCTTCGGCCCAAGCTATCAACTAGTTCGAGCGTGTTTTACTTTTCAAAGGCGGTGTTGTTAAGATTCACAGAGGGCGAACCCCCTACAGGAACCAGGCAGGACTCGTTGTTGGTCACCACGGGGAGCGAAGTCCCTATCGACTCACTCACCGAGAATGAACATCAGTCTGTGGGCCTTGAGATCCAGTTAAACAAACTTGAGAACCATATCAATGAAACTAACTTGCCTCATACTTTGTAAAACAAACTCGGGTCACTAGCGGTCTACGAGTGTTGATCAAAGCCGCCCTCAACCTCATAAAAATGGGTCTGCCAAGTTATCGCTCGTATGCGTGGGGGGGACGTATCCCACGTTTCCCAGTCTACATAAAAGACGGATCTAACAAGGCATCATTCGTATGAAGGGTTAAGGCTAAGACAACCAAAAGCGGCTTCTCCCTACATGTTACACTTTAGAAACTACAATAAACTCAAACATACATAACACTATCAACTTCCTAGAAATTAAACTAAGTTATTACTAACATACATTCTTTATACATCATGCAACTTCCGAATTTTAAACTCTACATGCACTACCAGATCCGAGGGCATAGCCGACGAAAAAAATTTCGTCGACTATGCCGAATTTTCGTCGGCTATTCATTCTGCCGACGAAATTTTCGTCGGCTATACGTCGTCGGGAAAACGGCGTCGGTAACACCAATGGCCGACGAAAATAATGAAATCGTCGGCTATTCTCGGGTATGGCAGACGACAGTGCCGACGAAAATTAATTTTGTCGACCAAACCTAGGCAAAATATCCGACGAAATTCGTTGGCTATGCTCGAGCATGGCAGACGATATCGTAAACTATAGCCGACAAAATTCGTCGGCTATTTGTTCTGAAATATAGCCGACGATTCCATCTATTTCGTCGGTTATTTCGTCGGAATATATTAATATTTTAATAGGCATTAATTATTTATAGCCGACGAAATAATGTCATTTTCGTCGGCTATAAAAGTTATAGCCGACTAAATTTGGTAAAAATCGTCGGCTATAGCACTTATAGCCGACGAAATAATGCCAATATCGTCGGCTATTCTTACATTTGGGGGAAAAAAATTAAATTAATTTCTAAATTACCATTCCAAGCAAACTGCAAATCACAAAGACAATCCATGCATTTGCACCAACAAGAAACACGTCTAAATGATTTATTATTTAATTTGTTCCAATATACATAAAATATAACCCTAATCATCACCTAAAGCACTAAAGTCCACCACGTCATCCCCAGCATCCTGCTCGTCATCCCCAGCATCCTGCTCGTCATCATCGGGAGGTTGAGGCATTGGAGGTTCAACTAACGGCTGAAACGGGGGCGGGGGTTCAAGGGCGTGTTGTTGTGCCGCGAACATATCACACCACCAGTTTTGTTGGGCGGCGTAGTTGTGTTGCCGAACTCTGTCGCATTCAGCATGCCAACTGGCCAGATCCAAATGATACTGCTGTGTTCTGCGGCGTAGCGCCTGTGATCTCTGGGACACGGCCTCCAATCTTGCGGTCAATCTCTGCACTTCCCCCCTCATCTGTTGGCTGTCCCCGCCTCCCTTCTTTTGACCTCCCTTAGTGGTCTTCAGGAGCCCTATTCCAGAACTTCCCAAACCCTGGCAGTAGTATTGGTTTGACCGGTGTGGGAAGGCTGCGTCGAACATCCTCGCTGTCGTTTGGACATTCGATCGGTCGACCTGGCGCAGAGCTTCTTCCAGATCTGCCTCTGAGATGTTCGGTTGTGTCTGCCGAACTACTTGCTGGAACACCTCTTCTTCCTCCCGGTTCACCCTCTCCTAATTGAACGAGAAAAAAAATAATTAATATTCTAACAAATATATAATTAAGTAAAATTAATAATTAAAATTTTAAAATCGTAATCAACGACTTACGAGCTGTTCTGTCGCTTGTGGATAAGCGATCTTGAACGTCTCCACGTACGGGTTGCTATCAAGATGATCTCTAAGCGCCTCCTCCTGATATTGTGCAAACGGCCTAGAACCACCATGATGGGGGGTTGTGTTACGGCGGCGGTTCGTAGAGTTTACCCGAGACCGTTGCTTCAAACAAATAATAAAATATTAGAAAAATGCATCAAAAAAATTTAGTGTAATAATTAGAAAATAATTAAACTAATAATTAAAATTTTAACAAAATAAACATTTATACTTAAGTTTAGTATTTACCTGCATAAGTGGGTTGTTGAAGTCTACTGTCTTCAACCAACGCCACTCATACTCCCTGAACATGAACTCTCTAGGAGTACCCATACGACCACGGTTGTCGTATTGGTTAAAGTGGGAACGGAGCTCGTTCTTCCACTCTTTGAACCTACGGAAAAAACAAAAGTGCATTAGAAATATTATTAATATCATAAAATATTTCGAATTATAGGATAAGGAATTCCCAACGTACCTCAACGACTGCATCGCGTCCGCCCAATGCTGCTTATGTTCTGCAATCTCGAAGTATGTCTGAAAGATAATATTTTATTAGTTTTACAATTATAACAATACCGAAAATTATTAAATATTACGTAAAATAAATTAAATTTTTTAAATTACTCACCGACGCAGCGTTGTTCACCTCCCTCTTGATCTCTTCGGGCACATCAGCCCACCGCGTCCACAACATAGGGACTATGTCCCTAATCAGTGCCCCCACGCAACCCGTGTAGTCGCGGCGTTTTTTCCCCTGAACCTCCTGATTAGGAGGTTCGTTGATCCGGATCCTCCCGCTGCTCTCAACAGTTCTCCTGAGCGTGTCAAAACATATGACACCTCTCGTATTCCTCGTTGAATTGCTAGCGGCTGTCCCTATCACATAAACGACGATTGGTTAATAAAATTAAATATTAGTGCGTTAATTTGAATAAAACATTTAATTAATAAAATCAAATGGTACCTGAACTGGATGACTCGTCTGTCAACTTTCCTTTTCTCCTCGCCGAAATCGGAAGGTCCGGGTTCTCAAATGGCTGCTGCTGGTATGCCTCCGCAGCACTCACTTACTGAGGCATATCAGGCCATATGGGCACACCTCGATAGTCGACCTCGGGTATCGCAGGAATGTTGTACGGGAGGTAGAGCTGATTTGGGAGAGTAGGCCCCTCAGTCGAGTCAGCAGCAGACGTCGTCGGACTCGTCATCGGCTCCCGATGAACCTCAGGCATACGGACCTGAAGAACGTCTGCAGCTATCTCGTCCTGAAATAGCTGCCTATTGAACCTCGGAGCATCTGGCCCGACAGGAGGACGTGAACTGCTCGACGACCGCCCCGCCTGGAGAAGGGTCCGGTGCCGAGAACTCACACTCCTCCGTGGCTGGGATGAATCCACAGGCCTCCGCGGCTGGGATGAATCCACACTCCTCCGCGGCTGGGTGGTGGTCCTCTCAGGCTGGCTAAGGGTCCTGTCGGACTCTGCGGAACTGGCGGAACTTCCAGAACCCCTAGATCTGGAACGACGGCCTCCGAACAACTGTCTGAATGCATTGGCCATCTGCAGCTTGAGGCATTAATACATTAATTAATATTAAATTATATTACATTAAATAACAAATTCTAATTAATATAATAACCAATAATACTAACATATTTCAAAACATACTAACAAATTAATATTTAAATTTGTATTAATTTCAAATAATACTAACCATTAACCTAAATATAACTATTTATATACAAATATAACTATATTTCTGACTTATGAACATATATATAAATACAAATAACCATTTATATATTAACAAAAATATATAACAATTTATATAATTAAAATTAAATATATAACAAATATATAACAATTTATTATATAACAATTTATATAATTAAAATTAAATATATAACAATTTCTATACCTAAATTATAACAAATATATAACAATTTATATAATTAAAATTAAATATATAACAAATATATAACAATTTATTATATAACAATTTATATAATTAAAATAAAATATATAACAAATATATAACAATTTGTTAAAATTAAATTTATTAACAAATATATAACAATTTATATAATTAAAATTAAATATATAACAATTTATAAAATTAAACTAAATTGAAAAAAAAAAAATTTAACCGGATCGGAGGAGGAGGTCGGAGGAGGAGGGGAAGGCGGAGGGGAAGGAGGAGGAGGAGGAGGCCGGCGCGGCTTGGAGGAGGATTTGAGGAAGAGTTTGGATCGGAGGAGGAGGAGGAGGAGGAGCAGCGCGGCGGAAACGAACGGGAGAGCGGCAGATTGGAGCAGCAGCAGGAGGAGGAGGAGGAAGAGAGGAAAAATTCGGCTAGGGTTCGACAGTTTCTGCTTTATACCCGAAAGAATAGCCGACGATTAAAAAAGATTTCGTCGGCTATTCTTCACTATAGCCGACGAAAAATTTAACATCGTCGGCTATACTTTGAATGTCGTCGGCTATACTTTAGGAGATCAGCAGCCGTCTGATCTGAGCCATCCAACGGCGGACAATGAAAAGGCGCGGATCGCAAGAGTTTACCGACAAATTCAAATATTTCGTCGGCTAAACTGTTGGTCAAACGAGTAAGTCAAACCTCTAAACGCTTGTTCAAAGCGGAAATTAGTCTAGTTAGACGACGGTTTTTGGCCTGACCTTCAACAGATAATAGTTTCAAATCGATGAGACGCAACTAATCGTATAAAAATTATCCTCAAAATATTTACCGAACGTCAGGCTACCCATAGGAAAACGGAAGTAAAACACAGTTAACCGCAACATTCGGCACACAGATTTTGTCGGAATCTTGTCATTTTTCAACCGTAGACGTATTTCATTATATCGGTCATATCTTATTTGACGACATATTTGCATTTGAAGAGTGTACGTATAGTAACTATTTGAAACTATACATTCACTTAAACACTTAGTAAACAAGTTAAGGAACATTAGTGCATATGTTCTGAATTTGAATCTAAAAGTTTAGAAAATCTATTCCAACCGTCAGATATCACCGTTACGATTAAATACATGTATGAAAAAAAATCCAACTACATCTGACAACGTTAAAGGCTCGATCGGGACGGTCAACCGGGTGAGTCAACCCTTTAAACGCTTAGAAATGGTAATTGGCCTGTCTAAATGACGGTTTTTGGCCTGACCTTCAACAGATAATAGTTTCAAATCGATGAGATGCAACGAATCGTATAAAAATTTTCCTCAAAATATTTACCGAACGTCAGGCTACCCATAGGAAAACGGAAGTAAAACACAGTTAACCGCAACATTTGGCACACAGATTTTGTCGGAATCTTGTCATTTTTCAACCGTAGACGTATTTCATTATTTCGGTCATATCTTATTTGACGACATATTTGCATTTGAAGGATGAAGCAATGGTTTGTCGATAGTGATAGAAAATGGAAGGTGGTCTTTTTTTGTTTTGCTTTTTTTAAATCATAGCTGACGAAATCAAACATAGTACTCGTCGGCTATTCTTTTGTCGTTTTCTGTCTAAAATAAAATATGTATTTTTCAATATAGTTTTGGCCGACGAAATCACGCATTTTTCGTCGGCTATTCTTTGAAAAAAATAAAAAAATCAGTGGTGTTACACCTCTCGTATTCCTATGTCCTGTTCATATATAACCAAAATTGAACATAAAAAAAAACAGAAACCCAACAGTCAACATATTTCAATTTTTTTTTAAGGGGTTTGGAACCCAGCCTATGCTGGGAGGCTCATCCCCACGCCCGTTCATTAGAAAAGAGTGGATTACAAATGAAATGATTACATCATCTAAATTACTTAATCTGTTAGATTGTAATCGGAATCATCGGATGAGTCTTCTTCGGTTTCTGAATTGCTCGATAGGGGTAATCTATGTCGTTCCTCACCACTAGAGTCCTCGTTAGTTTCTTCATTTGGATCAACATCAACAAGCAGTGGCTCTTCACGTCGAATTCGCACCGGCGTGTCTAGGAGAATAAAAGAGGAGTCAGGAATACCGTTTGAGTTGGGCTCTTGATACGCGGTGCCCCCTTCCTCGTTCTCTTCAGCCACTCCAAGTGTAGACGCCCGGTAAATGTTGCGATGGTGGATATTGTTGATTACTTTCCACGGGTCACCCTTGGCGAGATCATCAAGTTAAAACACTTGTTTCACCCATGTGGCTAAAATGAACGGGTCGTCCTCATACCATGATGTACTAGTGTTCACAGAAGTTATGCCGTATTGATCGGTTTTCATGCTCTGCGGCCGTGTGTCAAACCATCTACACTTGAAAAGGTGCACTTTCATGCCTTCCCTATAATGCAGTTCCACAACTGAATGGAGAACACCGTAATAGTCAACTCCATCATCCCCACCATGTGTCATAACCCCTGAATTTTGTGTTTTCAGTCTGATGTCTCTCTCTTCACATCGAAATAACACACCATTCACCTTGCACGTCGCATAAACTTTTGAATAGACCGGCTTCATCACCAGAAGTCTGAGTTCGTGCGACCAATTTGGGTGATTATCATTTTTAATAAGGTCCATCTGCAACCATCAGAATCAACTATAAATATGAATAATTATACACAATAATATATAAATACGTATAGAATAGTGTTAAAGTTACGTACCCAGCGGCCGAAATACTCTGCGAATGTCCGGTTGTGGTAATCGAGATCTCCTCCTACTTGGTCACAGTTTAGATGCATGTTCTTCCAAAACTGAACTTCTGGACAGTTAATTAGTACCCACCAATGTGCAATGGCTACCTCATAATCTTTCAACTTATAGGAAACTGGCATGTTTCCACCGAGTACAACATCGTCGGAGAGTATGGAAAGATTGAACTGTGAAGGTACATCTTCCGGTGTGCCTTCCTATAACGCTCCTAAATACAGCTTCATGTAGGTAACGCACTCGTGCGCAATATATGCTTCAGCTATACACACTACTACAAAAAACTCAATACACAACGGTGCTGCACCGTTGTGTAAGTTCGAAAAAACCGTCGTATATCTCGAGCTTGTGTGATGAAACGTCCAACAACCAACTTATAATTTCTGTTGTACAACTTATATGCCATGCCATGGCTGGCTTGGCATTCGCTGCACTGACATGTCTAGTTCATACAACAGAATATACATACTTTTATGTTGTGTAAGTTTTAAACATACAACAAAATATTGCAATTTTATTCTGTTGTCTCATTCGCACAACAGATTTCATCTCCCACTTATTTAGTTGTCTGATTCAGACAACTGGTTTCGTTTCATATTTATTGAGTTGTATGATTCAAAAAACAATTTGATTTCATACAACATATTCTTTTTGTCAACCATTTGTGTGAGCAATTTTAGGTTGTCTGAACTTTAATTGATAGTCACCTGTTGTCTGTTCATTATGTAATGCAAACCTGGAATATTTTTCTAAAAATAATGCTTCATATTACCACATAAAACCACACTTGAATCCATTCCATCAAAACAGTACCAAGTAGACATTACCATTAAAACATTGCTTAAAGCTTACATATCATTCGAGTAGCCTAAGCTGAAAGCATACACAGATGAGATTGCAACACAAACATAAGTTCAAAGTGCTAGCAATATTTCTACCTAGCTGCTGCATTCCTAGCTACAATCTAAAGCTGAAATATTGTTCAACACAAACATAAGTTTGGGGTGTCGTCGTCTTGGGTTGGAATCGGGGAGGGTTTCATGGGGAGTGCATCGGAACCGAGCTGGGAACCCATTTCGGGGAAATGGAGAACTTGGTTGGTTGTGGTCAGATTCAGGAAGGGAGACAAGGGAAAGGTCAGGCTTTTTTGAGTGAGATTCAAGGTTGGGTCTTGGTGGAGGGGGAACCACTGTATTTACCACTAGCCACAATTTTCAATTTTGAGAAGTTTGGCATGGTATTAGGTTTTCCTTCGTACAACAGAAAATTATAAAATTGTTGTACCAGTTTTCTTTTCTTTATACTAGGTATTCCATGTGTGTGTTCCTGTAGAAGCTTCAAAACAATTGCACAACAGAATAGAAAACAATTGTTGTGAGAATTGTAACACATGTATGTTTTCAAAACCAGAAAATTATGGAGGCAAATTTCCCGCTTTGAGAATTGTTACCCCAAGCCATTGGAGTCAAAATGAATGTGGGAGAATGACAAGCAAACCCAGTCATACAACAAAACTACAAAATTCTGTTGTATAAGTATTTGTCACCTTACACTTGGTGACACCTAATGCAGGATGTGACATTATCATACAACACAAAACAAGAATTTTGTTGTCTGTCGATCTAGACCTTGCCCAAATTTGAGTTTCAATGTCGGCGGGAGTTCTGCCGCCAAGATTTTCATTAATCATACAACAGAAAATGTGTGTCAAAGTTGTGTGACAAAATCTGGAAAAACGTTTTTCAGAATATGGAAAATGTGTACCCTCATACAACACAAATTATTCACTTTAGGTTGTGTGAAACAGTTCAGTGATTCACACAACATGTAACTTTCAAAGTGTTGTCTGATTTATGTTGTGTATTGAGATTTTTGTAGTAGTGACATCCTTCAGGTGCGGATCTGTTTTGGACAAAATCACCGTATTGTCCAAGTTGCCTATAAATGAAGTTTTTATAGTGTTATGATAATACATTAATACTAAATCACATCTATTGATGAAGAAATTAACATAAGGTGTAAAATACGTACCTTTCCATCGGATACATCCAAGTGAAGTGCACAGGACCGGTAAGCAACAACTACCGAGGAAGATGAATCATGAGGTGAGGCATGATGTCGAAAAAATTTGGAGAAAATATCATCTCAAATTTACACATGATATGAACGATGTCTTGTTGCATTTCCCGGAGGTCAGATTTTCTCACTTCCCGTGTGCATACCTTCTGGAAAAATCTTGCCAACGCTACTAACGGCTCCACAACGTGACGGGGAAGGAACGGTCGAATGAAAACAGGGAAGAGACGCTGTAGCAAGATATGATTGTCATGACTTTTCAACCCGTAAAGATTGTTGAATTGTCTGTTCACACACTTGGCTATATTTCCAGCAAAGCCTGAAGGATACTTGGCCCGACTTATCCAATGAAAAATTTTTGACTTATGCTCAGGCTTGACGGTGTAAGGAGCTTGAGGCATTTTTCTCTTCCCTTGTTTCAACCATAGTTGTTTTCTGATATTCATGTTTTGCAGATCAGTGCGAGCCTTAGGACCGTCTTTCGTCTTCCCCTCCAAGTTCAGCGTTGTGCCCACCACACTTTCAGGAACATTTTTTTCTATGTGCATAACGTCTAGGAAGTGACGGATGAGCAACTCACACCAGTACGGGAGTTCCCACAATATGCTCTTATGTGTCCAGAATTTGTACTCCTTAGGCCTTTCAGGTATTTCCGCTACAATATCGGGATGATTGCTGAGGGGCCCAAAATCATACTCATTAAGCACTGCTAAAATTTCTCTTCATGTCCATCTTCTGGGGGGACCACCGTGTTCTTCGGTTCCATCAAATGCGGCGGACTCGTAACACCAGTGGTGATCCGCCGGAAGGAACACACGATGACCCATTCTGCATATCTTGTTGCAATGAGGGGTGCTCCCATAATCGCTGAGGCACTCTGGACAAGCATTGTATCCCCTAACAACGCTGCCCGACAACATCCCATAAGCAGGAAAATCACTGATGGTACCAATAACCATGGCATGCATCTGGAACGTCTCCTCCTTGTACTTGTCAAAAGTGGGAAGACCAACGTCCCACAATACCGTAAGCTCTTCAATCAATGGTCTCATATACACATCGAGACATTTTCCTGGGTAACCAGGCCCCGGAATCAACAACGTCAACATATTATATTCCTTCTTCATGCACATCCACAGAGGAAGGTTGTAAGGTACCAAAACCACCGGCCATATACTGTATGAAAGACTCATGGTGCTGAAAGGGTTGAACCCGTCGGTTGAGAGCCCGAGCCTGACGTTTCTGACATCTGACGCAAAATGAGGAAACTCGTTGTTTATATGCTTCCAAGCCGCTCCGTCAGAGATGTGTGTCATGATATATGCGTCTCCCGCGTCCCGCTCACCGTGCCATCTCATAGCTTTTGCGGTGGTTTCTGACATGTACAACCGCTCAAGCCTATCTCTCAACGGAAAATACCGAATCACTTTCACAGGTTTCCTATTGCCTGCTCCTGTCAACTTATATCAGTCAGACTGACATATCAGACATGCGTCAAGGCTAGCAAGGTCATTCCCTTCTGCATCTTTACCCCAGAAGAGAACGCAGTCAAATGCGCATGCATGGATCTTAATGTAGGAAAGCCCTAGATCTTTGAGGATACTTCGGACCTTACGGTGATTGGTAGGATTACGATGACCCTCCTCCAACAACGAAGAAGTGTACTGTAGATATTCATCCACTTGCCTGATAGTCGATTTTGTCTCGACTTTAATCCTCATTACCTCCATCACATTTTGAAGAACTGTCTTCTCAGAACTTGAAGACACAGGGGTCTGTTGCAATGCAATCAGTTTGTTGTACTTGTCAAAGGCAGCAGTGTTGACAACTTGTGGGAAGGGCAGCACCGGGTCATGCATATATTGTTCCCCACGTACACCGCTTTCAAAAGGAAACACGTCGTTGACGAATGCCATTGTTGGATCGTTGGATATACTACTACTGCCCGCCTAAAAAAACTGCCCATGATCATGCGATCCATCTAATGATGGCTCACCGTGATATATCCAACGTTTGTACTTCGGCCAAAACCCATTACTCTTTAGGTGCTCCCATACTGTCCTAATCGGAAATCGACACATATCACTGCGACACTTATATTTCTTGCACGGGCAATAATGGTAATCATTCCCGTTTGCATTTTCCTCGACGAACTGCAAAAAATTCACAACTCCTGTAGTGTATCGTCGGTCATGCCTTGGAAGCGAAATCCAACTCTTATCCAGATCCATATATAGCCTGATAATAATATATATGTATAACTTTAATTTATAAGAAATTAATTAACACATACATATATATATATATATATATAAATCCTTAATAATTAATTACATTACAATATATATTATTATCAACATCAACTCATATATATATGCTATTAATTAACAACCATTATTTAAGTTACACTATATATCAACAATTATTTAAGTTAATTAATTACACTATATATCAACAACTATTAATTAACATATATATATATATATATATATTTTAACACTAATTAAAATAACATCAAATTAAAACACATAATTAAACTAAAACTCAAAATCAACTCAACTAAAACTCAAAATCAACATATATACATACATTCTAACACTAAAACAACAACAAATTAAACAAAAAATCACTTAATAAATCAAAATCACTAAAACTTAAAATCAACTCAACTAAAACTCAAAATCAACATATATACATACATTCTAACACTAAAACAACAACAAAACAAAAAATCACTTACTAAATCAAAATCACTAAAACTCAAAATCAACTCAACTAAAACTCAAAATCAACAAATATACCCATATACGTACCTATATATAGCTCCACAATGTAAGAGAGGACGGATTTCAACCATACCCACAGATTTTTCACTCTTTCTCCCGTTTTTCTCATTTTTTTTTAAATGAGCAACTGCTGCCCAGATCTGAAAATATATAGACTTATAGCCGACGAAAATGTCAACTTCGTCGACCATACTTCCAAAAATTTTCGTCGGCTAATATTTCGGAGAAAGGCCGACGAAAATACAAATCGTCGGCTGAAATATGAATATAGCCGACGATTTTTTGAAAATACCAACGAAAAAAAAGGTTTCGTCGGCTATGGTTAAACTATGGCCGACGATTTTTTTTTTTGCCGACGAAAAATAAAATCGTCGGCTATTCCTTACAATTACCGACGAAAATTTTAATTCGTCGGCCGTTTTTTTTTTTTTTTCGGGAAAACCCTTTTTTCTGGTAGTGATGCCGAATCATATTTCTACTTTACAAATCCCAAATAAAACCAAAAATTACAAACTTTACAACTTTACAACAAAAATTTCCAGCAACATTTTATATACAACAATCACATAAATCAAACTTTTATAATCCCCGACAACGACGCCAAAAATTGACGTGTCGCCGAAGCGAGCAACAAGCAATAATAACCCTACAATCGTTAGTAGTATAGACATAAGTAGAGATCGTTCTAGGCCGGGGATTAAGGGTACCTGAAACATGAGATTGTTATCACAAAATATTCAAAAACACATATGCATACAATTGTCATACTTATATACATATATACATATTCACACGAAATCGAGGGGGATAAAAGGCTTGGCAGCAAAGTTGCCTCTAAATTCCTAGACAAGAAAATAAATTGCTGAAAGTAAATCCTAAGTTATTATATACAAAGTTGGTCGACATTCTTCCACAAAGAACTAGCACGAAAACAATCAAAACACATAACAAAATAGTAGACAAGACTCACGGCAAACAATGAAAAGGTGATCTAAACTCGACTTAGTTCCAATTCCCAATTAGAGCCTCAGCGGCCATCTAATCGTACTAGACTTTCTCATGTACTTAGAATTAACTCAGCGTCTAATCCTAATCTGATTACTAACCGGTTTACATGACACACACCGTCGACACATGAACTAGCTAGCAAATATGCACAAAGTCTTTTTAATTGGAAACAAGTTTAACATGCAAGACGTCACTCTTCATATTAGACAAGCAAGTTCATTTAAATTACTCCACCCCTTGTGAAAACAATACAAATAAAGCAACGCAGCGTCTACTAAATTCATATTAACTTTCGGCTAAATGAGATCAATGCCCCACACATAGCTATTGCATGAAACACCAACCTTTAAGGCACACGAATTTAAAAAACTAACCAACTACAATTTTAAACCCAAATTAACATGTATTTGCCGACTGCCTAATTACTATTTTATTAAATATTTTCCTTACAATTTTAACATGCAATCCGAATTCTTACATCCAAAAACCAATTAAAGTTAAAGAAAACAAATTGATCATGTGAATTATAAAACCAAACTTCAATCCAAACAATACATAGACATAATATTTGAAACCAAGAATTCATGCTAACTTCATAGACAAAATTTAACATAACTACAAAGAAAGAATTACAAAACCGAGAGTGGAGAGTGGATCACACTTTTAGAACACCTTTGGAGCTTCAAGTCGTGTGGATCTCGATGGATGATAGATGGTGGTGGTGCGGCAACAGTTGGTGGAGATGATGTGGTTCGGCAGGTTTTTGTGGTGGTGAAGGTAGGTTTTCGGCTAGGGATTTCTTTGTAGGATTCTTGGAGAATTTTGGTAGAGCTTTGGCTAGATTTTTGCTTTGGAATGTGACACCTTTCTTCAGGGTGCCGGCCTCTATTTATAGGAGAAGGGAAAAGTTGATTTGGGAGAGTTTTCCTTGCTCAAAACGGGATAGAAATCTTCAATAAATAAGGTTTCCTAATCCGAGTTGGAATAGGCTTTTCTCTCCTTATTGAACAAAGAAACTCTTGCTTGGCCGGCTTATGATTTCTTCTTGGACGTTGCAAAGCTCTTTGGAATGATTTGGCACGCTTGCAGCCGCTTGAAGACATTACCGGAAATTCCTCTCTGCTCGCGAGTATAGACTTTGCTAGTATCGGGTACTGGCTAGGCTTCTTGATGGCGAGTCTGGGCTTCTGGCGGGTAGCGCGAACATGCATGCTGGCGAGCTAGTGTTGGCCGCTGATCTTCTGGCGAGCAAGGTTGTTGGCGAGCGAACAAGGGCTTGGCGAGCGAGCTTTGGCGAGTATAGGCTTCTGGTGAGTATGGTTGTTGGCGGCCAATCTTCTGGCGAGCAAGATTGGCGAATGGACATTCTCTCGGAATATTTTGATTTTTGTGTCTTCAGTCGAGCATAACTTTTTGCTCAATACTCCGATTGATCTGTATTTTTTACACAAAACTCTTTAGCAAGCCAACAAAATGCATACCAAATTTCAGAAAATTTTAAAAAGGATAGGTCACAATTCATTCATCTCAGAATCACGAAAAAAACACATTTTGCACTATTTTCCAGAATTCTATAAACTCAGTCATTTTTCGGATTCTAAAGCATATTTTATCAAAACTCTACCAAAATGACACTAAACTATATTATGACTCTATTTTAGATAAATAAGGGTTAAACAAAGCATAAATGAGGGCGTAAACACATTCACCTTGTGCTCCTATCACCTTGCCTTAAAAACAACAGTTGAAGGACTAGTCCGCCGCGGCGACTTGCATCGGTATCAATGTGAACCCGGCATGTAGGAACTGCGCGGGACATGGATTTCTATCCCGCCCCACCGAGGCTAACCCCCCGCCTCCCCCGGCTCAAACACGTAGAGAAGCTCAGCGGTCCAACCACTCTTTAGCCCGATAACAAAACGCTAATTTTTCCAATTACCTAGGCATTCCAACCTGTTCGACCGATGTAATTGCAGAAGTCTATTCCAACTTAGTTTCCAACTAAGTACAAAGGGCAAATTGTTGGTAGCCAAGTCAAAGAGAAAATTGAAACAGGCATAACATAGGCTCAGGCAAAATGTCCATTCATTAAAACTCAGGGCAATGTTTACAGGGGACTACGCCACCGACAAGCAACCCGGTGGGAGTGCAAAAAAAAAAAAAAAAAAAGGAGGGAATTGTACAAAGTATGGAGCCTGCTATGGCATTCCCGCCTGCTCCTCCTCTTCAGTAACCTCTCCTTCAGTCGCCGGTCCACCCGCTGCCCCCTCATCGGCCGGCTCGGTCTCTCCCTCCAACTCCCCCTCCGCATCTGCCTGCGGCTCCGGTAGTTTTGAGGTGTCAAGATAGCCCTTAGCCTTCCAGTCGTCAAAGGCATCGGCTATGCCTACCTCCTGGGCCCGTTCCAGCAGATCAAGAAGCTCATCGCTTTCCAGATACTTCTTGACAACTCGCCGATATAGCGCCGGGTCATTCTCATCGACCGCCCCGTCGGCAGAAGCGGATGTCGTCGCCACCTCCCGCTGGAGCTCCTCGACGTTGGTCTCCAACTCGGCCCTCTCCTCCTCCAGGCCCTTCTTCTCCTCTTCAAGAGCCTCGACTTGGGCCTCTAGCTTGGCCACCTGCTTCCTGGCCCTCTCCTCCAATCGGGCCTTCTCCCGTTGGAGCTTGAATTTCTCCACCCCCAGGAGGTCCCGGGCGCTTGTCAACGCCGCCACCTGCTTCTTCAGCTCCGACAACTGTTCACTTGCATCTGACTGATACAAGTGGTACAACAGTTACAGTTTGACAGGCACCGATTAGAAAGCAACAAAGCACAAAATAATGTTGAACGGATACTAGTGGCAAACTATCCTTACCTGGAGGGCCATCTCCTTGGTTTTCAGCCGGTGCCCCTCCGGCCGCCCTCTTGGAGCCCCAGTCTTATCCAGCTCCATGCCCCTCACATCCATGAGCAGGCTCCGGACGAAAGGCTCGTCCGGGCAGCCATGCTCCAGTCCTAGCCCCGCAGCAAGAGTCTTCTCCACCCCCGATGCTCATGTGCCGGCAGCAGCACAGCTAGAGGCCGCATGAACCTTGCCTTGGACGGCAGTGGTGCCACCACTTGTCAGCTTCAGCCGCTTGGCCAAGCTCTCACCAGCCGACCGGCCGATGAAAGTAACAAACACGGAGGTCGGCATCTCCCTAGTCCTCCTCCTCTTTTCCCCCAGATCAACCTGTAAGGAAAAAGATCGGGCGGCAGACAACGGGGACCGGGCGACAGTAGGCACCGCTCCCAATCGTCGGGGAATCGTTCCAGCACCACCCGGGGGCTTGGATGGCCCACCGGGGGTCGTCCCCGATCCAGACACCCCCGGGAGTCCCGCTACAGGAGTCTTTACGCGTTTTAAGACGTAGTCCTCGTCCACAACATCAAGGGCCATGGGTTCATCGTGTACGGTCAACTTGCCGGTTTCTCGGTTAACCGTAGCTCGCGCGGCGGCATCTCCCTTCTTCTTCAGTTTGAAGACAAGATCCCGGTTGTCCATCGACAGTGTTTCGTGGGCTTTAATGGCCGTCCGGCCAAATACACCTACAGAACACCAAGCAAAGGGGTTAGACAAAACACCAACTAATTCAACAGGAACAGGTACAACCACTACCAAAAAAAAGGCTTTTGCCGACGAAAAAAAAAAACGGCCGACGAAACCAATTTTCGTCGGCTATTCTCAATAATGGCCGACGAAAATTGTTTTCGTCACTAAAAAGAAAAAAAATCGTCGGCTATTCCCCTAGAAAAAAAAAGTCGTCGATTATTTTTTTCGTCCCTAAAAAAAAAAGTCGTCGGCTATTCCCACTGAATGGCCGACGATTTTTTCTTTCGTCGCTAAAAAAATTATTTCGTCGCCTATACCCCCTAGGGCCGACGATTTAAAAATTTCGTCGCCTATTCTCTTAAAGTATAGCCGACGAAAACTTTAGTACGTTTGGCCGACGAAATTGTCATTTTCGTCGGCTATAAGTTTATATATTTTCATATCAAAACCCGGTTTACTGCAGATTTGGCGTCCGGCGTCCGAATGACGATTGTGATACCATTCCGGAAAGAGAACGACGCCAGGAATCAAACTCGTCGCTTAGCTAAGATGTGTGGGCATTTTCGGGCTTTTGAGTTCGTTTAGGGCCTCAAAACGGCAGTTTAGTATGTTTTCATAGAATAGCCGACGAAACATTGTAAATCGTCGGCTATTCTCTAAGTTTAGCCGACGAAAATTACATTTCGTCGGCTAAACTCTTGTGATCCACGCCTTTTTATTGTCCGCCGTTGGATGGCTCAGATCCAACGGCTGTTGATTTTCCAAAGTATAGCCGACGAAATATATTAAATCGTCGGCTATTCTCTAAGTATAGCCGACGAAATATATTAAATCGTCGGCTATTCTCCTTCTAAATCTTTTAAATCGCTTCCTCCCGCCTTTTTTCTCTCCTCCTTCCCCCCCTCCTCCGGCCTCCTCCTTCCCCTCCTCCTCCTTCTCCTCCTCCTTCCCCTCCTCCTCCGGCCTCCTCCTCCTCCTCCTCCTTCCCCTCCTCCTCCTCCTCCTTCTCCTCCTCCGATCCGGTATTTTTTTTTTTGCCCAAAATACAGTTATAGCCGACGAAATTGACATTATTTCGTCGGCTATAACTTTAAAATATTAATATATTCCGACGAAATAGCCCAAATCGTCGGCTATACTGCAGAACAAATAGCTGACGAAACCAAATTTCGTCGGCTATAACTTTAAAATATTAATATATTCCGACGAAATCGTCGGCCATACTCGAAAATAGCCGACGAATTTCGTCGGATATTTGACCAAGCTTTGGTCGACGAAATCATTTTCGTCGGCCATAATTCGTCAGCCAAGGTTGGAATGGCCGACGATGTCGCTTTTTTCGTCAGCCATTACTTTTACCGACGGGCTTTTACCGACGAATTATAGCCGACGAAATTTTCGTCGGTAAAAGGAATAGCCGACGAAAATTTGGAATAGCTGACGAAAAAAATTTCGTCGGCTATTCTGTCAAAGCTGGTAGTGAACCACTCCACATTCCACCACCCACCTAGATTCCCCCCAGGCTACACAGTTCCAGCACCTCCCGACGGATGAATTTGTAGGAACTATTCTCCTGGTCGGACCAGCACCCAAACACTCGGGCGATTCTATCCCTCTCCAGGTCAGACAGCTCGTACGACTGATCGCCAATCAGCTGAAAGGCCCCGGGAACGCGGTACTTCCTACTCCTTTTCTGCCAATTACCCCCCGCCATCACCACCTTCTTCCTCCAATTATTATTAAGCCAGGAGGGCAGGCAGGTTATCACCGGCTTATAGTCCCGGGCGGAAAAGCTCACACACTCCCGGGCCTTACTCTTCCTTGAGTACGTCAGCCTGTACAGGGCCCGGAACTCGTTCACCGTAGGGAAGCTCATATCACAGAGCCAGTAGAGATATCCTAGACCCAATAGTTTCCTCCACTGGTTCTCAGGAAGTTGTGTCGGTGATATCTTAATGATACTAAGCATGTACTGCACAAAGTTCGGCAACGGGAGAGAGAACCCATGTCGGAACTGGTCCTCATGAATCGTAACCCAGCCTTCCTCCGGGTAGCAGGCCGACTCTCCTACATACAGCGGCCGAAGATCTATCTCCCTGGGACCCTCAGGCTCGTCACATCCTATGGTCCTAGTCCCGTCCACAAGTGTGTAGCGTGGGGCACCCGCTGGGTGGGTCGTGCCCACAGACACTCCATAGGGAGCATCCTCCTGTCCTAGAGACCCAGACGTTGACGCCTCACCAGTCGAACGGGCGATGGCATCTAGCCCCGAGGACGAGGAGGCAAGCCAATCCTCTATCCTCTCTTGGTCGTCCGTCACCGCTGGCCGGGCGGCCGATTCAGAGGTTTCACTAGAGCTCCTAGAATCCATGTAACCTAGGGGAAAGAAAAAAAAAATAAAAACCCTATGTCCGGTCAGAAATACAACCCAAATAATGGCCGCGGGGCCGCACGAAGCATGTAACGCCTCAGCACAGCCCCACAGCGACCACTGGGCTATTCCTTCTGCCGACGAAAATATAATTCGTCGGAAAAACGGCGTCGGTAATACCAATGGCCGACGAAAATAACGAAATCGTCGACTATTCTCGAGTATGGCCGACGATATTACCGACAAAAATTCATTTTGTCGACCAAACCTGGGCAAAATATCCGACAAAATTCGTCGGATATTTTCGAGTATGGCCGATGATATCGTAAACTATAGCCGACGAAATTCGTCGGCTATTTGTTCAGAAATATAGCCGACGATTTCATCTATTTCGTCGGTTATTTCGTCAGAATATATTAATATTTTAATAGGCATTTATTAGTTATAGCCGACGAAATAATGTAATTTTCGTCGGCTATAACGGTTATAGCCGACGAAAATTGGTAAAAATCGTCGGCTATAGTGCTTATAGCCGACGAAATAATGCCAATATCGTCGGCTATTCTTACATTTGGGGGAAAAAAAATTAAATTAATTTCTAAATTACCATTCCAAGCAACCTGCAAATCACAAAGACATTCCATGCATTTGCACCAACAAGAAACACGTCTAAATGATTTATTATTTAATTTGTTCCAATATACATAAAATATAACCCTAATCATCACCTAAAGCACTAAAGTCCACCACGTCATCCCCAGCATCCTGCTCGTCATCCCCAGCATCCTGCTCGTCATCATCGGGAGGTTGAGGCATTGGAGGTTCAACTAACGGCTGAAACGGGGGCGGGGGTTCAAGGGCGTGTTGTTGTGCCGCGAACATATCACACCACCAGTTTTGTTGGGCGGCGTAGTTGTGTTGCCGAACTCTGTCGCATTCAGCATGCCAACTGGCCAGATCCAAATGATACTGCTGTGTTCTGCGGCGTAGCTCCTGTGATCTCTGGGACTCGGCCGCCAATCTTGCGGCCAATCTCTGCACTTCCCCCCTCATCTGTTGGCTGTCCCCGCCTCCCTTCTTTTGACCTCCCTTAGTGGTCTTCAGGAGCCCTATTCCAGAACTTCCCAAACCCCGGCAGTAGTATTGGTTTGACCGGTCTGGGAAGGCTGCGTCGAACATCCTCGCTGCCGTTTGGACATTCGATCGGTCGACCTGACGCAGGGCTTCTTCCAGATCTGCCTCTGAAATGCTCGGTTGTATCTCCCGAACTACTTGCTGGAACACCTCTTCTTCGGCCCGGTTCACCCTCTCCTAATTGAACGGGAAAAAATAATAATTAATATTCTAATAAATATATAATTAAGTAAAATTAATAATTAAAATTTTAAAATCGTAATCAACGACTTACGAGCTGTTTTGTCGCTTCTGGATAAGCGATCTTGAACGTCTCCACGTACGAGTTGCTATCAGGATGATCTCTAAGCGCCTCCTCCTGATATTGTGCAAACGGCCTAGAACCACCATGATGGGGGGTTGTGTTACGGCGGCGGTTCGCAGAGTGTACCCGAGACCGTTCCTTCAAACAAATAATAAAATATTAGAAAAATGCATCAAAAAATATTAGTGTAATAATTATAAAATAATTAAACTAATAATTAAAATTTTAACAAAATAAACATTTATAGTTAAGTTTAGTATTTACCTGTATAAGTGGGTTGTTGAAGTCTACTGTCTTCAACCAACGCCACTCGTACTCCATGAACATGAACTCTCTGGGAGTACCCATACGACCACGGTTGTCGTATTGGGTAAAGTGGGAACGGAGCTCGTTCTTCCACTCTTTGAACCTACGGAAAAAACAAAAGTGCATTAGAAATATTATTAATATCATAAAATATTTCGAATTATAAGATAAAGAATTCCCAACGTACCTCAACGACTGCATCGCGTCCGCCCAATGCTGCTTATGTTCTGCAATCTCGAAGTATGTCTGAAAGATAATATTTTATTAGTTTTACAATTATAACAATACCGAAATTTATTAAATATTACGTAAAATAAATTAAATTTTTTAAATTACTCACTGACGCGGCGTTGTTCACCTCCCTCTTGATCTCTTCGGGCACATTGATGAGTCGCCGAAGCGAGCATCAAGCTATAATAACCCTATAATCGTTAGTAGTATAGAATAAGTAGAGATCGTTCTAGCCGGGGATTAAGGGTACCTGAGATATGAAATTGTTAGACAAATATATACACATATATAAACACAAACGTCACAATGGGGGGAATAAGTATGGCGTCGGCAGCAAGCTGCCCTAAATCTAATTGACACGAAATTTAAACCCTAATCTACTATATACAAGTGATCATCATCTCTCACACAAAACAGTTCACACAAAAGACTCTTTAACACATAGATTTGCATGCAAGAAGGTAAGGATCAAGTATTTAGCATGTTCAAGACCTAAATTAGTTTCGACACAACTAGAGCCTCCAGCAGTTTTCCAATTGTTAGACTTCTTAAATTCTTAGAAACTACTCCAGCGTATGACTTCTAAGGTGATGCTAATCCGGTTTTACACGTTTTAACATTTAAGCATATGAGTCTAAATCGAAGACATGTAAACAAGCAAGGTTGTCAATCATCTTATTTAACATGCAAGTAATCTAAGGTTTTTACCCTAGGTGAGCAACACAAAACAAACTACTCCAGCGTATGACTTATTCGTATTACTCGGTTATATGAAACCTAACATCTAGATTTACATGCTTCCAGCCAATACTAATGCTTCGGTTTATAAGGCACACTTCTTAGATTACTAACCAAATTAAATCCTAAACATGCTTCTAATACCACTGTCCTAATTATCCAAACATACAAAATCCATGAATTAACATTGTAAAATTCATCACATAAATTCCAACAAAGATCGCAATTTATGTTCATCATACAATACCAAACAAAAACAAAGTATTTTTATAACAACAAATGTGACTAAACCGAAAATAAAAATACAAGTCATAGGGATGGATCACACTTTAGAAACCTTGGAGAGCTTCGTCTTGTTGTGGTGAATGAGGCTCGGCAGTGGCTGAGGTAGGGAATGGAATCGGTGGTGAAAGGTGGTGGAATCGGTGGACTTGTGGTTTAGGGTTTCGGTTTAGAACTTTGGTAGAACTTTTGGCAGAGTTTCGGCTAGTGTTTTTGCAAGAGATGAGATGATTTTTAGAATGCATAAGTGAGGGTATATATAGAGGAGAGGGGGTGCCGGCAGCCCTTTAGCAAAGAGGAATAGATAAAACCAAGTGGGATAAGGATTTGCAACCTTCCTTTCATAGTTCAATTAGGTTTTCTTTTTCTGAATTTTTCTTCAAGGCTTGGGCTTCACATCTTCATGGACTTCTTCAATAATCATTGGACTTCATTGTATAAGTTTTGATCCACAGAAAATGCATCCAATTGCCGGCAGCACAACATTGCACATAATCTGCCTTATTCGGCAGCTTCTCCTAGTTTGACTAGGAGAACTTCTTTCTTCATATTTTTCTTCAATGCCATGGCTAAGTGTCATCCTTCTTCCTTCCATAAGCTTGGAGTGTCTTCACAAATGCTCTTGTACATCATATGGTCCATCGAAAAGCAGCAATTGTGAAAAGGAAGTAATAGGTTCCTGGAATCGGCAGAAAAGACCTTGTTGCAGTAGTTCCGGCATATCTCCACCCTCGGAGCTCCGATTGATGCGATTCCAAGTCTCAGATAAACTAGACACATATGGACATCTCCCCATAAAATACTCGATCAAATTCCTTGTGAGTCGTCGGGAATGATTTTTGGAAGTTGGATCAAAGTCCCAGGAAAATCCTGGAAGCCCCTGGATTGGAATGCTCGGACTGCCGTTTTGCAGCCGACTTTTGGGTGACTTCCCGAACTCCGAGTGATCTGAAATTTTAACACAACATTCCTCAGTATGTGAATAATAAGCACACCAAATTTTATAGAATTCGGACAAGGATAGATCACAGTTTCACTCATCTCAAAATCACGAAAAAGACATATTTTGCATTATTTTCCAGATTTCTCAAACTTAGTCATTTTTCGGATTCTTAACCATTTTTCGCCAAACTCTACCAAATTGACACTAAACTAAATTATGACTCAATCTTAGATAAATAAGAGTTAAACAAAGCATAAATGAGGGCATAAACATATAATATCGTTGCACATTGTGCTCCTATCAACTACCCCACACTTATCCTTTGCTAGTCCCTTAGCAAACTAAATTAAACTAGACTCTAAACAAACTATTGCCCCTAACAATTTGTCTCAGGCTCGTATGTACACATAGCTTTCAAGTTAATGCATGAGAATGCTAAGCACGAAAATTCCAAGCTTCAAGAACATGTGACATCAATATGAACATATAAGAGCAAAAGGTAAGCATGAAGACATGTTAAGCTAGTTCAATCCTCCTCACTAGGCATACTCTCTTCTTCTCTCTCGAAGCATGGCTTATTCACTCGATAGTATATGCAAGTGAAAGATAATGAATTACAAAGAGTGACTTGCATATATCAAAGAAACGAAAAGCACTTTGTGAATTTTGATAAAAAAAACCTCATATGATAACTATATGCACCAATGAACCAAAACCATATGCTTAATCTTGAGATAATCTCCACAAATCAAGTTTAACCATCTTAAGAATCATGAAATAGATCAATAAAAGGGTTGTAATGGGGCTAGGCTAAGAGGTGTTCGATATTTGGATAAGGAGGCTTAGAAACGTCACCATGGCTTTTGGCAAAGCTCAAATCTCCTTATGTCTTCTCGCCGAAAGGGTCAAATTTCATCTTGTTGGACCCATACTTCATTCTTTTCTTCCCATAACATTACAACAACATTCAAGACAATAGCCATGCACAAAAATTTTTCATTTTTCAAGCCTATGCCGTACCCTATATTTGTTTTCTCTTTTCTCGGCTTCTTTCCTTCTTTTTCTTTTGATCCGAGCACATTTTTCTCTTTTCTTTTTCTTTTGGCACGGCATACATACACTTCTTATATAGATTCATGGCTAAGTCTACCCCACACTTGTTCTTCTTCATCACACACGCGAAAACGCTTTCAAAAATCAAGCTTTGCCAATACTTTGATTAAGGGTAAAGGCACAACTATACTAAGTTCATGGATAGTGTTTAAGGGTGATGAAAGAAAAGGCTCAACATAGGCTCAAAGGGGTTTACTAAGGTGTCCCACGACAGGCTCCAATAGGGCTCATGCTTTATTTGGCAATGGTGGTAAACCTAAATGATCTTTATTCAATCATATTCAAAATCAAGGTATTTTATGATATAAACGTTTCGAAAACCAACAAGAGTAAGTTCTAGCATACTAGAGTTCATTAAAAGCTATGGCATATAGTCATCAAATATGCAAAGAATTATGAGGTTTCATGCTTCCTACGAATCTATCGAATTTTATCTTTTTATTGCTCAAGAAGAAAGCAAATTGGCACAACATCTCACATAGGTTGTTTAGGAAATAAACTAGCTAAAACATGCATGCTTGATAATCAACAAGTCCTACATGCTCCTACCAATGCACATAATCCATGAAACTCACAATTTTAATTGTATGCACAACTATCATCTATGTATGCAAAGAGGAGAAAAACATCATTGACATATTAGGGGCATCCTAAGACTCGAAACAAACAAATTAAAACACTCTCTTTTTGTGGAACAATTTTCTGAATTTTTCTTTTCTAAACTAAGCACACAAAGAACAAAAACAAAAACGGAATATACTATCCCACCCCACACTTAGAAAATTACATTGTCCTTAATGTAAGCACATAAATATATCAACGAATTTCCTAAGCATGCAATTGACTAACATATTCCAACATATCATCACAAATCAAAGAAGAAAAGAAGGGTTAAGAAAATTCAAACTCTCGATGATGGCTCCTTCACTTTTCTTTGATCGAATTGGGTTGCCTCCCAAGTAGCGATTTGTGTTTATAGTCCATAGCCTAGACTTTTCACAGTGTGTTGCATGTGTTCATCTCGCTCCAAAGTAACTCAAATCGGCGTGAAGAAGGGCAACAAGAAGATCATTGCATGCTGTATCCGATTGTGTTGCAGTCGGCGTGTCCGATGTATGCACCGTGTCTGGTACTGCTGCAAGCGTATCCGGCGTATCTTGTGGCGTAGCAGCCTTGTGTTCAGCCTCCTGTGTGAGAGTGTTAACCCTGCCGGCAATGGCAGGTTCGGCAGGAGGTGGTGGTACGGCATGAGTTGGGCGCTGCTGCTCGGTAGCAGGGTTTGTATCCGTATCGGTTGTTTTGGTGGTGTCCGGCATTGTATCGGATGCAGCAGGGTGCGTATCGGCATTGTGCAGCTGTGATACAGCGGATGAAGGGGGACTCGGCAGTTCAGCAACAGGAATTGAGCCAGCAGTGGCAGCAGTCTTGTGGCAAGGGACATCATGTAAATCATGGTCGTCGATTGTGTGCTCCTCGAATGAATCAAAGTAAGGCTTGAGCCGATGTCCATTCACTTTGAAAGTCTTGCTCGATATATTACGTCGAATCTCAATGGCACCATGAGGAAACACATTTGTAACAATAAATGGTCCAACCCAGTGAGAGCGTAGCTTTCCCGGAAAGAGGTGAAGCCGTGTATTAAACAAGAGAACTTTTTGCCCAACTTCAAACTTCTTTCCCCGAATCATCTTATCATGGTACGCTCTTGTCTTTTCCTTATAGATCCAAGCGGCCTCATATGCTTCATTGCGTATCTCTTCAAGTTCATTGAGTTGCAGCTTCCTATGAAGGCCGGCCTCATTGATGTCCATGTTGAAACTTTTAACGGCCCACCATGCTTTGTGTTCTAACTCAACCGGTAAGTGACATGCTTTGCCATAAATCAACCGAAAAGGAGACATACCTATCGGTGTCTTGTACGCAGTCCTATAAGCCCACAAAGCATCCTCGAGACGATCACTCCAATCCTTCCTTGAAGGTCCAACGGTTTTCTCAAGTATTTGCTTGATCTCTCGATTACTAACCTCGACCATACCACTTGTTTGGGGGTGATAAGGTATAGACACCTTATGATTGACTCCATACTTCTTCAATAAAGCTTCAATTGTGCGGTTACAAAAATGGGATCCTCCATCGCTAATCAAGACTCTTGGAACTCCAAAACGTGAAAAGATGTTGGTCTTGAGAAACTTGGCTACCACCTTGGCATCATTGGTGCGTGTAACCCTTGCTTCGATCTACTTCGATCTACTTCGACACATAATCAACCGCAAGCAATATGTAAAGAAAACCCTTACTTGAAGGAAACGGTCCCATGAAGTCAATCCCCCAAACATCAAAAATTTCAACCACAAGGATAGGCGTGAGCGGCATTTGGTCTCTAGCTCCAATGTTCCCCATTCTTTGGCATCTATCACATGCTTTGCAAAACATGAATGCATCTTTGAAAATCATAGGCCAAAAGAAACCACAAGTGAGAACCTTTAATGCCATTTTCTTGGGTCCAAAGTGCCCACCGCAAGCTTCACTATGACAAAAAGCAAGAATAGAACGATGCTCATTGTCCGGAACACACCTTCGTATCACTTGATCACTACATTGCTTCCATAAGTACGGATCATCCCACAAGAAGTGTCGAGCTTGCTTCCTTATTCTCTTTTGTTGGTGGCTCGGCAACTCTTTGGGAAATCGGTTTGTAGCAAGAAAATTTGCAATGTCGGCATACCAAGGCTCATGTACTTCAAGTCGAAAAAGTTGCTCATCCGGAAAGGTTTCACATAGGGGCAGCCGATCCTCTTCCTTGACAAGTCTACTCAAATGATCGGCTACAACATTCTCTACTCCTTTCTTGTCTTTAATCTCAATGTCGAACTCTTGAAGCAAAAGAATCCATCGAATGAGCCTCGGCTTAGCATCCTTCTTCGTCATAAGATATCTCAAAGCGGCATGATCACTATAAACAATAACTTTGGAATTCAAAAGATATGATCGAAACTTTTCCAAAGCAAAAATTACCGCTAAGAGTTCCTTCTCCGTTGTTGTGTAGTTGAGTTGAGCATCGTTGAGAGTCCTTGAAGCATAGTAAATGGCGCATGGCTTCTTCTCAATTCGTTGTCCAAGTACCGCTCCAAGTGCATAATCACTAGCATCACACATCAACTCAAATGGCTCGTCCCAATTAGGGGAAACTAGAATCGGCGCCGTACACAACAATTCCTTCAATCGGCAAAAGGCAATCTCACATGCCTCCGACCACTCAAACGTCACCTCCTTTTGTAACAAGTTGCTCAATGGCTTGGCAATTGAAGAGAAGTCTTTGATAAATCTCCGATAAAACCCCGCATGGCCAAGAAAACTTCTCACATCCTTCACACACCTAGGGCTCGGCAATGCTTGTATTAGCTCCACCTTGGCTTTGTCAACTTCTAAGCCTCTTGCCGAAATAATGTGTCCTAGAACAATGCCTTGTGTGACCATGAAGTGACACTTCTCCCAATTGAGCACAAGATTTGTCTCTACACACCTCTCAAGTATCTTCTCCAAGTTCCCCAAACATGCATCGAAGGTGCCTCCATACACACTAAAGTCATCCATAAACACTTCGATAATGTCTTCAATAAAATCCGAGAAGATGGCATACATACATCTTTGAAAAGTGACGGGTGCGTTGCATAGTCCGAATGGCATCCGCCGATAAGCAAACGTGCCAAATGGACAAGTAAAAGTGGTCTTCTCTTGATCATCCGGGTGTATCATGATTTGATTGTAGCCACTATATCCATCAAGAAAGCAATAGAAAGAATGGCCAGCTAACCTCTCTAGCATTTGATCCATAAACGGCAAAGGCATGTGATCCTTCCTCGTTGTAGCGTTGAGCTTCCTATAGTCGATGCACATCCGATGACCGGTTACAAATCTTTGTGGCACAAGCTCATTCTTCTCATTCTTGACAACCGTTACACCACTCTTCTTTGACACTACTTGCACGGAAGATATCCACTTACTATCCGAAATTGGGTAAATTACCCCACAATCAAGCAACTTGATAATTTCTTCTTTCACAACTTTCATCATGGGAGGGTGAAGTCGACGTTGAGCTTCTTTTGTCGGCTTAGCTCCGTCTTCTAATAAGATGCGATGAAAGCAAGTAGTAGGGCTTATTCCCTTGATATCCGCTAAGGTCCAACCTATGGCGGTCTTGTACTTCTTAAGCACACGTATCAAATCTACCTCTTGCTTCTCACTAAGCATTGAAGACACAATAACCGGTAGTGTATCTTCTTCTCCAAGATAAACATACGTTAAGTGACTAGGGAGTTCTTTAAGTTCTAATTTTGGGGCCTCTTCCACACTTGGTCGAAATTTGGTTGTGGCACTTGGAATTGACAAGAGCGAATCAAACTTTGAATAAGGCCGAGCCTCTAACTCGGCACACACTTCCACTAAGCTCGGCAATATCTTGTATGGCTCGGCAATGATGCTATCTTCCGTGACTCGTTCTCCCTTCTTGTCAAATCCGACCCCATGCTCAATCGCTAATTGTTATGCGTCAAGCGAGGTCGACATAACTTGCTCGACCTCCTCCAAAACATCAATGGCACAACCCTCCTTCAAATCAACATTGGGGAATTTCATGCATCAAACACATTGAACTTGATCATCTCACCATCAAACTCCATAGTTAGGTTGCCCTCGGCCACATCTATCTTTGTGCGCGCGGTCCTCATAAATGGTCGCCCTAGTAGCAATTGAGTGTTATTGACCGGCGAATCCTCCATCTCAACCACATAGAAATCGGCAGGGAATATCAATTGATTGACTTGCACCAACACATCCTCCACATAACCCTCCGGATACTTGCTTGAGCGATCCGCAAGTTGAATGATGACATTGTCCTTCTTGAGAGGCCCTATACTCAACGATTGATACACATTGAGTGGCATGACATTGATCGATGCTCCCAAATCCAACATCACATCCTCAAAACGAGTGTTGCCTATGACACAAGGCACATTGAAGCTTCCCGGATCCTTCATCTTTGGTGGCAACTTCCTTTGAATAACGGCCTATACCGTCTCGCTCATAGTCACCACACGAGTCTCCCTCGTATGCCTTCTAGCCAGGCAAAGCTCCTTCAAAAACTTAGCATACTTTGGTACTTGCTTAATGCACTCCAACAAAGGAATGTTGACTTGCACTTTCCGGAAAATCTCCAACACCTCCTCATCGGATTTATCCTTCTTCGATTTAGCAAAGCGAGAAGGGAATGGAATGTTTGATGTCGGCACCCTCCCTTGCTTGCTTGGTTCGGCACTAACTCATTCTTCGATGTCGCGGGATCATACTCAAGCTCATTGCGCAGCCCCCTATCTTTCACATGGTTGTTGCCGGCGTCACCCCCTTGCTCGGCAGAATTCTTCTCGGCAGCAGCCCTGCCGACTGCATGATGACTCTCGGCAGTGGCATCCTTGGCTGCTGCATTGCCTTCGGTCTCCTTAGTATGGCTGCCGGCAATGGCAGGTCCGGCAGCCATCTCTTCATCCTCAATAACCTCAAAAGTTACTCGCTTCTTCTTTGGACTTGTTGGAGGAAACAACTCTCTTCCACTACGAGTTTGAATCACTTTTGCTTGCTCGTTCCTCGGATTGGGAATCCTATTTCTTGGTAACTTCCCTTGCTCATTAAATGATACGACCCGAATCTGGAATTAACTTTTTGCGGTGTTACGAGTACTTTTACTCCTCGGGGATTGTTACGATTCAAGGTTGACTTCTAAATAAGTTGACCTGACCGAGGATTTTATTTGACGATGAAATAGATGTCGTCGAAGCGAGTCCGTGGACACGCGGCACGATTTATTTGGAGTTGGTATGAAAAAGTTGTGATCTAAAATCGGAAATTGTCCGATTTTGGACGAGTATAAATAGCCGCGGGGAATCTTCCCGAAACGGCATATTCCCTTTTTCTTCTTTTTTTCTTTTTCTTTTCTTTTCCCCTTCTCTTTCTCTCTCCTCTCCCCCGATCCCGTTCGGCCTCCGGCCGAACTGGGCCGGCGCACGGGTCCCATTCCGACCGGCTCGGCCTCCTCGTCTTCGTGGTGGCAGCGGCGTGGCGTGAAACGCCGCCGTGAGGCCGTGCGAAGCCGAGCAAGGTTCGACTGTGTCGAACCTCGTCCTCCCTCCTCCGGCCAAGATTCCACCCGATTCTTGGGGGGAAATGAAGACGTCGACGTGTGCAATCATTCCATGGAAGGAATCGAACCGAATTGCACCAGGTAAGGAGGAATTAGGAATTGAAAATTTTTAGGGTTTTTAGGAAATTTCGATTGAAGTTGTGATTTTGATGTTTTTTGTTTAATTGGAGACTTTAATCGTGTTCAAAACTTGAATTGGAGTGGATTGAGTGAAATTTGGAGTTTGATGGTTGAATTTTTGGAGAAATTGGTGGAGGGGCGGTTCTGCCGCCGTACCGGCCGCCTTCGGGGGCGGCTGCAGTGGTGTTGGGCGGCGGAGACGGTGAGATTGAGGGTCTGAGATGGTTTGGGATGGTTTTGGAGTGGAATAGAGGTGTTTTTGACCTCCGGTGGCGGAGCTGCCGGCGGCGATGGCGGCGCTCCGGCGGCGCCGGCAGCGGCGGCGCTGTTCCGGCGGCCAGAGGTTGATGATGATGAACAGTGACAGTAAAAGGTAAAAGGTAAAACGGTAAAACGGTAAAAGGTGAAAAGTAAATGGCAAAACAGTAAAAGTAAACAGTAAACAGTAATTAATAAAAGTAAAAAGGTAAACAGTAAAAGTAAATAGTAAACAGTAAACAGTAAATGGTAAATAGTAATTGGATTTTAACCATTTACTGTTTAACTTTCAGAATTTACTGTTTTACCTAGAATAATTACAGTTTGGCCATTAAAAGTTATTGTTGACTTATCGTAAAAAGGGTAAAAGCCGATTAAAAGAGTTTTACGACGAAATAACTGGGAAAAGAATTAATCGGACACCGAGTGGGTGTCCTGAGTAAATTCGGACGTAGATTATCGGTATTAAAGCGTAACTCCTATACCGATAACTGAAAAGGAAAAATTAGGGGTTTTCGGACGAGCGAGGCATGTCGATGGATTTATGTATATTTGATTTGATTTTTACGGCATGGTGATTTGCCGGGTATTTTGATTTTACGGCATGTTGAGTTGCCGGGGATTCATTGCTATATTCTTTGAGGCTACGAGTTTATGTGATTATATATATATATATAAGCCTCGGACGTACGGTCGGGGATCGTACGGATTGTTATATAAAGGGGAAAGGGGTTTATGATTTGTTTTCGGATTTACACCATACGAGGGTCCACGGTATTATTACATTTATGCTAGCTAGCGAGGCCTCATCCCACGCGAGGTGACGACTTGACCATATAGGTCAGATTCACGCTCGGTGGTCGACGTAGGGTGGTATATATTGAGGCGGTGACGTGTCTAGGTAGTAGACTTAGACACGGGGGGAGTCAATAGGACTCTCGGACCCGGAGCCTGACGAGGTTCCAGTTATTTATGGTGGGAAGACTTTCCCCTGTTGCATGGCCAATGGGATTTGGTCATGAGGATGTTTTCACTGTGATGGCGGGAATATTTCCTCAGTGAGGCTTTCAGTTTTAATAAATTCCCGCAGCAGTTGATTGAGATTTTTATATTATTATTTGACGTGATATAAGATTTTTATACGATTATATGGTGTGACTTCGGGAATATTTCATTTATGAGACTTTCAGTTTTGATAAAGTCCCGAAGCAGTGAATTAAGATTTCTATATTTTTATATTATCCAGTTTCGGGAATATTTCCTCTATGAGGCTTTTGATATTTCATAGATTCCCGAATCAGTGAAACTGGAATTTTATTTGACCAAAGAGATTGATTGAGACGTATTATAAATTGATTTTCAAATGGTTATGATTTTATATATATACATATATGTAAACAAAGGAGTTTGTTTATATGAGTTGTCAGCGAGGCTGAGCTGTTTTAATAGAGTTTTCTATAAAATGTGGTACGATTATTTATACATATGCATGCATTGTGATTTTCCGATTAGTATGAAAATGGGGGAAAGTGATATAATGTTTTTAACGAAAAGTTTTAGTTGAAATCATTTTATTTTTATCCACTCACTCTAACGTTTTTAAATTACTTTCCCATGGGCCCTTCGTTTTAAAATGCCCAGTGTGCAGACTAGTAGTAGAGGTCAACGATACTCAGGTCGAGGCATAGTCGGCGTCAGTTTTGCTTCCGTTTGGTAGGATCTTTTGATTTCCTATCCTTTTGATTTTTGTATCTCTAGCTACTTTCTATAGAATGCTCTGATAAATTGTAAATGTTTTAAAAAGTGTTTTTACTTCTGTGTTGAGAAGTTGTTGGAATCTTGGGGGAGCAGGTGGCTCCTAGAGTCAGGGTGGTTCTTATAGAAGTGTTCTGTGTTTTTGACAGGTGAGGGTTGTCCATTTTAAGAGAGGTCATGTCGATTTTTCGATAAAATCTCTCTTAAGGTGGTCCCCGCAGGATCTGATCCGGGTTTCGGGGTGAAATCTGGTTCGGGTCCTGTCATTAAATCTTCCCATGAAATCTACAACTTGGCCCATTTGAGTCTTGAACTCACCAATGTCCGTTTGATGATTTTGTTGCCCCGCGAGTAATGCTTGAGTCGCACTCGACAATGATTGAAGCAAAGCATCGTACTTAGGATTGCTCGCTGCGGTTTGGCCTTGGCTCGGCCCTCCTTGAGCTTGGTTTGGCAATGCCCCATACGGCCCTTGGTTTGGCTGAAAATGTTGCCGAGGCACAAAGGGTGCTCTCGGTGCAAACGGTGCTCCTCCCTCTCTCGGTTGCATAGGTGCCCTAAGCACATTGTCATTATTTGCCCATCGAAAGTTAGGATGATCATTGAACCTCGGATTGAAATTTCCAAAACGTTGGCCTCCTTGAAAACCAATAGCATTGCACTCCTCTACTCCCTCACTAACTCCAAATTGAGGGCATTGTTCGGTCTCGTAGCCCTCGGTGCAAATTCCACAAACAATAGCACGCTTCTTCATCAAATTACTCACCAAATCGGTAAGCTTGTCCACTTTCTCTTCTAACTTTGAGCTCGAAGACGTCTCATGCACTTTCTCATTCCTTTGCACATTGCCTCGTGCCATGCCAAATTGTTGGTTGTTCAAGGCACGAACTTCCAACAAACTTCTTGCCGCACCGGCATTCAACTCCAAAAAGCTACCTCCCGCGGCCGAGTCAAGAAACTCTCTCTCCATGACGCGCAATCCCTCATAGAAATATTGCAACAAGAGCCCATCGCTAATGCCATGCGATGGACACAAAGAAACTAGGGACTTGAACCTCTTGTAGTAGTCGAAGAAAGTCTCATCTCCGGCTTGCTTCACACTAGTAATTTGCTTCCTCAGATCAGTGATACGTGAAGCAGGAAAGTACTTGAGTAGAAACTCATCCATCATAGTACTCCACGAAACGATGCGACCACTAGGCACCTCAAACAACCACTCCTTCGCTTGATCTTCTAATGAGAACGGAAAAGCCTTCATTTTGAAGTGTTGCAAATCGGTCCCTCTTGGACACATAGACTTCGTGGTGAAGTTAAACCACTGTAGATGCTTGTTAGGGTCCTCACTTGGCATCCCATAAAACGATTTCAGCTTATGGAGGAATCCACTCCTCAATTCAATCTCTCCAGTCTTATCAGCTTCCAAGGGAGGATAAGTGATATTCGAAGGAGCAACTCCAGCTCCAGCAACATGACCATTATGTGATCTGATTGAAGCCATTATCTCTTCTTCTTCCTCTGATTCGGCAAAGGCTACAAACTCTGGATTCTCAAGATCACACGATGACGAAACAACTGAAGGGGAACTCGGCAGACTGTCAGAAACGGACGGCACTAATGGTGATGAAACTGATGAACTAGTTGGTGACGATGGCGATAATGGCACAAAACGAGCAATAGCGAGTTCTTGATCTAAACATTGCAAACGGCCTTGGAGATCTCTTGTCCAAATATTAGATTCGGACATCCATTATTTCTGAAATTTGCAACATTTAAACAAGTTAGAACATCGTAAAGAAATAGAAAGCAAGAATATACATTATTACAAGCCACGGCATTGGCAATTACACAACATATTTCAAACAATAGCATACAAAATCACATTCGGCAAAGGCACATAAATTTCGGCAAAGCACAAGTATGGTTCGACAATAAGAGAGCAAAATTCAAAACGTCCATGATCATGTAATCGCTAAGTCTAATTTCTTTTAAAATTTGTTCTAACTCTCGAAGTACGTGGAGCAGAGGAGATAACGGTGCAATGGACTGATACAGCCCCCGGTAGTATCATGCTTTACCCGATATACCTCAAGAGTTTAAACCACACAACATGTTTTATCTTTGAAGAAAATAGGCCACATATGTCAAGTTAAGTTCTAGCGTCTAAAGTGAGGTGATGCTTCGGCACAAGCTGTCGACTAGGTCGTGCGGATTTTACGTTTCAAAGGTCATTAAAATCACGGAGGGCGAACCCCCTACAGGAACCAGGCAGGACTCGTTGTTGGACACCACGGAGGGCGAACCCCCTATCGACTCACTCACCGAGAATGAACATCAGTCTGTGGGCCTTGAGATCCAGTTAAACAAACCTGAGAACCATATCTATGATAATAATTTCCCCATACTTTGTAAAACAAACACGGATCCCTAGCAGTCTACAAGTGTTGATTAAAACCACCCTCAACCTCATAGAAGTAATACTATTACCGAAGAGACGCTTATATGCTAGGGGGGGAAGTATCCCGCGTTTCTCAATCTACATAGAAACGGTCTCCGACATAGCACCATTCACATGAAGGGTTTTGGTTATGATCAACAAAAGTGGCTTCACCTACATGTTACACTTTAGAAACTACAATAAACTCAAACATACACAACACTATCAACTCCCTAGAAATTAAACTAAGTGATTACCAACATACATCAATATACATCATGCAACTTCCAAAATTTAAACTCTACATGCCGAAGCATATTTCTACTTTACAAAATCCCAAAATAAAATTGAAATTACAACTTTTACAAATATACAACAAAAATTTCCAGCAACATTATATACACAACAATAATCATAAAACAAGCTTTTATAATCCCCGGAAACGGCGCCAAAAATTGGTGTGAGCCTAAGGTCGCACACAATGATAAACCCTACAAAATATCGTTAGTAGTATAGAATAAGTAGGGATCGTTCTAGCCGGGGATTAAGGGTACCTGAGATATGAAACTGTTAGACAAATATATACACATATATAAACACAAACGTCACAATGGGGGGAATAAGTATGGCGTCGGCAGCAAGCTGCCCTAAATCTAATTGACACGAAATTTAAACCCTAATCTACTATATACAAGTGATCATCATCTCTCACACAAAACAGTTCACACAAAAGACTCTTTAACACATAGATTTGCATGCAAGAAGGTAAGGATCAAGTATTTAGCATGTTCAAGACCTAAATTAGTTTCGACACAACTAGAGCCTCCAGCAGTTTTCCAATTGTTAGACTTCTTAAATTCTTAGAAACTACTCCAGCGTATGACTTCTAAGGTGATGCTAATCCGGTTTTACACGTTTTAACATTTAAGCATATGAGTCTAAATCGAAGACATGTAAACAAGCAAGGTTGTCAATCATCTTATTTAACATGCAAGTAATCTAAGGTTTTTACCCTAGGTGAGCAACACAAAACAAACTACTCCAGCGTATGACTTATTCGTATTACTCGGTTATATGAAACCTAACATCTAGATTTACATGCTTCCAGCCAATACTAATGCTTCGGTTTATAAGGCACACTTCTTAGATTACTAACCAAATTAAATCCTAAACATGCTTCTAATACCACTGTCCTAATTATCCAAACATACAAAATCCATGAATTAACATTGCAAAATTCATCACATAAATTCCAACAAAGATCGCAATTTATGTTCATCATACAATACCAAACGAAAACAAAGTATTTTTATAACAACAAATGTGACTAAACCGAAAATAAAAATACAAGTCATAGGGATGGATCACACTTTAGAAACCTTGGAGAGCTTCGTCTTGTTGTGGTGAATGAGGCTCGGCAGTGGCTGAGGTAGGGAATGGAATCGGTGGTGAAAGGTGGTGGAATCGGTGGACTTGTGGTTTAGGGTTTCGGTTTAGAACTTTGGTAGAACTTTTGGCAGAGTTTCGGCTAGTGTTTTTGCAAGAGATGAGATGATTTTTAGAATGCATAAGTGAGGGTATATATAGAGGAGAGGGGGTGCCGGCAGCCCTTTAGCAAAGAGGAATAGATAAAACCAAGTGGGATAAGGATTTGCAACCTTCCTTTCATAGTTCAATTAGGTTTTCTTTTTCTGAATTTTTCTTCAAGGCTTGGGCTTCACATCTTCATGGACTTCTTCAATAATCATTGGACTTCATTGTATAAGTTTTGATCCACAGAAAATGCATCCAATTGCCGGCAGCACAACATTGCACATAATCTGCCTTATTCGGCAGCTTCTCCTAGTTTGACTAGGAGAACTTCTTTCTTCATATTTTTCTTCAATGCCATGGCTAAGTGTCATCCTTCTTCCTTCCATAAGCTTGGAGTGTCTTCACAAATGCTCTTGTACATCATATGGTCCATCGAAAAGCAGCAATTGTGAAAAGGAAGTAATAGGTTCCTGGAATCGGCAGAAAAGACCTTGTTGCAGTAGTTCCGGCATATCTCCACCCTCGGAGCTCCGATTGATGCGATTCCAAGTCTCAAATAAACTAGACACATTTGGACATCTCCCCATAAAATATCTCGATCAAATTCCTTGTGAGTCGTCGGGAATGATTTCTCGAAGTTGGATCAAAGTCCCAGGAAATCCTGGAAGCCCCTGGATTGGAATGCTCGGACTGCCGTTTTGCAGCCGACTTTTGGGTGACTTCCCGAACTCCGAGTGATCTGAAATTTTAACACGACATTCCTCAGTATGTGAATAATAAGCACACCAAATTTTATAGAATTCGGACAAGGATAGATCACAGTTTCACTCATCTCAAAATCACGAAAAAGACATATTTTGCATTATTTTCCAGATTTCTCAAACTTAGTCATTTTTCGGATTCTTAACCATTTTTCGCCAAACTCTACCAAATTGACACTAAACTAAATTATGACTCAATCTTAGATAAATAAGAGTTAAACAAAGCATAAATGAGGGCATAAACATATAATATCGTTGCACATTGTGCTCCTATCACACATCAGCCCACCGCGTCCACAACATAGGGACTCTGTCCCTAATCAGTGCCCCCACGCAACCCGTGTAGTCGCGGCGTTTTTTCCCCTGAACCTCCTGATTAGGAGGTTCGTTGATCCGGATCCTCCCGCTGCTCGATCTCAACAGTTCTCCTGAGCGTGTCAAAACATATGACACCTCTCGTATTCCTCGTTGAACTGCTAGCGGCTGTCCCTATCACATAAACGACGATTGGTTAATAAAATTAAATATTAGTGCGTTAATTTTAATAAAACATTTAATTAATAAAATCAAATGTTACCTGAACTCGATGACCCGTCTGTCGACTTTCCTTTTCTCCTCGCCGAAATCAGGAGGTCAGGGTTCTCAAATGGCTGCTACTGGTATGCCTCCGCAGCACTCACGTACTGAGGCATAGCAGGCCATATGGGCACACCTCAAAAATCGACCTCGGGTATCGCAGGAATGTTGTACGGGAGGTAGAGCTGATTTGGGAGAGTAGGCCCCTCAGTCGAGTCAGCAGCAAACGTCGTCGGACTCGTCATCGGCTCCCGATGAACCTCAGGCATACGGACCTGAGGAACATCTGCAGCTATCTCGTCCTGAAATAGCTGCCTACTGAACCTCGGAGCATCTGGCCCGACAGGGGGACGTGAACTGCTCGACGGCCGCCCCGCCTGGAGAAGGGTCTGGTGCCGAGAACTCACACTCCTCCGCGGCTGTGATGAATCCACAGGCCTCCGCGGCTGGGTGGTGGTCCTCTCAGGCTGGCTAAGGGTCCTGTCGGACTCTGCGGAACCGGCTGAACTTCTAGAACCCTTGGATCTGGAACGACGGCCTCCGAAGAACTGTCTGAATGTATCGGCCATCTGCAGCTTGAGGCATTAATACATTAATTAATATTAAATTATATTACATTAAATAACAAATTCTAATTAATATAATAACCAATAATACTAACATATTTCAAAACATACTAACAAATTAATATTTAAATTTTAACTAATTTTAAATAATACTAACCATTAACCTAAATATAACTATTTATACACAAATATAACTATATTTCATTATTAACATATTTATAAATACAAATAACCATTTATATATTAACAAAAATATATAACAATTTATATAATTAAAATTAAATATATAACAAATATATAAAAATTTATTATATAACAATTTATATAATTACAATTAAATATATAACAATTTCTATACATAAATTATAACAAATATATAACAATTTATATAATTAAAATTAAATATATAACAAATATATAACAATTTATTATATAACAATTTATATAATTAAAATTAAATATATAACAATTTATAAAATTAAACTAAATTGAAAAAAAAAAATTTAACCGGATCGGAGGAGGAGGGGAAGGAGGTCGGACGAGGAGGGGAAGGCGGAGGGGAAGGAGGAGGAGGAGGAGGCCGGCGGCTTGGAGGAGGATCGGAGGAGGAGGAGGCCGGAATTGGAGGAAGAGAGGAAAAGCCGATTTGAGGAGGAGGAGGGCGCGGCGGAAACGAACGAGAGAGGGCCGGTTTGGAGCAGCAGCAGGAGGAGGAGGAGGAAGAGAGGAAAAAGTCGGCTAGGGTTCGACAGTTTCTGATCTATACCTGAAAGAATAGCCGACGATTAAAAAAGATTTCGTCGGCTATTCTTAACTATAGCCGACGAAAACTTTAACATCGTCGGCTATACTTTGAATGTCGTCGGCTATTATTTGAATGTCGTCGGCTATAATTTAGGAGATCAGCAGCCGTCTGATCTGAGTCATCCAACGGCCGACAATGAAAAGGCGCGGATCGCAAGAGTTTAGCCGACGAATTCAAATATTTCGTCGGCTATACTTTGGAAAATCAGCAGCCGTTGTATCTGAGCCATCCAACAGCGGACAATAAGCGGATCGCAAGAGTTTAGCCAACGACATATAATTTTCGTCGGCTAAACTGTTGGTCAAACCACTAAGTCGAACCTCTAAACGCTTTAAAACGGAAATTAGTCTACTTAGACGATGGTTTTTTGCCTGACCTTCAATAGATAATAGTTTGAAATCGATGAGACGCAACTAATCGTTTAAAAATTTTCCTCAAAATATTTACCGAACGTCAGGCTACCCATAGGAAAACGAAAGTAAAAAACAGTTAACCGCAACATTCGGCACACAGATTTTGTCGGAATCTTGTCATTTTTCAACCGTAGACGTATTTCATTATTTCAGTCATATCTTATTTGACGACATATTTGCATTTGAAGAGTGTACGTATAGTAACTATTTGAAACTATACATTCACTTAAACACAAGTTAAGCAACATTAGTGCATATGTTCCGATTTTGAATGTAAAAGTTTGGAAAATCTATTCCAACCGTCAGATATCACCGTTAAGATTAAATACATGTATGAAAAAAAATCCAACTACATCTGACAACGTTAAAGGCTCGATCGGGACGGTCAACCGGGTGAGTCAACCCTTTAAACGCTTAGAAATGGTAATTGGCCTGTCTAAATGACGTTTTTTGGCCTGACCTTCAACAGATAATAGTTTCAAATCGATGAGACGCAACTAATCGTATAAAAATTTTCCTCAAAATATTTACCGAACGTCAGGCTACCCATAGGAAAACGGAAGTAAAACACAGTTAACCGCAACATTCGGCACACAGATTTTGTCGGAATCTTGTCATTTTTCAACCGTAGACGTATTTCATTATTTCTGTCATATCTTATTTGACGACATATTTGCATTTGAAGAGTGTACGTATAGTAACTATTTGAAACTATTCATTCACTTAAACACTTGGTAAACAAGTTAAGGAACATTAGTGCATATGTTCCGATTTTGAATCTAAAAGTTTGGAAAATCTATTCCAACCGTCAGATATCACCGTTAAGATTAAATACATGTATGAATAAAAATCCAACTACATCTGACAACGTTAAAGGCTCGATCGGGACGGTCAACCGAGTGAGTCGACCCTTTAAACGCTTAGAAATGGTAATTGGCCTGTCTAAATGACGTTTTTTTGCCTGACCTTCAACAGATAATAGTTTCAAATGGATGAGACGCAACTAATCGTATAAATTTTTTTCCTCAAAATATTTACCGAACGTCAGGCTACTCATAGGAAAACGGGAGTAAAAAACAGTTAACCGCAACATTCGGCACACAGATTTTGTCGGAATCTTGTCATTTTTCAACCGTAGACGTATTTCATTATTTCTGTCATATCTTATTTGACGACATATTTGCATTTGAAGAGTGTACGTATAGTAACTATTTGAAACTATACATTCAATTAAACACTTAGTAAACAAGTTAAGGAATATTAGTGCATATGTTCCGATTTTGAATCTAAAAGTTTGGAAAATCTATTCCAACCGTCAGATATCACCGTTAAGATTAAATACATGTATGAATAAAAATCCAACTACATCTGACAACGTTAAAGGCTCGATCGGGACGGTCAACCGGGTGAGTCAACCCTTTAAACGCTTAGAAATGGTAATTGGCCTGTCTAAATGACGTTTTTTGGCCTGACCTTCAACAGATAATAGTTTCAAATGGATGAGATGCAACTAATCGTATAAAAATTTTTCCTCAAAATATTTACCGAACGTCAGGCTACCCATAGGAAAACGGAAGTAAAAAACAGTTAACCGCAACATTCGGCACACAGATTTTGTCGGAATCTTGTCATTTTTCAACCGTAGACATATTTCATTATTTCGGTCATATCTTATTTGACGACATATTTGCATTTGAAGGATGAAGCAATGGTTTGTCGATAGTGATAGAAAATGGAAGGTGGTCTTTTTTTGTTTTTTGTCTTAATCATAGCCGACGTAATCAAATATAGTACTCGTCGGCTATATAGACTTATAGCCGACGAAAATGTCAACTTCGTCGGCCATACTTCCAAAAATTTTCGTTGGCTAATGTTTCGGAGAAAGGCCGACGAAAATACAAATCGTCGGCTGAAATATGAATATAGCCGATGATTTTTTGAAAATACCAACGAAAAAAGGTTTCGTCGGCTATGGTTAAACTATGACCGACGATTTTTTTTTTTTACAGACGAAAAATAAAATCGTCTGCTATTCCTTAGAATTACCGACGAAAATTTTAATTCGTCGGCCGTTTTTTTTTTTTTCGTCGGGAAAACCCTTTTTTCTGGTAGTGAGCACCACACTTCCATAGAAAAATACTAGTCGATTCCACCATCAAGATACATCAAGATCGCACCATTCCATCTCCCATCAAATCCACCTTTGCCGAAGCTTCTTCAAGTTTCTTCAAAGTGCGACTCACTCATCTCTCATGGCTTTTATTTTTCTACTTAATTACAAGACTTTGTCTATGAAGGTTGTAAAGATTTGTGGATGCTTATTTGGTTTATGTAATTCTATTTTGGATTTTCGGATTTCTTGTTTGATTATCTAATTGGCGATTTATGTATCATAGTATGTGACGATTTTTATGTAGGATTTAAGGGCAGTAGGTTGCGACATGATGCATGATTCTTTGTGGTTTATTTTCTGAATTCGTATGTAAAAAATAATTTAATGTTTAAGGGCTGCCTAAGGCCTAGGTTGTTCTTTATGTGTTAATTTCATGTTGCCGAATGGGTATAGATTTAATCATACGCTGAGTTGGTTTAATTTATATCTATTCCAAGGGTTAGAGTAATTCATGAAAGTATGCATGTTGAAGCAAGGTGAGCTGACGCCATACTTGTTGCATGTCTCTGATTCGGCTTATTGTACGTATGTGTTTCTTTGTTTAATTTCTACGCTGAGTGTTTTTAAACTGATTAGCATCATGTTTAGGATTATACGCTGAGTTAATTCTAAATACTTATGAAGTCTTAACGATTAGATGAACCGCTGAGGGCTCTAATTAGAATTGGAACTACATGAATCTTGAAGAGTATCGAACTTTGCTGCCATGTTTCCTTACACGAAATTGTTATGTCTTTTGTGAGTTTTGTGTGATGTGTATTGTGTGAAAGATGTTGATCACATGTAAATATATAATTTAGGATTTAATTTCGTAAAAATCAGTAGAATATAGAATCAAATTTCAAATCCCCAATATGATTTGTAATACTTTATGTGATTGAACGCCCTTGATTTCTCCGGATTGAACGATCCCTACTTGTCCTATACTAACGATGACACAAGAGGGTAATATATGTATGAAGTTGTTTTGCAGGTACAATGTGCTTGGATAATAGCTCCATCAAATTTTGGCGCCGTTGCCGGGGAAATTATAAAGTTTTGATTCATGAAGTGTTACTTTGTAACTTTGTATCAATTTTTGGATGTGTATAATTTTTCCTTAGTTTTGGGATATGTATAATAGGATTTTCGGACATGTAATAGTAAATAGGAAATTTCGGTTTTTGGTTTTTAATGATTGCCGAATATGTGATGTAATATATGTGATTGTTTGTAACACTTAGATAAATTTCTAGGAAGTTGATAGTTTTATGTATGCTTGAGTTTATTGTAGTTTCTAAAGTGTAATATGTAGGGAGAAGCCGCATTTGTTGGCCTTAGCCTTAACCCTTCATACGTATGATGCCATGTTAGGTATGTTTTTGTGTTGACTGGGAAACGTAGGAAAGGTCCCCCCCACGCATAAAGACGCTAACTTGGTATTATTTTTATGAGGTTGAGGGCGGCTTTGATCAACATTTGTAGACCGCTAGTGATCCGAGTTTGTTTTACAAAGTATGAGGCAAGTTATTTTCATTGATTGGTTCTCAGGTTTGTAAAACTGGTTCTCAAGGCCCACAGACTGATGTTCATTCTCGGTGAGTGAGTCGATAGGGAGTTCGCTCTCCGTGGTTACCAATAACGAGACCTGCCTAGTTCCTAAAGAGAGTTCGCTCTCCATGAATCTTAACGACACTGCCTTAGAAAAGTGAAATACGCTCGAACTAGTCGATAGCTTGGGCCGAAGCATCACCTCACTTTATACGCTAGAAAATAACTTGACATATATGATCTATTTTCTTCAACCCAATTTGTCTTTAATTTTCGAGGTATATCGGAATAAGCATGATACTACCAGGGGCTGCATCAGTCCATTACACTGTTATCTCCTCTGCTCCACGTACCTCAAATTTTAAAGTTGTGTGAATAAAAGAAATTAAACTCTAGGGTTCGGCAATCTCACATATCACATAATTCGAATACTTTGAAAAGACTAGAACCGATCCATTGTGTGATACTTGTAAATTTTCATGAAACTTATACTTGCATAAATCGTGTGGAATATATACTTATAGAGAATTCGTATGATACATTTATAGTTTGAAAATTTTACATTACTTCTAACTTATTTCTAACCTATACTCTAACTTATTCTAACTCATTCTTTCTAATCTATACATGTTGATTCTCATGATTCTTGTAGAGTTTAATTGTTAGTTGCAGATCATAAGGAAGAGGTGAAGAATTACATTGTAAACAGTTGATTGAAGCTCTCATTGACTTGGGAAGGACGACAAGTGTTGCAAGAAACGAGTTCCACCACTCTAAACTTTTTTTCATGATCTACAATTAAATTCTACTTAGCTAATTGTTGTATATTTATACACTAACGTCTAACTTTAGCTAATTCACTAACTCACTACTAACTTATTTTTTGAACTCTCATCTCCACTCTTCTAATTTTCTTTATCTTGATGTGATGCAGTTGAAGAGTGAAGTAATCATACATCAATTTTTGATAACCATTGTAAGGAGGCACGAATTTGGAGGTGTACACTCCAAAAGGTGTCGCCCACAACTTGATTAAGAAGTTAAGAGTCTAGGCTGAGTAGACTATAAACAATTAAGTGTTACATGGGAGGCAACCCATTTTAACCAAAATTGTGAAGGAGCCATCAACGAGAGTTTGAATTTTCTAAATCCCTAAACTCTTTTTGGTTGAATTGTATAAATGTGGAACTTGTGAATTTTATCATATGCTTAGAAATTACAACATTATTTCTGGTTTACATTGAGGACAATGTAATTTTCTAAGTGTGGGGTAGTGGTACATGTTTCACATGTTTGTTTTTGTTTTGAGTCTTTTGTTTGAGTCATTAAAAGAAACGGAAAATAAAAAATCGGAAAATTCAGAAAAAAAAAAAAAATTTGTTGCTTTTATTTGATTTTTGTTTTGTTTGAGTCTTAGGACGCCCCTAAAGTCTATGATAATTATATCTTTGAATGCATAGATGATGGTTTTGCATGATTATAAGATTAAATTGTGAGTTTCATGGATATTATGATTGGTATGAATTTGTGAGATTTTGATTGATATATGAGAAGCATGCTTGTTTGACTTGATTTTATTCCATAACATCCTATGTGAGCTTTAGAGCCTATATGCTTTCTTCATGAGTTATTATAAATAAGCAGAAAATTTTCAAATCTCATTATTCTTTGCATAATCAATGACTATGTGCTATAGCTTTTTGATGGACTCTAGAATGCTAGAACTTGCTCTTGTTGAATTTTGAAACTATTACTCATGACTATGCTATGATTTTGAATATGATTGAAAAGATCTTGTTAGGATTACCACCAAAGCCAAACAAAGCATGTGCCTAATTTGTGCCCGTCGTGGGACTCCTTAGTTTTAACCCCATTGAGCCTACATTTAGCCATTTTTTTTCATCACCATGAAGCACATTCCTTGAACTCAGAATAGTTTTAACCCTTTCCATTGTTATCAAGACTTGGTAAAACTGAATTTTATTGTGGAATTGTGATTTGAAGTGATGATTTGAAGCAAGTGTGGGGTGAGCCAATCCAAAATTATAAAAAGAAATATATGTGTTGCCGAAACAAAAAGAAATTAAAGAGATATCAGACAGAAAAGAAATGAAAATAAAATTCGATCCGAAAGAAGAACAAAGAAAAGGTTGCGGCAAAAGAAAAGAAAAATTTGGATTGAGTTCTTATTGTGAATTTGGAGTTGTGTGATAATTGAAGGTCTATCATTGTTATATTTGACCTTTGTCCTCGTTCACTATGTTTTGGGGAAGAAAAGAATGAAGTTTGGGTCCAACATGATGAAATTTGGCCCTTTAATTGAAGTCATAAGGAGTATTCAGCTTTGCTAAGTCTTTGTGACATTGTTATCACTACCATTCTAAATGAGAATTCCTTATGCCTAACCCCATCATCACCTTTATTTTAATCTTTTCATGATTCTTAAGATTGGTAAACTTTGATTGTGGAGATTTTCTCAAGAGTAAGCATATGGTTTTGGTCCATTCGTGTACATAATTGTTACACGAGATTTTCCAGAAAATACTATTCACAAAGTGCTTTTATTTGATGAAATATGCAAGCTATTTGTTGCCTTACAATCTATTCTCTTGCATATACCTTGAGTGAATATTGCCATAATCATCTGTGAAAAGAAGAGAGTATGCCTAGTGAGGAGGATCAGATTAACTTAACATGTTTACATGCTTATTTTTTCTCACTTCTGACTTATTCATATCATGATTACTATCTATGATGCTTGGAATTTTTGTGCTTACAATAGAATGCGTAAACTTGAAAGCTATGTGTTTGAAAGATCCTGAGACAATCATTTAGGGGCAGTAGTAGTTTTAGTGTTGAGTCTTTTTATTTTGTTTTGCTAAGGGACTAGCAAAAGCTAAGTGTGGGGTAGTTAATAGGAGCACAATGTGCGACGATATTAATATGCTTATGCCCTCATTTATGATTCGTTTAACCCTTATTTACCTAAGATAGAGTCATAATTTAGTTTAGTGTCAATTTAGTAGAGTTTTGGAGAAAGTGTGCTTAATTGTCAGAAAAACGACTTAAGTATAGAAATCTGAGGAAAAAGTGAAAAATATGTTGTTTTCGTGATTTTGAGGCATGTGTTTGACTGACTTAATATTTTCCAAATTTGATGAAATTCGGCAACCACATAACTGGTAAGCTGTAGTATATTGTGTCAAAATTTCAGATCAATCGGAGATCGGAAAGTCACCCAAACGATGGCTGCAACTTGGCAGTTTGAGCAAAGATCACCAGGGACTACTAGAATTTTCCTGGGACTGTGTCATGATTTCCGGAATTTCTGTGAAACACATCGCTTAAAACCAGAGAACGTGCCATATGCCGTTGGAAAGCTCTACGAGTCTAGTTTCATATGCAACTGGAATCGCAGAAAAAGCTTTCCTGAGAAAAAAGTTATGTCAGTTTGCATGCACAAAGATCAAGTCTGCCGAAAGAAGAAAACCTAAACCGAGTTCTACATGGATTTGGCTTACGAATGTGGACTGAATTCCATCCTTTGTGCAAGATTTTTGGCTGAATTAATTCATGGAAAACCTAAAGAGATATTGCTCAATTATTCAGTCATTATCTTGGGAATTTTCGGCAGAAAATAGAGGAAGAAAATCGCAACAAATCCTAATTAATTTCGGAAAAACTCCTGTGCATGTCATCCAACTTCCATGGACTCTCCCGGATAGCTCACTTTGAATCAGAGTTCGAGCCTTACATGGATAGAAAGCTACGGGAGTCTAGTTTCCAAATAAGTTGGAATCACCTCAATAGCTATGTTTTAGAGAGAGTTATGATATAATCAATGCACGGAGGTCATTCTGCCGAATTCAAAAATTCAAGGAAAACCTAAACCAATTCGGTTTTGGTTTGTGGCCGACTTCTCTAGGTTACTTCCTCTATAAATACCAAGGCTTTTGGACAGAAAAAGGATCTCCTCTCTCTCACTTTTCACAAGCCAAAACTCTGTCCAAATAGCACCACACTTCCATAGAAAAATACTAGTCGATTCCACCATCAAGATACATCAAGATCGCACCATTCCATCTCCCATCAAATCCACCTTTGCCGAAGCTTCTTCAAGTTTCTTCAAAGTGCGACTCACTCATCTCTCATGGCTTTTATTTTTCTACTTAATTACAAGACTTTGTCTATGAAGGTTGTAAAGATTTGTGGATGCTTATTTGGTTTATGTAATTCTATTTTGGATTTTCGGATTTCTTGTTTGATTATCTAATTGCCGATTTATGTATCATAGTATGTGACGATTTTTATGTAGGATTTAAGGGCAGTAGGTTTCGACATAATGCATGATTCTTTGTGGTTTATTTTCTGAATTCGTATGCAAAAAATAATTTAATGCTTAAGGGCTGCGTAAGGCCTAGGTTGTTCTTTATGTGTTAATTTCATGTTGCCGAATGGGTATAGATTTAATCATACGCTGAGTTGGTTTAATTTATATCTATTCCAAGGGTTAGAGTAATTCATGAAAGTATGCATGTTGAAGCAAGGTGAGGTGACGTCATACTTGTTGCATGTCTCTGATTCGGCTTATTGTACTTATGTGTTTCTTTGTTTAATTTCTACGCTGAGTGTCTTTAAACTGATTGGCACCATGTTTAGGATTATACGCTTAGTTAATTCTAAATACTTATGAAGTCTTAACGATTAGATGAACCGCTGAGGGCTCTAATTAGAATTGGAACTACATGAATCTTGAAGAGTATCAAACTTTGCTGCCATGTTTCCTTACACGAAATTGTTATGTGTTCTGTGAGTTTTGTGTGATGTGTATTGTGTGAAAGATGTTGATCACATGTAAATATATAATTTAGGATTTAATTTCGTAAAAATCAGTAGAATATAGAATCAAATTTCAAATCCCCAATATGATTTTGTAATACTTTATGTGATTAAACGCCCTTGATTTCCCCGGATTGAACGATCCCTACTTGTCCTATACTAACGATGACACAAGAGGGTAATATTTGTATGAAGTTGTTTTGCAGGTACAATGTGCTTGGATAATAGTTCCATCACATATGCAGAAAATGGCACCAAAACTGAAAAATAGTCCGGCAAAAGAGGTTACTTCAAGTGAGGATGATAGACAACACGAGCTACGAACAAAAAAAAGGAATGAGGACAATCCAGAAAAGAAGACTGCAAAACAAAAATAGCGAAAGGTAACTATCTATCTTTGTAATCGAAATTATATTTTTTCTGTAACTGTTAGTGTAACTATTAAGCAGTTGGTAATGCAAATGTTAGTGTATAAATAATCTAACTATGAATTGATGGGAGCATAGAAGAAAAAAGCAGAAGAGATAGAAGGGAAAGAAAAACAATAACAGAAACTGGAAAGGAAAACAACACAATTAGTCAGTAACTATAGTAGTAAGAGTATTTCTTATAAGTAACTATCTCAGTAACTATGTTACAATTGAAAAAGTGTCTTAGTAATTGTGTTTATCGAATGTGCAGATAAGCGAAGATAAGGGAGCAGCAGCTGCCAAAAGAAAAAGAAAACAAGATGATGAAAGCGATGATGGTGCTGATGTTAAAAAAGGAAAGCAAGCACAAAAATCAGTAAGTAACTGTCATAGTAACTGTTTTTCTTTTGAGTAACTATCTTACTAACTATGTTATAATTGAAAAAACTGCCATAGTAACTTTGCTTATCAAATGCGCAGATAACGGAAGAAAGGGGAGCTAGAGATAAAAAAAGAAAATGGCAACAACAGGATGATGGTGATGAAACTGAATATGATACATCTAATAGTGGTAGTGGATCTGATTATCAAACTGATGAAAATGATGATAAAGGTGCAAAGAAGATCATACTGATAGAAAAACAAGAACATCAACTGCAAAATCCTGTAAGTAACTATTACAGTATCTACTAACTATCATAGTAACTATGAAAGTAACTAGTAACTATCAAGGTAACTATCATAGTATCTATGAAAAAAACTAGTAACTATCATTGTAACTATCACAGTATCTACTAACTATCAAAGTAACTATCACAATATCTACTAACTATCATAGTAACTATCACAATATCTACTAACTATCAAAATAACTATCACAGTAACTAGTAACTATGAAAGTAACTATGAAAGTAACTAGTAACTATCAACTGTCATACTAATTTTGTTTTAATTGTGTTTTCAAATGAGCAGAAGAAAAAGGGACAGACCCTACAGTTCAGAAGCACCCTACCAAATTTCAATGAATATGGGGGACAAATACCAGAGGCAGTACTACAGCTGATCGAGAGGACTCCCTTTGCCAAGCTGTTTCAAGCACTACACCAGAACCTTCTTTACGGTTCAAAGTCAAACAACCAATTGGGGATGGTGCTAGAAGCTTACAATCACGTAAGAGATGAGTTTCAGTTTGCTGGGAAGAAGTTCCGAATAAAATCATCAGATATTTCACAAATTCTAGGGCTGAACTGTACAGGAGTGTACATTCAGAGAAAAGAGACGCCCATTTCTGATTTTGTGATCAGATTTTTCGGACAATCAAAGGAAGTCAATAAAAAGATGGTGAATACAGCCATAACAGCCGAATTAAATAAGAATCCTCAATCTGATGAGAAAAGAGGAAGCAGAGATGCAAATATAGCAAGGCTGATTATTGTCGACATTCTCATCAAGCTTCTCTTCCCAAATGCAAAGGGAAACCTCCATATAGACATGGTCAGAGCTGTGGAGGATTTAGATGAGACATCTAACTATGTCTGGGCAAAAGAAGTCAAAATCTTCTTGGAAAGATGTCTCACAAAGTACAAGAAATCGGACCGTGCATCAAAGAATACAAGAGGATGTGTTCATGTCATTCTGGTAAGCAGTGCGCAAGTTTTATCTTTCTTTATTCTTTTATGTTATATCATTTTGCTTCTTATAAACTAACATTTCTTCGGCAACCAGTATTGGCTGTGCATGAAGACAAACTTGATGGAGGCAATTCAAGGGAGGGAAAATGAACAACACCAGATCAGGAAATGGGACCTGGAAAAGTTGAAGAAAAAGATGTGGAAGTATCAACTCAAAGACTTGTCAGTAAGTATCATCTAAGTAACTATCTTAGTAACTATCATTTTTGAATAGCTATCTCTGTAACTGTGTTAGTAACTACCTTAGTAACTATTAATTTTGAAAACTATTTGTGTAGTTATCTTAGTAACTATCTTAGTACCTATCTCATTAACTATAAATTTTGTAAACAACTTGTGTTAGTAACTATTATCTTTGTAACTATGTCTGACTAACTATGTTGGTAACTAGTAACTATCGTAGTAACTATCAAAGGTGACTCTATCTATCATCTTTGTAACTAGGTCTGACTAACTATATTAGTAAATATTTTGGTAACTATCATTTTGGTAACTATGTCAGTAAGTGTGTGAGTAATTGTTATTTTATTTTTTTCAGAAACATTTCGCAAAAAGCAGAGAAGACCTGGAAGGGACAAGTGAGGATGAGCATGAACCTGAAGCAGCTGAGCAGACTTAAATAGAACAGATGCAACCTGGAATCATCAACAAAGAAAATTCAGAACAGCTCAGGCAAAAGCAAATGCAGATTGAGCATTTGGAAAAAAAATTGCAAGAAAAGGAGAAAAATCTAGCATAGATGACACAAGATTTGGAAGATGCCAGACTGGAAATTGTGGTGATGAAAGAGAGTGCAACGGCACAAGAGCTGGAAAATTTAAAATTAAAGGCTGAGTTGGAGAGGCAAAAGAAAATTGTGGCCGCACTGACTCAATTCTCCGACCCAATGGAGATGACACCACCACAATCTCAATCAGATGGCCTGGAAAAACTGGCGACTGAAGCCGAAAAAGAAAGGCAGGCAACTGAAGTGAAGGAAAGCAGTAAGAAAAATGCAAAAGAAGAAGAAGAACAGCTTGTAGCAGATTAGCTAGACGCTTTGAAAAAATTTGAGGAAGAATTAGAAAGGAAGAAAAAAGAAGAGGCTGAAAAAACAAGAGAGGAAGAAAAAAGCAAAGGTAATAAAAATTTATAATTACCTATCAATTTTGAAAAATATATGTGAAACAATGTTAGTAACTATCTTAGTAACTATCTTAGTAACTATGAATTTTGAATAACTATCTTAGTAACTATAATATTAGTAACTATCAATTTTGAAAACTACCTGTGTAACTATCTTAGTAACTATCTGATTTTGAAAACTATTCTGTGTAACTATGTTAGTAACTATCTTAGTAACTATCATCTTTGTACCTATTTTGTACAACTACCTTAGTAACTATCATCTGAGAAAACTATCTGTTTAACTACCTTAGTAATTATCTTAGTAACTATCAAAAGAATTGAGTAACTATCATCTGAGTATCTGTATTAGTAACTACAACTGTAACTATAACTATCATCTGATTTCCTATCTCGTAGGTGATGAGGATGAAACAAGAACATATCGTAGAAAAATCGCAAAGGAAGCAAGATGGTCACCCAAGACACCGGTGACTGAAATGCCGGAAATGCCTTCTTTCAACATCTTGCCGGGGATTATATCTCCTTGGGGAGCTTACAGCACTTCCAATCAATCACCGCAGCAACCAAAAGAAATCTCAACAGCAAATCTGAGGACTCCACCTACTCCACAAGCTAGAAAACTAACTCTAGGTGACATGATAGCTGAACCTCACAAGTTCCAGATCATAGAGTCACCGGTTCCCATGCCTATTTTCAACCAAGCTGAGGCAAAAACAAACAAAAAAAGTGCATTTTAGATCAAACCAAAATGTGACGAATTTTTCGCTTGACGAAATGCACTCCGGGAGTTCAGCAGAATCGCTGGGAATATATTCATATGTTGTGCGCATAAAAAACAGAAAGAGGGCGTCAAGAAAGGACAACATATACTAGTGAGGTGAAGTCAAAGCTGAAAGGGAAATCAAAAGAAAGAGGCAGGAAGAGAACAGAAAAAAGTTTGAAGAAGAGAGGCGGAAAAAGAAAGAGGAGGAAAGTTTGAGAAAGGTGGTGCAACCAGAACAGGTTGAATCAGTAACTGCTGTTCAAACGTCATTTGACGATGTGGCTGGGGTGACAGAGGAAGGTGAACCAATATACCTTGTTGGTGATTCAGAGGAACCTTATCAACCAAGCCAACGAGAGGTGATGAACTGGGATGACCACACAGTTTACAAAGATCATATGGACGAAAACACGAAGCAAAGGTTTCGAGAATACTGAAACAAGGCGCCAAGCGGGTAAGCATAATATTCATTTATCCTACAATCTGTCCTGCTATCTATCTTGGTATATATCTTATTAACTATCTATCCTACAATCTGTCTGGATAACTTCTTTAGTAACTATGTTAGTAACTATCAACTGAGCATCTATCTTTTAACTATCTGCAATTAATTAAAGTAACTGTCTAAGTAACTATCATCTAAAAATCAATTCTTTCTAACTGTTTTTCTAACTATCGTCTGAGTAACTATCTGACAACCTATCATCTGTGTAACTATCATCTGTGTGACTATTTTAGTAACTATGTTAGTAACTATTATCTGATTCACTTTCATCTGAATATCTGTATTATTAACTACTAAATATGATAGTAACTATCAAAGTAACTAGGAAAAAATAACTAGTAACTATCAAAGTAAGTATGAAAAAATAACTAGTAACTATCTTACTAACTATCAAAAAATAACTAGTAACTATCAATGTATCTACTAACTATCATAGTAACTAGAAACTATGATAGTAACTATGATAGTAACTATCAAAGTAACTTGTAACTATTAACTTATTTAATATCATGTGTGCAGAGTGTTCTTCTGGGAAGGAAAAGAGGTGGGAACAAAAATTTCTAAGTATGAAATAAATCAGGTGGTGTTCGGAACTAAAGTTGCGAACAACATGATTGATGTGTTTGCTGCTCTGTTATATTCTGAAATGATAGATAAGGACGATCCAGATGAATATAAAGTAGAAATTATGCAGACTCACTCTTGGGTAAGATACTTTTTAACAGGACAATTATACTTTGTAAAAAATTATGAGATAACTAATCATAGGTTTTGTTTGTTTGAAAACAGATGTCCACAGAAGAGCTAGAAGCAAAAACAATGCACCAGTTCCTGTGTGAACCACTGTACGAGAAGCTGGGTAAAGCGGAAATGATTCTGATCCCACTTACTCATAAGAGGAATTTTCACCATACTCTACTCGTTTTTGACAAGGAAGCATGCAGATTTGCACACTTAGACTTCATAAAATCCAGAAAACCAGGAACCGGGCAAAGTTATAATGATGCTAAAAAAATGGTATCTTAGTAACTATCTTAGTAATTATTGTCTGTGGAAATCTTATTGAGTAACTATTTATTGAGTAAATATCATCTTTGTAACTATCTTAGTAACTATCATTCTAGTAACTATCTGTTTTAGTAACTATCAACTATTTTTGTAACTATCATAGTAACTACCTTTGTAACTATAATCTGAGTATCTACCTTACTAACTATCTGTGTAACTATTATTTTAGTAACTATCAACTATTTCAGTAACTATCTTAGTAAATATAGTCTTCGTAACTATACGTGTAACTATGTTAGTAACTATCTAACTAACGGTGTCTGTAACTATCTGAGTAACTATCTTATATGAACTATCTGACTAACTATGTTATTAACATGTCACAATGATTGATATATGGATGAGAGCTATCCTTGATCAAGCAGATGATATGCTGCAGCAAGGATGCCGGTACAAAATAGACACCAGCAAAAGCTCCAGCACAGAATTGAAGATGGTAGAAGAGGCTCTTAATGAAGATGAAATTCAAACTATAAGGTGGATTAAGGACAACTACAAGTCCAACATGACTCTAAGTCCGTTCAAGGGAAAATTGCCTCAACAACTATCTGATTCGTAAAGTTCTAAACCCAACATATCTTAATAACTATCAACTTGTAACTGTCTGTAGAATTATGTTAAGTAAATATTTGAGTAATATCATCTTTGTAAATTCTCTGTGTTTTTATAGTAGTAACTATCTCAATAACTATCATATCTGTAACTGTCATCTTTATAGCTGTCTGACTTTAAGTAATCATTTTATTTTGACAAAACAGCGTCGACTGTGGAATATATGTGATGTACTTCATGAGCCTCATTTTTTCACAAGGTGATTTCACAAAGAAGTTTGGGAAGAAAGAGGCTGACAAGTTTAGGGCTCACATTCTAAAGAAGTTTGCGGACAATCGGCATAGTTGGAGGCCCTCTTAGATGGATTAAACAGATTTTTCATGCTTTATTTTGAACAGTTAAACAAATTATTGACGATAATTTGTTTAGGGAACAAATTTTGTATCTATTCAGGCTGACAAGTTTAGGGATCATTTTCAGTAACTATCAGACTAACTATCACTTTTTTCATATACTATCAAACTAACTATCATCTTAGTTTATATTTATTTCATTTACTATATTATTAATGATAACTTTTTCAGTAACTAACAAATTCAATTAATCTTGTTTCTTTGAAACTGAGTTAGTAACTAGAACATAAACTATCACTTTTTCAGTAACTATCTTAATAACTATCAAAATAACTATCATTTTACTACATATCTTACTAACTATCATATCAGTAACTATCAAACTAACTATCATTTTACTTCAAAATCTTACGAATTATATTACTAACTATCAAACTAACTATTATGTTATTGAAATATCTTAGTAACTATCGTTCAAACTACAAATACTAATTATCTAAAAAACCATCATCTTAATAAAACTAAATAACTATCTAACAATCGTACTAACTATCAAAGTAACTATGAAAAACACAATTGCTGGGCAGAACAACAACTTATCAAAGTATGAAAATTGCAGGACACAATGCAGCGTGCCGCTGCACCGCACAATGGCAGCGGAACGCTGCCGAACTCAACATGAATAAAATAATAAAAGTAACCTTTCAATTATTGTAAAACAAGTAAACAATCAATGTACATTTCAATGTAACTATCATAAAAAAAAATAGAACTGCATGAATAGCTATATAGGGAACTATATAATTTCTCTACAGCTTGTTCTGTTGTGACCAGCATATTTGTTACACCTGCTGCACTTGACTGTCCATTTCACTTCATTTTTACTTCTGTACCTCTGTAATTTTGGCCTTCCAGGTGGTCTCTTTGTTAATGCTGGTTGCACCAACAATGCAGGCTGAGCTAGATCCACCGGCTTTGAAATAGTAGGAACCGGGTTGATTGTGAAAGAATAAGTTTCACGATATTTATCCACCTAAAAAAAAAAAAGAAGGAAAAATAAAGGATATAATGTCAGGTTCATGTAACTGTACAAGTAACTTCACTAGTATCTGTCAGTGTAACTATTTTATTTGAAGTAACTATCTTACTACCTCGGTAACTGTTTAAATAATGTTAGATTTAGGAAAAGTGGTGCACCTTGAAAATTGGATTGACATATGAGTACACATTAGAACCGTGTTTCTGAATCACGACAAGGGCATGTGAGCAAGGAAATCCGTGAACTTGCCATTCTCCACATGAACAGTATAACGCTTCCAAGTTTACCATCACAGAATACTTTTGGCACTGAACTTCATAAACGTATGTATCAGATCTACTCACTATCCAGTGTCTACCCAACTCCAAGTTGTCAACCAGCTTCTTTTCCAACTTTGGACACAGCTCAGTAACCCATCCAGCAGATTCTTCCTTCCGAGAAGCAATTAAAGCCATAGACTTAAGACAAATGCCTTCGTTAAATTCAATAATGGGAAGGCTCTTCAACTCCTTCACCCAATTGTTGAAACACTCAGCCAAATTATTTGTCATTTCACCAAACCTTTCACCATTAAAAAAACTAGAAGCTCATGTTTCCAGAGGGAGATCCTTCAAAAACTGATCAACAACCTCACCACCTTCATACTTCAACTTCTCTAAATTAACCTCCAAATATTCACGAGTGTGAGAATAAGCATACTTCATAAACAACAATGGAATCCTTTTACTCAGATAAGAACCACATGCAAACTTGTTGCTCAGATTAACCTGAAGATGCCTATAACAAAATCCATGAGGACTATTGGGAAAGACTGTACGAACTGCATTTAGAAGACCAATATTACGATCAGATATGAAAGTAATTTGCCTTGTAGAATATCTCGACAACTCTTCAGACAACATCTTAAGAAAGAAGGTCCAGTTGCTCTCATTTTCAGAATCGACAATAACATAAGCAACTGGATATAATCCTAAACAAAAGAACGAAAGAAAAATAATGTCAGATTCATATAAATAACTATCAAAGTAAAAGTAACTGCACTAGTATCTATCAAAGTAACTATTTATGCTGAAAGTTCCTGTAACTATAAAAGAATTTCCACTAGTATGTATCAAAGTAAATGTATAATCTGAAAAATTCATTTAACTATACTAGTAACTACCATACTATCTATCAAAAGTAACTATTTGGTCTTGAGCTTTCTGTAACTGTATAAGAAACTACCATAGTATCTATCAAAATAACTGTTGGTCTGAAAGTAATGTAAATGAAAACCAACAACAATGAAGAAAAGAAAGAACAAAACAATGCAGAAAGTGATGTACCACAATTTGCATCCTTTGTCGAAGCAGCAAGAAGCACGCCTTTGTATTTATTTGTGATGAATGTAGCATAAATACAGAGAATTGGTCTGCAAGACTGAAAACCATTCAACTAAGCAGAATACGTAACAAACATACGCAGGAACCTTTGTGTTTCAGATTCGTACTCTACAGCTAGCCTAGAATATGGGTTGCATTCATATGTGCGCTGACAAAACCATGATAAATTCTGGTAAGACTCAGAATCAACACCAACCACAACATCCCTTGCAAGTTCTTTGCCATACCAAGCAGTATGATAAGGGACATCTAAGCCATAGTTTAGCTTTATGTCTTGCAGTATATCAATAGCTTTCTTACTGGGATTCTCACGAACCTTGTCAAGCATCACCTCCCTAATAATCTTGCTGCACATCATCTTACTATTTTGAAGCCGGATGACACAACGACATCTATGTTCGTTCACCAATTCATTGATCACAAAGAAACCATTATACCTGAATAAAAGGTGCAAAACTCAATCAACATATATACTTGTTCATAGTAACTATCAAAGAAAAAAAAGTAACTATACAAGTAATTATCCAAGTAACTAATAACTATCCAGTTAACAATTCCTGTAATTTTAACACTGAGAAATATAGAAGTAACTATCTAAGTAACTACTAACTACTGAAGAAAAAAACAGGTAACTATCAAAATAAAAGTTTGTCTGAGTTCAAAACTAAGAAATATATAAATAACTATCTAAGTAACTATACAAGTAACTATCATGCTTAAAAATGAAGCACACAATGCAGCGTGCCGCTGCACCACAATATGGCAGCACAACACTGCCGATATCAACTATACAAAATTAAATGTAACAATACAAAATACGTGCAACGGCTAATGAAAATGTACCTGCATAAAGATGCCTTCACACACCAATTACAACCTTCACACACCAATTACAACCTTCAGAATGTTTTTTCTTGTAGAAAGCAACAACGCGTTCAGGCTTATTTCTATCAAACAAATACTCAAAACCAATCTCCACAACATACATCCGCAACTTCAGCCTAAACTCTTTTACCCCACCCTCAAACGTCTGACCCTTAGAGTGAATAAGATCTTTCCATCCTTTAGAAAGATACATTTTTAGGTCCTCACGCCTATAACATCCCAAAAATTCATTCTCTTCCACCAAAACACTACTCTCCTCACTAATAGTATTACTAACTGCACTTTCGGAAACAGAAGCAATGTGATCCACACAATAAACATCCACATCAACAAAATCAGATTGATATCGTCCCAAAACTCTAAACATCATACGCATATCAACCTCATTTTCCAGAAAGTAAACAGTAGGATCTGGATAAACATTGTACTTAAGTTTGAAAACCAATCTTTCCAAGTCGGAAAAACGATCACGTATCTTATGACAAAAATTAACAAAACTACAATTATGAACAAACAAAAGTGCTGCTCCTTCACCAGAATACACGAGCTTAGCAGAATAAAAACTGTCCATTGCACCTACAGGAAAAATTAAAACAACATCAATAATTATAATACTATCAGAGGGCATCATAATTATATCTGTTACTATCTTACTAACAATTCTAGTATCTATCATCGCAGTAACTATCTTACTAACTATTGTACTAACTATCATTTTAGTAACTTTCTTATTAACTATTACTTAGTAACTATCTTACTAACTATTACTTAGTAACCATGAAAAATAAAAAATGCAGCAACTATCAGCCTAGTAACTAGCTTACTAACTATCGTAGAAGCTGAAATAATAACTATGAAATTAGTAACTATCGTACTGTTTCTGAACAAACCCGTAGGCCTGGTAGAGACTGGTGAATCTAGATGTGATCTCCTCCTGCGAACCTGCTAACTAAGGGGAATACCGAGCGGGCCGGTCTTCTCCTCTCTGATGTCTAAGTTAGTACAGTTGGGATGAACAGATAACTTAAGCACGTATGATAAGCAGTTGGAGAGATCAGTTACCTATTAAAGAGGGTAGTTGAGGCCCTTATATAGGTGGTCGGGCGTGAGGTCTGGTCTTACTCGGGACTGGTTTCCTTCTATTAGCACATAAGGGGACAGCTCTGGTTGCCTGTTCGGCAGGCTGGCGTCCCCGGGCCCCTGGTCACAAGGTAGACTGCTGGACCTCGGGTCCGGGTGCTGGTGATCCTGCTCCGGGCCTCAGTCCGGCCCCGGATGCACTGGCTGCGGGTCTGTGGGCTTATGTAGCCCCTCTGTGGCTACTGTCAACAAGTCCCCCATGTTCCCGGTCAAGTGCAATCTTGAATGGGGACTTAATATGTCTCGCTCCAGTCCCGCAGACCCGCAGGGTTACCGACCCAACGGTGCCCAGTCCCCCAAGTCCGCATTGAAGATTGGGCGTGACCGGGCGTTCGGGTAAAGAAGGTGTGGTGATGCGAGGACTCGACCGGTGGACTGCCATGTCGGGACAAGTCCCCCAAGTTCCCAGGGTGAAACTGCTGCCAATCGGTGAGGCAGGCCGGGGAGTAGCCCGATGGTTCGGCCCAGCTTGTGCTGGAATAAGCGTGGGGTAATATAGAGTTGCTAGCCTGCGGGGAGGCCTGTTGGAGCGTGGAATAAGCCAACAGGTACCCCGGTGGGGTGTTGCGGCCATGTTGAAGCACCGGTTAACACCTGCTAGTTCTTCTCAGCTTGTGTTGGAATAAGCGTGAGGTAATGTGCAGGTTTGCTAGCCTGAGGGGAGACTTGTTCTGTGTTAGAGAAACAATCTGCCCGGTGGGGTGGCGTGGAGATAACAAGTCTCGCCATAGATCCCCAAATTTATCACAGTTCAGTGTGATGCAGGGTTTTTAGCCTGCTGGAAGAGTTTGCATGTGTTAGATGTAAACTCTCCTGGGTTTATAAAGCCCATGTGTTTGAAGCCTTGAGTTGTTGCTAGCTTGTCTTTGCCCGCAAGGGCGAAGGAGAGTGACTAAACCGATGGAATGCCATGGAGCTGGTTGAATACTACATAACCGGTGAGATGCCATGGAGCCGGTTGAATACTACCTAACCGGTGAGATGCCATGGAGCCGGTTGAATACTACCTAACCGGTGAGATGCCCTAGAGCCGGTTGAATACTACGTAACCGGTGGAATGCCATGGAGCCGGTTGAATACTACATAACCGGTGAGATGCCATGGAGCCGGTTGAATACTACCTAACCGATGAGATGCCATGGAGCCGGCTGAATACTACCTAACCGGTGAGATGCCCTGGAGCCGGTTGAATACTATGTAACCGGTGGAATGCCATGCAGCCGGTTGAATACTACATAACCGGTGAGATGCCATGGAGCCGGTTGAATACTACCTAACCGGTGAGATGCCCTGGAGCCGGTTGAATACTACGTAACCGGTGAGATGCCATGGAGCCGGTTGAATACTACCTAACCGGTGAGATGCCATGGAGCCAGTTGAATACTACCTAACCGATGAGATGCCATGGAGCCGGTTGAATACTACCTAACCGGTGAGATGCCCTGGAGCCGGTTGAATACTACGTAACCAGTGGAATGCCATGGAGCCGGTTGAATACTACATAACCGGTGGTGTGCCTTTCCTTGATTTGAGGTTGACTCTTGGGGAAGTGGATGATGGAGCTATTATCCAAGCACAAAGTACCTGCAAAACAACTTCATACACATAATACCCTTCTTGTGTCGAGTGTAGATTGACAAGTAGGGATCGTTCTATCCGGGGAAATCAAGGGCATTTAATCACATAAAGTATTGCAAATAAAGGGGGTGTCGATTTTCATAACTAATTTACCTACTGATTTTTACTAAATTTAAATCCTAAATTATTATATACAATTGATCAACATCTTCCACACAATCACAAAACACAAAACTCATTAAACATGCAACGAAATTAAACAAAGTAATAGGGGCAGCAAGCTAAAATCGGATCCAAGATTCAATTAAGTTCCAATTTAATTAGAGCCTTCGCGGTATATCTAATTATTCAAAACATCACAAGTATTTAGAATCAACTTCGCGTGTAATCCTAAACATGGTACTAATCGGTTTAAAAACACTTCGCGTAGAAATTAAACACAAATAGCACATAAGCACAATATGTCGAATTAGAAACATGTTAGCAGGTATGGCGTCACTCATCGACATGCAAATTTTCAGAATTATTCTAGCCCTTTAGATTAATACAAATTAAAACCAACTTCGCGTATGATTCAACATGTATTAAATCGGCATGTGAAACCAACACACAAAGGATAGTCATGGCCAAGACTACCTCCATGCATACGATTTTTATGCATACAAATTCAGGAAATCAACCTAATTAAATCAAGAAAACATGCAAAAGCCTACTGCCCATAATACCATATTCGATTAAACCACATGCATAATTCAGAAATTAAACCAAAGATAACCAAATAATATAACAAGAATTCGGAAATCCCAAGAATAATTTACAAAACCAAAATTACAACCAAGAATCCATACATATTTCATAGACAAAATAATGTATAAGTACAAAGAAACAAAAGCCATGGAAAATTACAATCCGAATTGAGAACCTTCGTTGAAGAATTCGGCAAGAGGATTGGTGATGGTGATTGGAATGATTTTTAGGAAAGGTGGTGGAGATGGTTCGGCTTTGCTCTATGTGAGGATTGTTATGGTGGAAATTCGGCAGAGTTTTGGCAAGTTCAAGTGAGGAAGAGAAGATGATTTTCTGTGTGAAAATCGTCCAATATATAGAGGCAAAAGGGTGGCTGCAACTAGGGTTCACAAAACCTAGTTTTTCTCAAACTTATCCTGCTGGCAGATTTGACCTTCGAGTGAAGATTATGGAATATCTTTCTCTAGCAAATAGATATTAAGGTGATTCTAGTTGGGTTGGAAACTAGACTCCCGTATCTTTCTATCCATATAAGGCTCGAATTCTGATTCATTGTGAGCTGTCCAGGAGAATCCGTGGAAGTTGAGAGACGTGCACAAGAATTTTCCCGAAATTAATCAGGATTCTTTTTCTTTCTCTTATTATCTGAATTCTTTTCTTCTAGACTCTTCTTGGCCTTATCTTGGACTTGAATCTTCTCATTAAGTTAGTATGGACATATCTTTAGGTCCATAATATCCGATCCATGCTTCAAAAGTCCAAAGGAAAGCTTTCCTTGTGCAACCGGGAAAGTTGTTGTTTTCCCGGCAGAATGACCTTACTCCAGTAAATCCGGCATAACTTCCTCCTCAGAGCTGCGATTGATGCGATTTCAAGTCCCAGAGAAACTAGACACACATAGCTACCTCCATGTAAAACAGTTTGATCAAATTCCTTATGAGTCATCGGGGATGATTTTTTGAAGTTGGGAAACAGTCCCAGAAAAATCCTGGAAGTCCCTGGATTGGTTTGCTCGGACTGCCAAGTTGCAGCCATCTTTTGGGTGACTTCCCGAACTCCGATTGATCTGAAATTTTAACACAACATTCCTCAGTATATGAATAATAAGCACACCAAATTTCATTAAATTCGGATAAGGATAGATCGCATTTTTACTCATCTCAGAATCACAAAAAAGACAACTTGCATTATTTTCCATATTCCTCAAATTTAGTCATTTTTCGGATTCTTAACCAACTTTTCGCCAAACTCTACCAAATTAACACTAAACTATATTATGACTCTATCTTAGACAAATAAAGGTTAAACAAAGCATAAATGAGGGTAAAAACATATAATATCGTCGCACATTGTGCTCCTATCAGTGGAGGGGCTAGACGCCTCGGTTCTAGCTCCTACCTCCCCTAACTGCCGCATGTAGGCGGGACAGGTGGCTGACATGCAATGAAGGAGAGAGCCCATCAGTCCCATCAGTTATGATGGCGTGGGAACTTTATCGATGCTGGGACACGTGTCAGTAGGGAGCGGTCGGAGATGGAGGGAATCTGCGGCTGGGGTTGCCTCTCTTTTTTGCTTGCCCTAATTATCAACAAGGTGTAGTTTTGCTGCCTATAAGATGCTTCGCACCCCCCTCCTCTCTTCCTGTCGTATTTTACTGAAGCTTGGCTCCTCATCTGCCGTCTGTCTGTGTTGTTATCTTGCTACACAACTAACTGAGCGTAGGGTAAATTCTGTTCTTAGGTTTTATGGAATCTGGGAGGTCAGCCAATCCTGTCGGTGCCGGCCGTGCGTCGACGGGAGGGTCCGTGAGGCACCAGCTGTTTGATGGCGACAGGGTAATTTTTTGTGACGAGCCGACCAGAAGCATGACTGCTGGCGAGATAAGGGATTTTCGGGCGAAGTGGGGCATTGACTCCTCCGTTAAGCTCCGAGGCCTATATCCCGGGGAACTGGCCTGCAACCCGGAGGAGGGTTGGGTTGCCGATTTTGAGGATCAATTTCGGCACAGGCTATCTCTGCCGCTGCTGAAGTTTGTCCAGTACGTGCTGAGCCTGATAAATGTCTCCCCCGCCCAGCTTCCTAGCAACCAGTGGAGGCAGTTGCTTGGTCTCGGGTGTTTACTCAGTCTTAGCAACCTGGACTGGCCCACGATAAATGAGTTCCGGGCGCTGTATAAGATTCTCTACTGCAAAAAGGCCCAGGCCTCCGGCTGTGTTAATTTTACCGCGCGGGACTTCGGTCCTCCCATCACTCACCTGCCGTCGTCGGTTTCCAATGTATGGAGTAGATCGGTTGTGATGGCCTGGGGTAGGTGGCAGTGTAATTCGAGGAGCTTTCGGGTGCCCGGGGATTATCAAGCTATCGGGGATCAGTCGTACCGGTTGGTCGACTTGGAGAGGCAACGGATAGCCCGGCTTTTTGTTTGCTGGAACAGTCTGGGCCGGAGCTCTTACAATTTCATCCGGTGGAATGTGCTGGAGATATGCGAGATGGGAAAGAAACCTGGTAAAGTGCCTTGCACTGTTGTTTTGTGCGGTCGTATTTTATTCTAACCGCTTGGTTTATTGATTTGCAGCTAATGCCCCCCGACTCGCTGTTCGGAGCGAGGAGACCGTCGAGGCGGATGACGAACTTGTGGCCCAGAGGTTGATGGAGATGGGGGAGATGGCCTCGAAAACCGTTGTAGATCTAGACACCCTAGAGAGCACGGTGCAAAGTACACCTGTGCCGCTCATGTTTCCGGATTCCCACTACAGTAGGCGGCCGGGCGGTGAGTATAATGCCCCACTTGTTATTCGGGAAGTAGGATCAGTGGGCTCACCGGGTCCGGAACCTCTAGCGCGGCCGGTGGGGATACGAGCCCCGCGGGAGAGAGAGACAGCGGAGATGACTTGGTACCGCAGAAGCGGTCTTGGCAAAGCTCCGGCTAAGAGGGCGAGGATGTTTGATGCCGGGGCATCAAGCTCGGCTGGTGGGGGGTCAGCATTGGTTCTGGCGGAGGGAACCGGTGGCCGAAGGAGTCGGGAAACCGTTGAGCCGGAAGCCGATCGCGGCTCTGGTGGTGGTGGTTTTGGTAGGTTCGTGGCATCTACCATTGAGGCCTTGGGACTTGATCGGGAGGCCGCCGGAGATGTGCGGCCGGGCGAGAGCAGGAAGAAAGCTGTGGAGTTGGGTCTTCGGGTAAGTCTGATCGCGTACCTGTGACACTGAGGTTCTTTTGCGCTCCCTCTCCCTTTTTGATGCTATGAGCTAATGTTCTTATTTTCTGTACTTGTACCAGCTGGTGCATAGCCTTTACGCCGCTGAGCCTAGTGAGGAGACTCCGGTTCTGGAGAGGGAAGTGGAGGACCTCACCATGCAGCTGTCATTGGCAGAGGCTAAGCTTGCGCTGGAGAGGGAGGAGGCCGGTCGGCTGGTGGCCGCTCGGGAAGAGAGGAATATGGAATTGGAGGCGAAGATTTTGGAGCTGCAGACCCAAGTAACAGCAGTCCTCAAGGGAGGGGAGAAGCTCGTAGAGTCCCGACTTGTCGAAGCCGCTGATAAAGCTATTAACGATTTCCGGGAGTCGGTGGAGCTTGCAGAGATGCTAGAGGCCGCTCGTGCGAAAGGTATAAATGATGCATATCTGGAGTGGAGGGAGAAAGGGTGGCTTGATGCCGAGCGGATGGAGGCTGAGGTAGCCTTGGCCGAGAAGCTGGAGCAAGAGCGGTCTCTCAAGGCTAGTGGGTCAGGGATTAGAGGCTCCGGTGGCGCTGATTAGCGGGTTTTTTTTTTTTTTTTTTTTTTTATATATATACTTGGCAGATGTATGTACTATGTAACCAGCTGTAGTTCATTCTAGAGCCAGTGACTATCTGTATTGAAAGTTGGTACTAAATATAGTTCTGTCCATTTTTAAGACAGTGATCTCACTTAGGGTAGAACCGCAGATGCTGGATATTCCATGGGCGGGTGGAGTAGATGCCTTCGGTGTCTATGATGTGGAATGTCGCCGGACCTGCGGCTGCGGTGATTTGGTAAGGCCCTTCCCACGTTGGCTCCAAGGCCAGCGGCTTTTTCTGAACTTTCTTCATCACCCAATCCCCCAATTGCAACTTCCTTTCCTGGACCTTTCTGTCATAGTATCGGGCGACCCGTTGCTTGTATGTTTGGTTTCGCATATGCGCTTGGTCGCGCCGCTCCTCAATGAGATCCAGGTTGAGCCATATGCCCTCGGCGTTTGTTTCGGCGTCGTAATTCTCGACCCTGCCGCTGGGCATGTCGGTCTCTATGGGGAGTATCGCTTCGCTCCTGAATGCCATGCAGAACGGGGTCTCCCCTGTTGCCTGGGTCGCTGTCGTCCGGATGGCCCATAGAACCGCGGGGAGTTCCTCAGCCCAACATCCTTTTTTGTCATCGAGCTTCTTCTTGAGGAGACTCTTGATAATCTTGTTGACCGCTTCAACTTGGCCGTTGGTTTGCGGGTGCGCCACTGAGGCCGTGTACTGGATAAGATCAGCATTGTTGAACTGTGCCCCGTTATCCGTGACTATGGTATGCGGCACCCCGAACCTGCAGTAGATGTTCTTCCATAGGATCAGAATTTTCTTACCCGCTCCTCGGTAATCTTTACTAGGGGCTCCGTCTCGACCCACTTAGTCTGATAGTCAACAGCTACAATGGCGTACTTGTATTGTCCCACAGCTATTGGGAAAGGGCCGATGATGTCTAGCCCCCACTGTGCGAACGGCCATGGCGCTAACAGAATTGACAACGCGATTACCGGAGCATGAGGTGTAGTGGCGTACATGTGGCACTTGTGGCAGCCGCCTGATATTTTTCTCGACACTGCTGCCATGTCTGGCCAAAAGTATCCTGCCCGTAGCGACTTGTGAGACAGGGGGCGCCAGAATGGTTACCGCACACTCCTTCATGGATTTCTTGCATGATGGCTTCTCCCGCCTCTTTAGTTACAACATTTTAGATGGGGAAAGCTGTGCCCTCTTCGGTACAACTTGCCACCAAAGAGGCTGTACCTGGCACACCGGAGGTGTAGCCTCCTAGCCTCTACCTTATCCTGGGGGCTGGTTTTGTCAACCAGGTATTTAATTATGGGATCCATCCAGCTCGGTGGCGCCTCCTCTATCTCAAATATCTCGGAGATGGTCTTGCTTATGCTCGGTACTCTGGTGGGTAGTTTCCGGTTGCCAACCTTGCTATGGCGTCTGCATGCCTATTTGCCTCCCGGGGTATATGCTGAATCGTTGCGCCCTGGAATGGCTTGATCAGGGTTTTGGCCAAAGCCTGGTAGGAGGCTAACTGGGGTTCCTTGACTTCGAACAGCCCGTTCATCTGATTTACCACCAGGCTCGAGTCGCTGTATATTTCCAATGATTGGATCCCCATTTCCTTGGCTAGCTGCAAACCGGCTATGAGGGCCTCATATTCAGCGGCGTTGTTGGAAGTATTGAAGAGGAACCGCAGGGCATACTCGTATGACTGGCCATCGGGCGAGGTTAGCATGATGCCGGCTCCACTCCGCTTACTCGTTACGGAGTCGTCCACATAAAGCTTCCAACCGCTGGGGAGGCCTGGTTCGACCTTTATGGCTTGAACTGCTTCGGTGCCCTCGGACCGGCCGGAGTGTGCTTCTGTAGAGGGTGATTGGTATACAAGGTGATGGAATGAGCCTGGAAATAGTGTCGGAGCTTCCTGGCGTTGACGATCAGAGCCAGAGCCAGTTTTTCAATGTCAGGGTATCGGCTTTCGGCTCCGGTAAGTCCCTTCCCTACATAGTATACGGGGAGATCGAGCGTGCCCTCCTTCCTGACGAGAGCCGCGGAGACGGCCGTTCCTGATGCAGCTATATAGAGGTGTAGCATCTCTCCCGGCACCGGTTTGGATAGGAGAGGCACTGCAGACAGGTATGTCTTGATGGATTGTAATGCCGCCTCGTGCTACGCCGCCCAGTGAATTTTCTTGAACTGCTGTGCCTTGAGCAGTTTAAAGAATGAGGCGCACTTATCGGTCAGGTGGGAGATAAATCTGGCCAGGGCGGCCAGTCGGCCGGTCAGCATCTGGACCTGGTTTCTTTCCCCTGGTGTTTCCATGTCTAGGATCGCTTGGACCTTCAGCGGGTTAGCTTCTATCCCCCGTTGGCTGATAATGTGGCCTAAGAACAGGCCCTCTGAAATCCCGAAAATGCACTTCTTCGGATTCAGGCGCATCCCAAACTTGAGTATCTTACCGACGACTACTGCCAAGTCTCGGACGTGGGCCCCTGCAGTCAAGCTTTTGACTAGCATGTCATCCACGTACACTTCCATCGTTTTACCCATCTCCTGCTCCAGCATGCGGTTTACCATCCGTTGGTATGTGGCCCCGGCGTTCTTTAGACCGTACGGCATCCTCTTGTAACAGTAGGTCCCTCTGTTAGTCGTGAACGAGGTGTGCTGTTCATCCTTATCTGATTGTATCCGGCGTAGGCATCCATGAAGCTGAGTAGTTTAAACCCGGACGTGGAGTCTATAAGGTGGTCTATTCGGGGGAGCGGGAAGCTGTCTTTTGGGCACGCCCGGTTTAGGTTGGTGAAATCAATGCACATGCGCCACCGGTCGGTTCCCTTCTTTGGGACCATAACCACGTTGGCGAGACATCGGGGATACTGGACTTCCCGGATGAAACCTATGCCTCTCAGCTTCTGCACTTCCTCTCTGATCGCCTCATACTTCGCCGGGCTGAAGGACCTCCTTTTCTGCCTAACCGGGGGAACGTTGGGCAACGAATTTAACCGGTGGACGGCTGTTTCTGGGGATATGCCTGGCATGTCCTCGTAGGACCATGCGAACACTGAACTGTTGTCTCAGAGAAAGGTGATGAGCTCTTGCCTGACAGCCGGGGGGAGCTTCGTTCCTATCAACACTTTTCGCTCTTGGTGATCCTCCGAAAGGGAGATTGTTTCGGTTTCTTCCACGGTCGACGGTAGTTTTAGCTTCTCGTCGTCGGAATCGGTGTCATCACGGGGGTCAATACTCGGATCCGGTACTGGCGCTTGTTGAGTAGCCGTGAAGACCTCGGTCCGCTTTCTCCCGTGGGTCAGGGCCTCTGCATAATATCTACGAGCGATCTTCTGGTCCCCGCGTATGGTAATGACGTCGGCGGGTGAAGGCATCTTTAACATCAGCATATGGCTGGCTATGAATGTTTTCAGCCTCCACAACCCTGGCCGACCGATTATGCCATTGTATAAGGACATGCAATCCACGATGATAAACTCCAAGTGCTCCTTCCTCGTCCTGTCTCCCTCGCCGAAGATTAACGGCAGATAATCCGATCCCAAAGGCTGGACCACCTCGCCGGAGAAGCTTATAAGCGGCTTGTTATCCTGGGATAACTTGCCCCTTTCCCGGTGCAGCCCCTTGTATGCGTCTCGGAACATCACATTGACAGAAGCCCCGGTGTCGATTAACATGCGGCTGGTTATCCAGTGGTCTATTTGGACCGTAATGAGAAAGGGATCGTTGTGCGGTTGGATCAGATCCTCCTGTTCTTCTTCCTCATAGAACGTGACCGAGTTCCATCCGGTTTTAGCGGCTTGGCCGCTTCCTCCCCCAAAGGCATATACTTCCTTTCCCCGGATCGATCTTAAGCATCGCTTCTTCGAGCTCCGGGTGAGTCGATCTATGTGGTCCCCACCATGTATCATATTTATGCTTCCATGCACCTCGATCCCTCCGGGGACTCGGGTGCGTATGGTTCCTACTTCTCGGGCACCCTGCCTGTCCCTTTGCGGGTCATCAGTCCGGACTCGGCCGTCCACAACCGTTCTCTGGGGTCGTTGGTCGTTAGTCCGAAGGGTTGGGTCTTCGGGTTTTCCTGCTGGCATAATGGCCAGGGCCCGCGGTTGTCGCCCCGTTGGCGCTGCTACCATGGGCCGTGCCGGTCGCAAAGGCGGTGGTCTTCCACCTGCCCGTGAACTGCTGTCGCCACTCCGGCGGGGTCGCCAATCCTCCCATACTTCGGCTTTCTTACTGGTCGTAGGCGTCCGATTGCGATCCTGCCGCCCCACTTTGTTTTCATGGGAGGATGCTGGTAATAGGTCATCCGACCTTCGCTTGGGCATCTTATCCCCATACGTCTCATGCTCCGCCTGGGCGTGCCTGACGGCTACGGCCATCAACTCGTCGTACCCCAGTGGCTCCTTTACTCGCAGGGCGTACGAGAGTTCCCTGGTTCTTAACCTCTGCTTGAATGCCATCTCTGCGATCCTTTTATCCAAGTTCCTGACCCCGGCCGTGACGATATGCCACCGGTTAACGAAAGCGCACAGCGGTTCGTGGTCAGTCTGCATGCAATCGAAAAGGATCGTTGACGTTTGAACCGCCTTGGCTCTAAGGACGAATCGGCCGACAAACTTATCAGCCAGCTGTTCGAAAGTTTCCACCGAGTTTATTGGCAGCTCGTAGAACCAGCCCAATGCCTCCCCTGAGAGCGTCTCTTGGAACACATTGCAGCACGTGGCATCTGAGTAGCCCTATGTGCCCGTTTGTGACTTAAAACTGTCGAGGTGTTGGCATGGGCAGCTCGTTCCTGAATATGTCAGTTTCAGGGACTTTTGGTTACCAGATCTTTCGGATTCCCTAACCCGGTGTGGAAAAGGTCAAGTGCGTTCGTTGAATTGCGCACTGTCCTGCGGTCGCACTGTCCTTTTCTCGCTGGCCTCCAACCGGTCCTTTATGTCCGACACCGAGGCGGAGAGCGTCTGAAGCGTCCTTGCAGTAGAGCTGTCCTGCTCGCTCAATGCCAAGCTCGTTCGGTATGGAGGCTCAACCGGGCCGGAATTCCTCAGAGCTTTCGGAAAGAGTGGCGTGGGCAAATGCGCAGTCTTTCTCCTTCCCGTAGGCTGTCCCACTTCTAGGTGCGGGAACTCGTTACCTTTATTTGCGGGCCGTGATACCGCCCGAGAGATGTCCTGCCGGTGTCCTTTCTCCAGGGCCGCCAATAAGGCGATGTTTACCGCTTCCAACTCTTGGCACCGGGCATCCGCCCTTAGTCGGTCTCGATTGCCCTCCTCTTGCAATCGCGCGACTTCTGCCTTCATCTTTTTTATCTCCTCCCCCGCATCGTATTGGTCAGGATTGTATGAGCCCCGACGATCGTGGGTTCCGTCCCTGTCGGGAGAAGGGACAAACCTCGCGCTGACCTCAGATTTAAGGTTTTGGGCCCGGTCGGGGACCTGGACTCGCTCTTTCAGCCCTCTCCCGCCAGCTTTTATCTTCCTTCCCTCCATGGCCTCAGGATTGTGGATTTACTTTCAAACTGCCTTTCAAAGAATCGATCGGGTTCTACCCTTCGGTAGAGCAACGCTACTTTTTTTCGTGGATCAAATGCTTCCCACAGACGACGCCAATTGTTTCTGCACAAACCCGTAGGCCTGGTAGAGACTGGTGAATCTAGATGTGATCTCCTCCTGCGAACCTACTAACTAAGGGGAATACCGGGCGGGCCGGTCTTCTCCTCTCCGATGCCTAAGTTAGTACAGTTGAGATGAATAGATAACTTAAGCACGTATGATAAGCAGTTGGAGAGATCAGTTACCTATTAAAGAGGGTAGTTGAGGCCCTTATATAGGTGGTCGGGCGTGAGGTCTGGTCTTACTATTCGATGTGGGACTGGTTTCCTTCTGTTCGCACACAAGAGGACAGCTCTGGCGGCCTGTTCGGCAGGCTGGCGTCCCCGGTCCCCGGGCCCCTGGTTACAAGGTAGACTGCCGAACCTCGGGTCCGGGTGCTGGTGATCTTGCTCCGGGCCTCAGTCCGGCCCCGGATGCACTGGCTGCGGGTCTGTGGGCTTATGTAGCCCCTCTGTGGCTACTGTCAACACGTACTAACTATCATCTTGGTAAATATCTCACTAACAGTAACTAACTCACTAACTATGAAAAGAAAAATGCAGAATGGAAAAAAGATGATGAGGAAGTTTTCGGACCAGTATAAGGAAGTTTTCGGAGCAGTAACAGTATGACGAATAACAGATGCAAAGTTTCAAAGGCAAATCGAAAATCGCAGAATGAGCAAATCAACTGAGAAACTACAGACGCAAATCTAAACAGCTGCAAAACATTAACATACCTTCAGAGACAAATCGCAATCGCAACGCAAATCTTCAGAGACAAATCAGAATCGCAAATTGAGCAATTAAACAGATGAATTTTAGATTGCCGGAAGAAAACGAATTGCAAATCGGCGGCAAAAAAGGAATTGCAGATCGGCGACAATGAGGAATTGAAGATCAGAGGCAATGAGGAATTGAAGATCGGAGGCAGAGAGAAAGAGAGATGCGGCACTGAGAAGAAGAAAAGAAAACAGAGCTGAAAGAGGGAAAGTAACAGAACGGGAATACAAATTTGACGCTTAAGGGTAAAATCGTCCGTTGGAAAATCAAAAACAGCCCTTTATTATAATTTAGTAAAATTGAAAAAAGCCTTTTCTGATAAAAATATTAAAAACATGCCCTTTTTTATAAAGTGAAATCATGGGGTTTTTTTTTCTAATTTACAAAGCTAGATGGTCCCTTTTTCTAAAATATGGTAGATAAACTATGTCCTTTTTTATCAAGTGAAAAGAAGAGGTTTTTTTTCTTTCTAATTTTCAAATTTAAATAGTTTTTTGTTCTAAAATGTACTAAAAAAAAATAGGTGTGTGAACAAAATCTCTCAAGAAAAATTAAAGAAAAGTGAAAAAAGAAAAGAAAAGGACAAAATATAAAAGAAAAGGGTAGCTTCGAGGGGAAATGAGGTTAAGTAGAGAGAAAAGGAAAGGGGGATCGAGATAGAGTGACTCCTCCTCTCCGGGTGTGTGCGAATCCACAATCAAATTCAAATGTCGTCACATAGCAGCAACACTAGACAGAAGAGCGGCGTGGTGCTTCCGTCGAGCTCACGCTTCGTGACCCAGACGGTGAACGGGTCCCACCAGTTCCTGATCAAAGGGTACTCCCTCGCCAAAGGAATCGGCGTCGGCAAACACATCGCCAGCGAGAATTTCACCATCGGAGGTTACCAGTGGGCCATCTACTTCTATCCGGACGGCAAAAACCCCGAGGACAACTCCGCCTACGTCTCCGTCTTCATCGCCCTCGCTTCTGAAGGCACCGACGTCCGAGCCCTCTTCGAGTTGACCCTCGTAGATCAAGGCCCCGACGCCAAGCACAAAGTCCATTCCCATTTCGATCGCTCCCTTGAGAGCGGGCCCTACACACTCAAGTACAGAGGCAGCATGTGGTCAGTAGCCCGTTACCACTCTATTACCAATACTCACTGTGTTTTTTGTTGAGAATGAGTTGATTACCAATACTCACTGTTACCAACTCATTCATCTCCGTTCTTGTGTTTTTAGGGGCTACAAACGCTTTTACAGACGCACTATGCTAGAGTCTTCCACCTTCCTCAAGGATGATTGCTTGAAAATCAACTGCACTGTCGGAGTTGTGGTTTCTGCCATTGATAGTTCCAGGCTGCACTCCATTGATGTCCCTGACTCTGACGTCGGAACGCATTTCGGTTTGTTTTTGGAGAATGGGGAAGGCTCTGATGTTACTTTCAATGTCTCTGGGGTTAAGTTTCCTGCTCACAAGCTTGTATTGGCTGCTCGTTCTCCCGAATTCGGAAATGAATTCTTTAATGGACTGGACGAGGACAATCAGGAAATACTTGTGGACAACATGGAACCCAAAGTCTTTAAGGTACCACTCCTCAGTTTACTTTTTATCTTAGTGAATTAGCCATGGTTTATTGCATGTGATCGATATTTTGTTGTCTTCTGGGGCAGGCTTTGCTGCACTTCTTGTATACAGATAATCTTATTGAAGATGAGGAATTCTCGGAGTCAAGTTCGTCATCTTGTATGCCTTCTTTATCTGACGCATTAGCTGCAAAGTTGCTAGCTGCAGCAGACAAATATGGCTTGACAAGGCTTAGACTCATGTGTGAATCTGTTCTCTGCAAGGATATATCTGTCAATTCTGTTGCCAATATTCTTGCCTTAGCTGATCGCTATTCTGCTGTCGAACTAAAATCTGTTTGCCTAAAATTTGCTGCTGAAAATCTAGTCGGTATGTTTCTCTATCTCTCCCTCTGCTTATGTTTTAAATTTAATGGATCAGAATACAATTACTATAGAAAGGCCAGTGACATTGCTGCATGGTTTTCCTCCTAATTTCAAGGATTCGTTAACGACTCTTAGTGACATTAGAGGTTCAATCTCAAGTATGCATTTGACTGGAAGTTAGTTTTATCTTCACCCTATTAATTAGTATAAGAAAATTTAGATGGAATACGTGTGTTTTTTTTCTGCTGCTTCTTCTGTAATTTTCTTGAGCGGTTTTCATTTGGTCATTGTCTACTACATTGGGGCAGCTGTTGGGTTATTTAATGGGTTTAGAGTTTAGGGAACAGAGGTAAGTTGAATATCTTCCTACTCATGTAACTGGAGTGCTGGAGATAAGTTGAATAGCTTTTTGAGGGATGATGTTGGTGTATATAAGAGATTGCCTCTTGATATGGTTGTTTTACTCTTCATACTTGTTTCCTGTTCGTTAAATTGCGTAAACATTTTGTGTAGTCCTTTTGTGTTATGGTGCTGAAATAATTTTATTTAGAAAACTGATCCCTGGAATTATTATTGTTATTTTCTTAAAAAGCTGTTCCATAGTGGATATGTGCCAGCTGCAATAGAGGACTATTGCCTTTTTTCTGGGTTATTTACTCAAGTTACCTTTTACACATTAAGGGTACATTATGACTATCATCACGCAGATATTGGCTAAAACTAAATTTCCACTAGATTTCTGTCTTCATAAAAAGGTGTACTGGGCTCTTGATTCTACTTACCAATATTGCTTCCCATGGATCTTCAAGATCATTTGAGCAAAATAAATAGTGTCCAAAGGCTCTTTTCTTGAATAGCACCCAATGCAGGTGTTCTTCAATTTTCCTTTACCAGACCCTGAATGTTGATTAGATATGGTACATTGGAACCTCATTGAGCACTCTAGTGCATAAATATTGTGAGGGATTTGATTAGTAAAGACTGGAGTTGATATTGGATCAGAATGGTTTGGGAAAGGGTATGATGGCTGGAGTTGTTTGCGTAGCCTTCAGGGCAGGGGTTACTTTATGATCATGGGTTTAGTTTTTGAACATGATATGCATATGATGGAAAGCTTTGTAAGGTACATTTAAATTAAGGTTCACTGAAGAATGTTGTGAAGTTGTTTTATTCAGAGTCTTGTCAGTCATTCTTGTAGGTAATTTCTTTTGTTTGTACTCAATTTGTTTGGAAACTTTGTGGCTGATTGTATTTAGACTGGATTGTTAAATTTTTCTCTGTGGATGGAGCTTGTTGATTATGAATTTACATCAATTTTTTTTCCTCAAGCTGAGTCTATAAGAGCGAATTTATGTTTTGGTCTCTTACACAAACTTCCCTTTCCTATCCTATGTAATAAAGGAAGAAGTTACGTTATTTTTGTTTGTTCCAACATGGTATCAGTGATTTTTCCTGGGACCAAGCTGCTACCTGTAACTTCTTTTTGATTAAACATGTCGTGTCGTAGGCCTATGAGATTTCGGAATATGATAAGTGGAAGAGGGGACAGAATATATATTTCCCTGTTTCGAATTCCGTCTGTGGAAGGAAATTTGTTTTGTTGCTCATTTTATTGGGGTGGGGGTTTATATAGGGGGATTTCAGGAGGAAATTTGAAGCTCATTTTAATTGCTGCTTCAAGGCTGTAGCCGTAATCCTGGCAACCATTGAATCAATTCATTTACTGCTTCCTGCAGTGGAGAATGTCATTTGGTTTTCAACTGGATATGGGGTATGTGTGTCAACGCAAATCTCACAATCATAATTTGTCTACTTCCTGGATGTCATGGAAGTTGAGGAACTCATATCTGTGTTATATGAAACTGAAAGTGTGGTGCCAGTTTCATTCCATCTTTATTAGAGAGGAGAAAGTGTTGTTTTTGTAATCGGGGAAGATTTGATGCAGAACCCCATTCAGACCGCTCATACATTTTATTCCCTCTTTTGTAGTTTGAAGGTGGAAACCACTAAGGTATAGATGTTAGCATGTATTAATGCTTTTTATTGTTATTGATAAAAGTTCCAACTTCTATGATTTGGTTTTCAACTGGATATGGGGTATGTGTGTCAACACAAATCTCACAATCATAATTTGTCTACTTCCTGGATGTCATGGAAGTTGAGGAACTCATATCTGTGTTATATGAAACTGAAAGTGTGATGCCAGTTTCATTCCATCTTTATTAGAGAGGAGGAAGTGTTGTTTTTGTAATCGGGGAAGATTTGATGCAGGACCCCATTCAGACCACTCATACATTTTATTCCCTCTTTTGTAGTTTGAAGGTGGAAACCACTAAGGTATAAATGTTAGCATGTATTAATGCTTTTTATTGTTATTGATAAAAGTTCCAACTTCTATGAACAAACTAGAAATGAAACATCGAAGCTAAGGGGACATATACCCTTTGCTCGGTTAAGGATGAAAAGAAAGCGATCAATGCTTGTGGGAAGATTAAGCCTGTGAATGCAGGGAAGAAGGCCTTTTTGTCTTTCTCAATGATGTGCAGTGTTTGATGTTATGTGCAATGTTTTGAAATTGTCCTATTGCTTTAACACTATGGAAAAGATCATTTGAGGAGGCTGTATTGAGTCTGGTCAACCAGCTAATTGTAAAGCCCTTTTGAGTGATAGAGAGAAGGCTTTATGGGAGAAGGATCATTGGTTTTGGTAATATGGTGCTGTGATAGCAATCATTTTGGATACTTGGATATAAAGAAACAAAATGATATATGAAGATGTGAGGGATGAGCTTGATAATTTGTGCGATAGAGTTTAATTCTGGGTATCCTTATGGATGGCCACCGTATTCATTACTTTTGATTAACCCCGCATGATCCTCCTATCGTTATGACCATGGCCTGCACAGGATTAAGAGTAATTATCTGATTCTTAGTTTTTAGATTTTTTTGAGTAGCTCCACCCTTAATGTGTCTCTTATTTGTTTGGAATTACTGTATTTATTGTATGATAGTTTTCTTAGCTACATTGGCATATTCTAGCTGTCATTTTTGATCCAATGTTTGACATTGCAGTCCGCAAGGACTCAGAGGGCGTTGGCTGATTTTGTTTTGTCAAACTCCTGCATGTTTATACATGTACATATATTGTTTGCGCACCAGAATTATCTTATTCTAACTCAAGTTTTTAGCAGTGTCTACTTGTATTGACTAAACTCATGTTTATTTAATTCACATGGCATGCCAACATATTTTGATTGAACCTAACATTCCTTTTAATGTAGCTGTCATGTTTATCTAAACTAACACTACTTTTATGTAGCTGTCATGGAAACGGATGGTTTTGAGTTGCTCAAGGAAAACTGTCCACTGCTGCAGTCAGAGCTTCTGAAGACAGTTGCAGGAAGTGAGGAGGAACTAAGCGGAGGGGGAAAGAGTCAAAGCGTGTGGGCGCAGTTTTCAGATGGTGGGAATTCGAATGATAGGCGTGCAAGACAACAAACACTGCAAAATGGAGAGAGGGGTCAAAGAATTTGGGTCCAGTCTTTGGATGGCAGTGATGCTAGAGGAATGAGTCCTGGGCAAGAAGGTTGATATGCTAAAATACCTGATACATTGTTCGTGACATATGGCAGATAGAAATGTAAAAAGAAGAGGAACACGAGAAACCAAATATCGCCCCTGAAATTTTTCTTTTGTTTGTGCTGATTCTGTGATTAGAGGTGGGATCTGCAGTTTGAGCTATCACAGTAGTAGCTTCGTTTTCGACTCTGCTGGTAAACGGTCACTCCTAATTCCAGCTTTCAATTTAGCGAGCAAAATCAGCCTAGTGACTGCCACCAAATCCAACCCACCAAAATGTGGATAGCGAAAACAAAGTTATAACCTAAGAAGCATGAACACGAGTGTCCGTTTTGGACACAATATGAAAAAAAAAAAATATGAATACGGATACGTAATGGACACATTAATTAAATATTATTTTTAATATATAAATCTGTAAATATGAAGATACATAAATCTGTCTATACAAGGTTTAAGTTATATCTAACTGCAACCCTTAGGGTGCCAGGAGTTTACTCGCACCACCACTTTCTCTTTCCCTTTCCTACTCACCTTCCTCCTCACCCTACAACTCACAATTAATCAATAAACACACCCACTCACCAATTCAATACATCAAAAGCATCCAATTTCAAAATACACACAATGCTCATCAAAACCAAAGAAACAAAGCCGAAAGACCTACAACCTTATGAACTCAAACACCCATGTACGTCCTAGAAATGAAACCCAGCAAAACCAGCAAACCTAGCAACTTAAATTGAATTCCATTATGGAATTCAATTCCTTGAGGTCGAAGAAGAGAGTAAGACAATTGAAGAGTAGAGAAGAAAAAGAGTAGAGCAGAACGTGTTTGCTCAAGTCTGAGAAGAACAAAGGTTTTCAATTTCGAAATCATAGGGGCGTGTCCAATTGCGTGTCTGTGTAGGACACGAACGTGTCAAACCCGTGTCTAAACACGCGTATTGAGACGTGTCCGGGCGTGTCCGTGTCCGCGTCTGTATCCGACACGCGACCAAAATGACGTGTCCATGCTTCTTAGGTTATAACACATTATTAAGAAGTTAGCAGCAACACAACACTCTAAGCATGTGGATAACAAAGTACGATTATTCACAATCTTGATAGAGATTAAATAATATTTGGAAGTCCGAAGTCCACAAGTGTGTTTGGAGCATATCACTCATGTATTTGGAAGAGCAATTTGAAATGAGGAATTCAGTTCGTTATTTCCATATATTGAATAACCTCATTTGGCATTCTGAATTTGGATTAGTTACACCTCCCTCACTTTTTAATTAGGAAAAATGCTCATTAACCTACATTTTGAGAGAATCTTTCCCACTAACAAAAAAAAAGTTTGATAAATTCCCACCTTCACAAAAGACTCTAAGATGTCCCACTTGCCCCTCTTTCATTGTTTTCTTATTTTCGTGTCCAAAATACCTCTCTCAATTAATCTCTCATCTCTATCTCTTTCTCCTCTCTCTAACTTTCATATCTCTTTCTCTTATCTCTATTAATTAAGCAGATTTCTCTTATAAAACTGCCAAACTCCATATTCCTGCAATACCCCTCCTAATATTAATCTTCCAAAATCATGATTAAATAAAAAAGGTTAAAACAGTAATAAAGTAGTAAAAATGATATCATGATAGAATTTAAAAACACATCAGTTGTTCAGTTTGTTCACGCTATCCCAAACCAATTGCACGCATATCTTCTTCCTCCTGTTTACGTTTGCCAGAACTGCTCTCATATCTTTGCCTCATATATGCTAATTCGCTTCTACTCGATTTCAAGTAAAATTTTTTTTTGCTTTTCTTTTATGATAATTTGATTGAAGGCCGGCTCTATGTAACAAGTCAAGAAGAAGGAAGAGTATATGGAATTTCTTGATTCTGCGATAATGGGATTGATTTTGGAATTTTTTAATTCCGCGTCTACGAAACCAATTTGACTTCAAATTTAAGTTCAGTTTATTGGATGATTTTGCAATGGCCCTATTTGATGTGAAAGGTACGGAGTGTTGTTTATTATTTTTAATCAATAGTTTTCAATGGTAGTTTAATTGTTCTTTCCCAGCGATTATGGATAGTTGAGATTATTTCCAAGACTTACATCTAGGTAATGAGTACATAATTTAACTTCAGTGTAGATTGTTTTAATTGTAGTTGTATTGATTTCCTATCCAAGTATTTGATAGGAGCACAATGTGCGACGTTATTATATGCTTATACCCTCGTTTATGCTTTGTTTAACCCTTATTTGTCTAAGATTGAGTCATAATATAGTTTAGTGTTAATTTGGTAGGGTTTGGTGAAATGTGCTTAATTGTCCGAAAAATGACTAAGTATGAGAAATCTGGAAAATAGTGTAAAATATGTCTTTTTTGTGATTTTGTGACGAGTACAAATATGATCTATCCTTATCCGAATTCTATGAAATTTGGTGTGCCTAATATTCATATGTTGAGGAATGCTGTGTTAAAATTTCAGATCAATCGGAGTTCGGGAAGTCACCCAAAAGATGGCTGCAAAACAGCAGTCCGAGCAAACCAATCCAGGGACTTCTAGGATTTTCCTGGGACTTTATCCCAATTCGAAAAATCATTCCCGACGACTCACAAGGAATTTGATCGAGATATTTTATGGGGAGATGGCCATATGTGTCTAGTTTATCTGAGACTTGGAATCGCATCAATTGGAGCTCCACGGATGGAGATATGCCGGAATTACTGCATCAAGGTCAAATCTGCCGATTCCAGGAACCTACTGCCCCCTTTTTGTGTTTTCTGTTTTTAATGGACCAAATGTTGTACAAATGCATATGTGATGATGGTCCAAGCTTAAGGAAGGTTAGAGGATGACACCAAGCCAAGGCATTGAAGAAAAAATCAGAAAAAGAAGTTTCCTAGAAGAACCAAGAAAGGAAGGAACCAAAACCTTGTTGCACAAGGATTGCATTTGCCGATTTGGACTAGGTTTTCTACCTAGGGTTTCTGCCGAATTTGCCTCTATATATAGCCATGTTTTCCTACAGAAAAACCATCTCATCTCAAGCTAAAACACAAGGCCTAAACTCTACCAAAATTCCCCAAAGATCCTAGACAAAAACCTTAACCGAAAACCACCTTCACCTCACCTCAACCAAGTTTCTGCTTTGCCGAACCTTGGATTTTCTACCTCCATAACCTACTGCCGACGTGACCTATTGCCGTGCAGCCTCACCCCAGCCTCCATACTTCGCCGGATCCACACGACGTGAAGCTCTCAAGGTGTCTCAAAGTGTGATCCACTCCCCTCTTTCGGTTTAGTAATTTTTGTTTAGTTATGTTTAGTTTTGTCTATGAAACATTCATGTATGTTTGGTGTTGGTTTATATGTCTATGTATGAATCGATTTTGGTTTTATAAATTGTATGTTAAAGACTTGTTTGAATCGATGCTTAGATTTAAGTTTAGGTTTCGACAAGAACAATGATTTTGCATGCTAATTTGTAATATGTAACTTGTGGATTTTTGTATGTTTAGATAATTAGGGCAGTGGTATTAAAAGCATGTTTAGGATTTAAATTGGTTAGTGGGTTAAGGATGTTCCTTATAAACCGAAACATTAGTTGTGCTTAAGCATTTGTTGTTTGCATGTAAATCTAGGTGTTAGGTTTCATCTAACCTGAGTAGAATGAATAAAACTATAGGCCTAGCGGTTGTTTTGATTTGTTGTGCTCACCTAGGGTATAAAACCTTAGCTAAAACTTGCATGTTAAATAAGATGATTGACAACCTTGCTTATTTGCATGTTTTCGATTTAAGACTCTTGTGCGTTATATGTTAAGTCTTAACCGGATTAGCATAAAAATCTTTAGGGCTAGAGCGAAAGTTTGTCCTAAAAGAACTAGAGGAAGTCTAGTAACTAGGTACAGAGCGAAAGCTCTAGTTGCGGTCGAAACGAATTTGAATTTTGAACATGCTAAATACTTGTCTCTTACCTTCTTGCATGCGAATCTACTTGTTAAAGAGTCTTTGGTGCTAAATGTTTTGTGAGAGATGATGATCACTTGTATATAGTAGTTTAGATTTAATTTCATGTCTTAAATTCATGTCTAGGAATTTAGAGGCAGCTTTGCTGCCAAGCCTTTTATCCCCCATAGTTTCGAGTGTGAATATGTATATATGTATATAAGTGTGACAATTATGTGCATATGTGTTTGTGAATATTTGTGTTAACATTCTCATGTTTCAGGTACCCTTAATCCCCGGCTAGAACGATCTCTACTTATTCTATACTACTAACGATTGCAGGGTTTATTATTGCGTGCGAGCTTAGGCTCACGTCAGTATTACTTTCTCTGTGCTTTTTAGAAATATTGATCATTAGATTCCAGTTATGGTTTTATTTTCTTAGATTCAGAAGAGACTAGCACCCCAAAATGAGGTACAATATATGTTGTTATGATCGTCTTCGTAGTACATCAAGGTGGGTGTGAAGAGAACTTTATTCAAAATTAGTTCTTGGTGTGTATTAATTGTCGCTATTGTAGATATAACACCTTCCATTTGGCAACTAAGAAAGTAAAAAAGAAAAACGCACGCGTGAGCGCAACCTTTTGGCACGCACATCGCATACACGTGCAGAAAGGCTAGTGGTGTCATAAGCCGGATTAAGGCCACTGATTTCCTATCCAAGTATTAGTTTCTCTGTGCTTTTTAGAAATATTGATCATTAGATTCCAGTTATGGTTTTATTTTCTTAGATTCAAAAGAGACTAGCACCCCAAAATGAGGTACAGTATATGTTGTTATGATCGTCTTCGTAGTACATCAAGGTGGGTGTGAAGAGAACTTTATTCAAAATTAGTTCTTGGTGTGTATTAATTGTCGCTATTGTAGATATAACACCTTCCATTTGGCAACTAAGAAAGTAAAAAAGAAAAACACACGCGTGAGCGCAACCTTTTCGCACGCACATCGCACACGTGCAGAAAGGCTAGTGGTGTCATAAGCCGGATTAAGGCCACTGGCAAAGGAGTAGTCTAGCCGGAGTCCCTGAGGGACACGTGCCGGTGTCTGTCTGCGATGAGATAGAGCGGTTCATCGTCTTCGCCAAGCTTTTCAACCATCCGGTGTTCGTTGAGCTTCTTAACAAGTCGGCGCAAGAGTACGGCTACGAGCAACATGGTGTGCTCCGGATTCCCTGCCACATGGTCGTCTTCGAGCGCATCCTCAAGGCGCTCCGGCTGAGCCGTGCCGTCGAGTGACATCAGCGACATCCTCGGCTCCACCTCAGACGATCGTCACTACATCTACGCCAATTAGCGGTGGCAGAGGACTTTACCACCTCTCTAACGTCCGGTGTAGATCTACACTTGGAGGAGGTTTTGGTAAATTCTACGGAGATGTTTTGGCCTTTTTTAGGGGAAGCTGTTTAGGACCACAATCTTTTAGCTTTTAGTTTTTTTTTTTTTTCATTTTTAGGGGAGCTTCCGAAGTTGTAATTTTGTAGAGTTCAATCATGGTTCACACAGGACGACCTTAGATTAATAGTTATGTGAATTTAGAATATGAAGATTTGTTGTTGCTACAATAAGAGTGCAAAAACTGGGATTCTATTGGTTGTTATTGGGAGCAATTGGTGGTCTATCGGGAGATAGTAGAGGATAGGTGGTCTATTAGAGGGGCAATAGGGTTCTATTGGGGGATAATAGAGTTCTATTGAGTGGCAGTAGGGGTCTATTGGGGGACAGTATGGTCCTAGTGGGATATATTAGGGGACAGTCTGGTCTTATTGGGGTTCTATTGAGGGACAATAAATGTTTTATTGGGGGATAATTATATTGGGGGTAATAGATGGGGGGGGGGGGGGGGGGGGTGGGGGGGGGGGATAGTAGGGGTTTATTGGGGGCAATAAGGGCAGTAGAGATTCTATTAGGGAGCAATAGAGGGGATTCTATTAGGGGATAGTAGGGGGTTCTATTGGATGTAATAGTTGGTTTGTAGGGGGTCAACGGTCAACCGTCACCTATCGCCGGAATCTAGTTACTTTTTGCCAGAATCCGGTCTCGGTAGCCAAAATATGGTCAACAGTCAACAATTAATAGTTAACAATCAAAAGTCAACCTTCTATTACTTTAATAGATGTCTATTTTGGATTTATTTAATTGATTAAGGTTATAATCGTTTTTTTTTTCTCTTTTTTGGACTGATGAGATATTTTCCAATCTTTTTTTGCTATTGGAAACAAAAGTTTTAAAATCTGGACTAGTAGTTACTGACCCTAAATTACTTCATGCTTACCCAAAATACCCTTCAACTATTTATATCTATAAATAGTCTCCATGTTTGGGAATTAGAAAATCATAATTAATTTAGAAAGAATATAATTATTCGGAGGACCGGATCAAAGTATACCTCCCAAGTTTCTAGTCACAACCCAATCCTGTCAATGCCCTCATGAATATATGCAACATGAGCAGTTATGGGTTCTGTATTAATTGTTCCCACTCTTTACAGAATCGGTAACATGCGCAGCCTCGTGTTCCACCATTACTTGAGTGGTTTCGCAAATTCAGCAAGGACAGTGGCACACAATAACATGATAATTTGATTGGAGCGTGTTGTGAAAGAACTTTTCAATTTATTAAAAACAATCGCAACAAAATCTTCAACTATTCATTGGGCTCCTCCCTCTTTTGATTCTTGTTACAACGGATTCATTCATTGGGCGTCAATTCCATATGAACATTTCAAATGAGGTGTCCAATAATCTTTATAGAATATAAATTAAGAATAATTTTAGTAGTTATGATATATGAAAACGAAATCAAATAATAGCAGGTACTTTGTTCATTGATAATAGGCCATTAGATCAAGACTTCCAAAAGGAAGGGAACTTCTATTTAATACAAGATTCTTATTTTAACTGTAATTAGGTCAAGACACACTTTTTGAACACATACATACTCAATATACCACCAATTCAAATTATGAATCTCATATTTCTACTAAAAACACAACCCAAACTACCTAAAATACCCTTGAACTAAAAATCATAAATTGAAATACCCTATTATTTGACTGTACAAAGTTACTATGATTAGTATGCACTTTATATTGATGTTTTGTAGATGTTCAAACCGACTACTTATGTTAGTTTGCTGATGAGTCGCTTACACGACGCACACAATAATAACCCTACAATCGTTAGTAGTGTAGATATAAGTAGGGATCGTTCTAAGCCGGGGATTAAGGGTACCTGAAATATGAGAATGTTAGACAAATATTCAGTGTGTGTACACAATTACATGTTTCCAATGGGGGATTTAGGATGAGATTCGGCAGCCATAAGGCTGACCCTAAACTAAATGCATGAATTAAAATCCTAAAAACTACTATGTACATGTTTTGGTCGACATCTTTCACACAAGGCACTTAGCACACAACTCTTTAACAAGTAAGACTCATACAAAAGAAAGTAAGGAACAAGTATTTAGCATGCTTTAGATTTAAACAAGTTTCAACCAACAACTAGAATGGGAAACCGATTTTACCTAGTTGTGAGACTTCTAATGTTTTTAAAGACCAAACATACGTTATGGACCCTAAAGTTTATGTTACCGTAATACAACTCGCAACATTGAAGCACAAAGTCTATAGTCGAAGACATGTAAACAAGGAAGGTTGTCAATCATCTCATTTAACATGAAAGTTTTAGCTAAGGTTATACCCTAAGTGAGCACAATCGAATCAAAGCAACATACGTTTAATCTTTATTCGTTCTACTCGGGTTAGATGAAACTTGATATCTAGATTTACATATTTGTCAAACATCACTAATGTTTCGGTTTTTAAGTCACACCCTTAGATTACTAACCGATTTGAATCCTAAACATACATATATACCAACTGTCCTAATTATCTAAGTGTATGAAATTCCTACATGTTTTATATTACAAAATTAACATGCAAAGACTCAATCAATTCAAAACCTAGACCTAGACCTGTTGACAGTAGCCACAGAGGGGCTAAATAAGCCCACAGACCCGCAGCCGGTGCATCCGGGGCCGGACTAAGGCCTGGAGCAGGATCACCAGCACCCGGACCCGAGGCCCAGCAGTCTACCTTGTGACCAAGGGCCCGGGGACCGAGGACGCCAGCCTGCCGAACAGGCCACCAGAGCTGTCCTTTCGTGTGCGAACAGAAGGAAACCAGTCCCACATCGAAGAGTAAGGCCAGACCCCACGCCCGACCACCTATATAAGGGCCTCAACTACCCTCTTTAATAGGTAACTGATCTCTCCAACTGCTTATCACTCTTGCTTAAGTTATCTATTCATCCCAACTGTACTAACTTAGGCATCGGAGAGGAGAAGACCGGCCCGCCCGGTATTCCCCTTAGTTAGCAGGAGGAGATCACATCTAGATTCATCAGTTTCCACTAGGCCTACGGGTTTGTGCAGAAACAATTGGCGCCGTCTGTGGGAAGCATTTGATCCACGAAAAAGTAGCGTTGCAATACCGGAGGGTAGAACCCAATCGATCCTTTGGAAGGCAGTTTGAAAATAAGTCCACAATCCAGAAGCCATGGAGGGAAGGAAGATCAAAGCTGGCGGAAGAGGGCTGAAAGAGCAAGTCCGGGTCCCCGACCGGGCCCAAAACCTTAAATCTGAGGTCAGCGCGAGGTTTGTCCCTTCTCCCGACCGGGACGTGATAGGAGCACAATGTGCGTCGTTCTTAATATGTTTTTACCCCCATTTATCCAATGTTTAACCCTTATTTTTGTAAGATAGAGTCATATTTTAGTTTAGTATCCCTTTGGTAGAGTTTTGAAGAAAATGTGCTTAATTGTCAGAAAAATGACTAAGTAAAGAAATCTGAGCAAAAAGTGCAAAATATGTTGTTTTCGTGATATTGAGGCCTGTGCTAAACTGATCTATCCTTTTCCAAATTTGATGAAATTTGGTATGCATTTAATTGGGAAGCTAAAGTGTATTGTGTCAAAATTTCAGATCAATCGGAGTTTGGGAAGTCACCCAAATGAAGGCTGCAACTTGGCAGTTTGAGCAAAGATAACCAGGGACTACCAGGATTTTCCTGGAACTGTGTCCTGACTTCCGGAATTTCTGTGGGACACATCGCTTGGAACCAGAGAACGAGCCATACGCCGTTGGAAAGCTCTATGAGTCTAGTTTCTCTGGGACTTGGAATCGCAGCAAAATCTTTCATGAGAAAAATGTTATGCCGGTTTCAATGCACGAAGGTCAAGTCAGCCGAAAGAAGAAAACCTAAACCGAGTTCTACATGGATTTGGCTTACGAATGTGGACTGAATTCCATCCTTTGTGCAAGATTTTTGGCTAAATTAATTCATGGAAAACCTAAAGAGATATTGCTCAATTATTCAGCCATTATCTTGGGAATTTTCGGCAGAAAATAGAGGAAGAAAATCCCAACAAATCCTGATCAAATTCGGCAGAATTCCTGTGCACGTCATCCAATTTCCACGGACTCTCCCGGACAGCTCACAATGAATCAGAGTTCGAGCCTTATATGGATAGAAAGCTACGGGAGTTTAGTTTCCAACCCTACTGGAATCACCTTAATATCTATTTTCTAGAGAAAGATATTACATAATCTTCACTCGAAGGTCAAATCTGCCAGCAGGATTAGTTTGAGAAAAACTAGGTTTTGTAAACCCTAGCTGCCTCCCTTGCCTCTATAAATACCACAACATAATTTCAGAATAATCATCATCTCTCTCTCACATAAACTTGCCGAACCTCTGCCAAAATATCTCCATAAATTCTTACCAAGAACCAAGGCCGAACCATCCATCACCCTTCCACAAAATTCCATCCGATCATCACACCAATCCTTTGCCGAACTCTTGATCAAGGTTGTAATTTGGATTGTAATTTCATGGCTCTTGTTTCTTTGTATTTAAACATTATTTTGTCTATGAAATATGCTTGGATTGTTGGTTTTATTTTCGGTATTATTGATTATGCATGGGATTTCCGAATCTTTGTAATAAATGTTTGGTTATTTTGTGTTTGATTACCGAATTATGCATGTGATTTGATTGAATATGTATGATGGGCAGTAGGATTTTATTTGTTTTCTTGATTTAATTAGGTTTATTTCCTTAATTCGTGTGCAACCGAAGGAGATGTCTAGATGTATTCGAAAGGCCATGAGTGTTATCTAGGTATTAAATTCATATGCCGATTTAATATACATTGATTCATACGCATGTTATGTTTTGATATGTATTAATCTAAGGGCTCGAGTAATTATGGAAATTTACATGTCGATGTGGGATGAGTGACGCCATACCTGCTAACATGTTCCAATTCGACATATTGTGCTTATGTGCTATTTGTGTTTAATTTCTACGCGAAGTGTTCTTAAACCGATTAGTACCATGTTTAAGATTATACGCGAAGTTAATTCTAAATACTTGTGATGTTTTGAATAATTAGATGTTCCGCGAAGGCTCTAATTAAATTGGAACTTAGTTAACCTAGAATCCGATTTTATGCTTGCTGCCCTATTACTTGTTTTAATTTCGTTGCATGTATAATGAGATTTGTGTCTTGTGATTGTGTGAAAGGTGATGATCAATTGTAGATAATAATTTAGGTTTTAGAATTTGTAAAAATTCAGTAGGTAATTAATTATAAAAATCGACAACACCCCCTTAAAGTACAACATTTTGTGTGATTGAAATGCCCTTGATTTCCCCGGATAGAACGATCCCTACTTGTCCTAACTACAATTGACAAAAGAAGGGTATTATGTGTATGAAGTTGTTTTGCAGGTACTTTGTGCTTGGATAACATCTCCATCAATTTTTGGCACCGTTGCCGGGGAAATTTAATGATTTTGATTCATAAAGTGTTGTTTGTAATTATGTATATTGCAGGTTATTTTAATTTTTCAATAGATTTTGGGATATGTATAATAGGAATTTTTCGGAAGTGTAATAGTAAATAGGATTTTCCAATTTTTAGTTTTTGGTTTTTGGTTTTTATTTTGCTGAATTGCCGATTATGTGATGTATATTGTGAATGTTGTTACACTTAGATAATTTCTAGGAAGTTGATAGTTTTTGTGTATGCTTTGAGTTTATTGTAGTTTCTAAAGTGTAACATGTAGGTGAAGCCTCTTTTGTTGATCATAACCAAAACCCTTCATACGAATGGTGCTTTGTTGAATCCGTTTTATGTAGATTGGGAAACGCGGGATACTTCCCCCCCCACGCATACAAGCGACATTTCAGCAATAGTATTACTTGTATGAGGTTGATGGCGGTTTTAATCAACACTTGTAGACCGCTAGGACCCGAGTTTATTTTACAAAGTATAGGGCAAGTTATTTTTCATTGATTGGTTCGAGGTTTGTAAAACTGGTTCTCAAGACCCACAGACTGATGTTCATTCTCTGTGAGTGAGTCGATAGGGGACTTGTCCTCCGTGGTTACAAACTTTGAGACCTGCCTAGTTCCTAAAGAGAGTTTACTCTCCGTGAATCTTAACGACACCGCCTTTGAAAAGTAAAATACGCTCGACCTAGACAACAGCTTGTGCCGAAGCATCACCTCACTTTAGACCCTAGAAAATAACTTGAGTATATGTGAATCTATTTTTTCTTCAAAAGATAAAATTCGTCTTTAATTTTTGAGGTATATCGGAATAAGCATGATACTACTTTGGACTGTTTCAGCTCATTGCACTGTTATCTCCTCTGCTCCACGTACCTCGAATTTTAAAGTTGTGTGAATAAAAGAAATTAAACTCTAGGGTTCGGCAGTCTCACATGTCACATGATTCGAATACTTTGAAAAGACTAGGACCGATCCATTGTGTGATACTTGTAAATTTTCATGAAACTTATACTTGCATAAATCGTGTGGAATATATACTTATAGAGAATTCGTATGATACATTTATAGTTTGAAAATTTTACATTACTTCTAACTTATTTCTAACCTATACTCTAACTTATTCTAACTCATTCTTTCTAACCTATACATATTGATTCTAATGATTCTTGTAGAGTTTAATTGTTAGTTGCAGATCATAAGGAAGAGGTGAAGAATTACATTGTAAACAGATGATTGGAGCTCTCATTGACTTGAGAAGGACGACAAGTGTTGCAAGAAACGAGTTCCACCACTCTCAACTTTTGTTCATAATTTGCAATTAAATTCTACTTAGCTAATTATTGTATATTTATACACTAACTTCTAACTTTAGCTAATTCACTAACTCACTACTAACTTATTCTTTGAATTCTCATCTCCACTCTTCTAAATTTCTTTATCTTGATGCGATGCAGTTGAAGAGTGGAGTAATCATGCATCGAGTTATGATAACCATTGTAAGGAGGCACGAATTTGTAGTGCGCACTCCAAAAAGCGTCTCCCACAACTTGATTAAGAAGTTAAGAGTCTAGGCTGAGTAGACTATAAACAATTAAGCGCTACATGGGAGGCAACCCATTTCAACCAAAATTGTGAAGGAGCCATCAATGAGAGTTTGAATTTTCTAAATCCCTAACCTCTTTTTGGTTGAATTGTATAAATGTGGAATTTGTGGAATTTATCATATGCTTAGAAATTACAACATAATTTCTGTTTTACATTGAGGACAATGTAATTTTCTAAGTATGGGGTAGGGATGCATGTTTCACATGTTTGTTTTTGTTTTAAGTCTTTTGTTTTGAGTCATAAAAAGAAAAAGAAAATACAAAATCAGAAAATCAGAAAAATTAAAAATTTTCGTTGCTTTTTGTTTGATTTTATTTTGAGTCTTAGAATGCCCCTAAATAGTCGATGATGAATATATCTTTGAATGCATAGATGATGGTTTTGCATAATCTTGAAAAATTAATTGTGAGTTTCATGGACTTTGTGATTGGTATGAACATTTGAGACTTGGATTTATTTGTGTAATAAGCATGCATGTTTGTGTTGATTTTGTTCCATAATAACCTGTGTGAGCTTTGATGCCATATGCTTTTCTTCTTGAGTGATAAAAATGGGCAGAATTTTTCAAAACTTCATTATTTTTTTGATTATTCAATGACTTTGTGCCATAGCTTTTAATGAACTCTAGAATGCTAGAACCTGCTCTTGACAATTTTTGAGACTATTATTCATGAAATGCCTTGATTTTGAAAAGGATTGAAAAGATCATTTTAGGATTACCACCAATGTCAAATAAAGCTTATGCCTAATTTGTGCCCGTCGTGGGACTCCTTAGTTTTAACCCCTTTGAGCCGACATTGTGCCATTTTATTTCATCACCATGATACACTTTCCTTGAGCTTAGAACAGTTTATCCTTTCCATTGTTGTCAAGACTTGGTAAAGTTTAATTGGAATTTGTTATTTGAAGTGATGTTGTGAAGTAAGTGTGGGGTAAAACTTATCCAATTGCATGAAAAGAATTGCATGAAAAGAATTGTGTTGCCGAAATAAAGAAAAGAAAAGAAAATCGGGCAGAAAAATTTGAAAGAAAATCCGATCCGAGAATAAGAAAAAAATTGGAGATTTCGGCAACTAAAATAATTGGATGAGTTCTTGTGGTGAATTTGGAATTGTATGATTATTTGAAGGTCTAGCATTGTTATACTTGACCTTTGTTCATATTCACTATGTAATGGGAAACAAAAAGAGTGAAGTTTGGGCCCAACATGATAAAATTTGGCCCTTGGAGTGAAGTCATAAGGAGTATTGAATTTTGCTAAGTCTTGGTGACATTTTATCACCACTATCCTAAATGTGAATGCGTTATGCCAATCCCCATTATCACATTTATGTTGATCTTTTCATGATTCCTAAAATGGGTGAACTTTGATTTGTGGAGATTTTCGTCAAGAGTGAGCATATGGCTTTGGTTCATTTGTGCACATAGTTGTTACATGAAGTTTTTCCTGGAAGATTAATTCACAAAGTGCTTTTATCTGATGAAATATGCGAGCTATTTGTTGCCTTACAATCTGTTCTCTTGCATATACTATGAGTGAATTGTCATATCATGAGTGAAAAGAAGAGAGTATGCCTAGTGAGGAGGATGAAATCAACATAACATGTCATTGCTTGTGATTTTCGTTTCTTACTTGTTCATGCTTTGATACATGTCTATGACGCTCGGGATTTATGTGCTTACATTGAAATGCTTAACTTGAAAGCTATGTGTTTTAAAAATCCTGAGACAATTATTCAGGGGCAGTAGTTGAGTCTTTTTGTTTTTGTTTTGCTAAGGGACTAGCAAAAGCTAAGTGTGGGGTAGTTGATAGGAGCACAATGTGCGTCGTTCTTAATATGTTTTTACCCCCATTTATCCAATGTTTAACCCTTATTTTTGTAAGATAGAGTCATATTTTAGTTTAGTGTCCCTTTGGTAGAGTTTTGGAGAAAATGTGCTTAATTGTCAGAAAAATGACTAAGTAAAGAAATCTGAGCAAAAAGTGCAAAATATGTTGTTTTCATGATATTGAGGCCTGTTCTAAACTGATCTATCCTTTTCCAAATTTGATGAAATTTGGTATGCATTTAATTGGGAAGCTAAAGTGTATTGTGTCAAAATTTCAGATCAATCGGAGTTCGGAAATTCACCCAAATGAAGGCTGCAACTTGGCAGTTTGAGCAAAGATAACCAGGGACTACCAGGATTTTCCTGGAACTGTGTCCTGACTTCCGGAATTTCTGTGGGACACATCGCTTGGAACCAGAGAACGAGCCATACGCCGTTGGAAATCTCTATGAGTCTAGTTTCTCTGGGACTTGGAATCGCAGCAAAATCTTTCCTGAGAAAAATGTTATGCCGGTTTGAATGCACGAAGGTCAAGTCTGCCGAAAGAAGAAAACCTAAACCGAGTTCTATATGGATTTGGCTTACGAATGTGGACTGAATTCCATCCTTTGTGCAAGATTTTTGGCTAAATTAATTCATGGAAAACCTAAAGAGATATTGCTCAATTATTCAGCCATTATCTTGGGAATTTTCGGCAGAAAATAGAGGAAGAAAATCGCAACAAATCCTGATCTAATTCGGCAGAATTCCTGTGCACGTCATCCAATTTCCACGGACTCTCCCGGACAGCTCACAATGAATCAGAGTTCGAGCCTTATATGGATAGAAAGCTACGGGAGTCTAGTTTCCAACCCTACTGGAATCACCTTAATATCTATTTTCTAGAGAAAGATATTCCATAATCTTCACTCGAAGGTCAAATCTGCCAGCATGATTAGTTTGAGAAAAACTAGGTTTTGTAAACCCTAGCTGCCTCCCTTGCCTCTATAAATACCACAACATAATTTCAGAATAATCATCATCTCTCTCTCACATAAACTTGCCGAACCTCTGCCAAAATATCTCCATAAATTCTTACCAAGAACCAAGGCCGAACCATCCATCACCCTTCCACAAAATTCCATCCGATCATCACACCAATCCTTTGCCGAACTCTTGATCAAGGTTGTAAATTGGATTGTAATTTCATGGCTCTTGTTTCTTTGTATTTAAACATTATTTTGTCTATGAAATATGTTTGGATTGTTGGTTTTATTTTCGGTATTATTGATTATGCATGGGATTTCCAAATCTTTGTAATAAATGTTTGGTTATTTTGTGTTTGATTACCGAATTATGCATGTGATTTGATTGAATATGTATGATGGGCAGTAGGATTTTATTTGTTTTCTTGATTTAATTAGGTTTATTTCCGTAATTCGTGTGCAACCGAAGGAGATGTCTAGATGCATTCTAAAGGCCATGAGTGTTATCTAGGTATTAAATTCATATGCCGATTTAATATACATTGATTCATACGCATGTTATGTTTTGATATGTATTAATCTAAGGGCTCGAGTAATTATGGAAATTTACATGTCGATGTGGGATGAGTGACGCCATACCTGCTAACATGTTCCAATTCGACATATTGTGCTTATGTGCTATTTGTGTTTAATTTCTACGCGAAGTGTTCTTAAACCGATTAGTACCATGTTTAGGATTATACGCGAAGTTAATTCTAAATACTTGTGATGTTTTGAATAATTAGATGTTCCGCGAAGGCTCTAATTAAATTGGAACTTAGTTAACCTAGAATCCGATTTTATGCTTGCTGCCCTATTACTTGTTTTAATTTCGTTGCATGTATAATGAGATTTGTGTCTTGTGATTGTGTGAAAGGTGATGATCAATTGTAGATAATAATTTAGGTTTTAGAATTTGTAAAAATTCAGTAGGTAATTAATTATAAAAATCGACAACACCCCCTTAAAGTACAACATTTTGTGTGATTGAAATGCCCTTAATTTCCCCGGATAGAACGATCCCTACTTGTCCTAACTACAATTGACAAAAGAAGGGTATTATGTGTATGAAGTTGTTTTGCAGGTACTTTGTGCTTGGATAACATCTCCATCAGGACGGAACCCACGATCACCGGAGCTCAGACAATCCTGACCAATACGATGCGGGGGAGGAGATAAAAAAGATGAAGGCAGAAGTCTCGCGATTGCGAGAGGAGGGCAATCGAGACCCACTAAGGGCGGATGCCCGGTGCCAAGAGTTGGAAGCGGTAAAGATCACCTTATTATCGGCCCTGGAGAAAGGACACCGGCAGGACACCTCTCGGGCGGCATCACGGCCCCCGAATAAAGGTAACGAGTTCCCGCACCTAGAAGTGGGACAGCCTACGGGAAGGAGAAAGACTGTGCATTTGCCTACGCCACTCTTTCCGGAAGCTCTGAGGAATTCCGGCCCGGTTGTGCCCCCATACCGAACGAACTTGCCACCGGGCGAGCAGGACAGCGCTACCGTAAGGACGCTTCAGACGCTCTCCGCCTCGGTGTCGGACATAAAGGACCGGTTGGAGGCCAGCGAGAAAAGGACAGTGCGACCGCAGGACAGTGCGCGATTCAACGAACGCACTGGACCTTTTCCACACCGGGTTAGGGAATCCGGAAGATCTAGTAACCAAAAGTACCTGAAACTGACGTACTCTGGAACGAGCTGCCCATACCAACACCTGGACAGTTTTAAGTCACAAACGGGCACAAAAGGCTACTCAGATGCCACGTGCTGCAATGTATTCAAGGAGACGCTCTCGGGGGAGGCATTGGGCTGGTTCTACTAGCTGCCAGTAAACTCGGTGGAAACATTCGAGCAGCTGGCTGATAAGTTTGTCGGCCGATTCGTCCTTAGAGCCAAGGCGGCCCAAACGTCAACGATCCTTTTCGATTGCATGCAGACTGACAGCGAACCACTGCGCGCTTTCGTTAATCGATGGCATATCACCACGGCCAGGGTCAGGAACTTGGATAAAAGGATCGCTGAGATGACATTCAAGCAGGGGTTAAGGCCCGGGGAACTCTCGTACGCCCTGCGAGTAAAGGAGCCACTGGGGTACGACGAGTTGATGGCCGTGGCCGTCAGGCACGCCCAGGCGGAGCATGAGACGTATAGGGATACGATGCCCAAGCGAAGGTCGGATGACCTATCACCAGCATCCTCCCGTGAAAACAAAGCGGGGCGACAGGATCGCAATCGTACGCCTACGACCAGTAAGAAAGCCGAAGTATGGGAGGATTGGCGACCCCGCCGGAGCGGCGATAGCAGTTCACGGGCAGGTGGAAGACCACCGCCTTTGCGACCGGCACGGCCCATGGCGGCAGCGCCAGCGGGGCGACAACCGCGGGCCCTGGCCATTATGCCAGCAAGAAAACCCGAAGACCCAGCCCTCCGGACTAACGACCACCGACCCCAGAGAACGGTTGTGGACGGCCGAGAGTCCGGACAGATGACCCGCAAAGGGACAGGCAGGGTGCCCGAGAAGTAGGAAGCATACGCACCCGAGTCCCCGGGGGGATCGAGGTGCATGGAAGCATAAATATGATACATGGTGGGGACCACATAGATCGACTCACCCGGAGCTCGAAGAAGCGATGCTTAAGGTCGATCCGGGGAAAGGAAGTATATGCCTTTGGGGGAGGAAGCGGCCAGGCCGCTAAAACCGGATGGAACTCGGTCAAGGTCTATGAGGAAGAAGACCGGAGGATCTGATCCAACCGCACAACGATCCCTTCCTCATTACGGTCCAAATAGACCACTGGATAACCAGCCGCATGTTAATCGACACCGGGGCTTCTGTCAAAGTGATGTTCCGAGACGCATACAAGGAGCTACACCGGGGAAGGGGCAAGTTATCCCAGGATAACGAGCCGCTGATAAGCTTCTCCGGCGAGGTGGTCCAGCCTTTGGGATCGGATTACCTGCCGTTAATCTTCAGCGAGGGAGACAGGACGAGGAAGGAGCACTTGGAGTTCATCATCGTGGATTGCCTGTCCTTATACAATGGCATAATCGGTCGGCCGGGGTTGTGGAGGCTGAAAACATTCATAGCCGGCCATATGCTGATGTTAAAGATGCCTTCACCCGCCGGCGTCATTACCATACGCGGGGACCAGAAGATCGCTCGCAGATATTATGCGGAGGCCCTGACCCACGGGAGAAAGCTGACCGAGGTCTTCACGGCTACTCAACAAGCGCCAGTACCGAATCCGAGTATTGACCCCCGTGATGACACCGATTCCGACGACGAGAAGCTAAAACTATCGTCGACCGTGGAAGAAACCGAAATAATCTCCATTTCGGAGGATCACCAGGAGCGAAAAGTGGTGATAGGAACGAAGCTCGCCCCGGCTGTCAGGCAAGAGCTCATCACCTTTCTCCGAGACAACAGTTCAGTGTTCGCATGGTCCTACGAGGACATGCCAGGCATATCCCTAGAAATAGCCGTCCACCGGTTAAATTCGTTGCCCAACGTTCCCCCGGTGAGGCAGAAAAGGAGGTCCTTCAGCCCGGCGAAGTATGAGGAGATCAGAGAGGAAGTGCAGAAGCTGAGAGGCATATGTTTCATCCGGGAAGTCCAGTATCCCCGATGGCTCGCCAACGTGGTTATGGTCCCAAAGAAGGGAACCGACCGGTGGCGCATGTGCGTTGATTTCACCAACCTAAACCGGGCGTGCCCAAAAGACAGCTTCTCGCTCCCCCGAATAGACCAGCTTATAGACCACATCAGGTTTTAAACTACTCAGCTTCATGGATGCCTACGCCGGATACAATCAGATAAGGATGAGCTCGGACGATGAAGAGCACACCTCGTTCACGACTGACCGAGGGACCTACTGTTACAAGAGGATGTCGTTCGGTCTAAAGAACGCCGGGGCCACGTACCAACGGATGGTAAACCTCATGTTGGAGCAGGAGATGGGTAAAACGGTGGAAGTGTACGTGGATGACATGCTAGTCAAAAGCTTGACCGCAGGGGCCCACGTCCGAGACTTGGCAGTAGTCGTTGGTAAGATGCTCAAGTTTGGGATGCGCCTGAACCCGAAGAAGTGCATTTTCGGGATTTCAGAGGGCCTATTCCTAGGCCACATTATTAGCCAGCGGGGGATAGAAGCTAACCCGCTGAAGGTCCAAGCGATCCTAGACATGGAAACACTAGAGGAAAGAAACCAAGTCCAGATGCTGACCGGCCGACTAGCCACCCTGACCTGATTTATCTCCCGCCTGACCGATAAGTGCGCCCCATTCTTTAAACTGCTCAAGGCACAGCAGTTCAAGAAAATTCACTGGGCGGTGGAGCACAAGGCGGCATTCTAATCCATCAAGACGTACCTGTCTACAGTGCCTCTCCTATCTAAACCGGTGCCGGGCGAGATGCTATACCTCTACATAGCTGCATCAGGAACGGCCGTCTCTGCGGCTCTCGTCAGGAAGGAGGGCACGCTCGATCTCCCGGTATACTATGTAGGGAAGGGTCTTACCCGAGCCGAAAGCCGATACTCTGACATCGAAAAACTGGCTCTGGCCCTGATCGTCAGTGCCAGGAAGCTCCGTCACTATTTCCAGGCTCATTCCATCACCTTATATACCAATCACCCTCTACGGAAGATCCTGCTAAGACCGGATACTAGCGGCAGGCTCGTACGTTGGGCAGTTGAGTTAGGAGAGTTCGATATCACTTATGCCCCGCGAACGGCCATCAAGGGCCAGGCCGCTGCAGATTTCATATGCGAACTCACCCTGATGGCAGTAGAAGCGCATTCCGGCCGGTCCGAAGGCACCGAAGCAGTTCAAGCCATAAAGGTCGAACCAGGCCTCCCCAGCGGTTGGAAGCTTTATATGGTCGGCTCTGTAACGAGTAAGCGGAGTGGAGCCGGCGTCATGCTAACCTCGCCCAATGGCCAGTCATACGAGAATGCCCTGCGGTTCCTCTTCAATACTTCCAACAACGCCGCTGAATATGAGGCCCTCATAGCCAGTTTGCAGTTAGCCAAGGAAATGGGGATCCCATCCTTGGAAATATACAGCGACTCGAGCCTGGTGGTAAAGCAGATGAACGGGCTGTTCGAAGTCAAGGAACCCCAGTTAGCCTCCTACCAGGCTTTGGCCAAAACCCTGATCAAGCCATTCCAGGGCGCCACGATTCAGCATATACCCCGGGAGGCAAATAGGCATGCGGACGCCCTAGCAAGGTTGGCAACCGGAAACTACCCACCAGAGTACCGAAGAGCTAAGATTGAAACCCTCCAAAAACCGAGCATAAGCAAGACCATCTCCGAGATATTTGCGGTAGAGGAGGCGCCACCAAGCTGGATGGATCCGATAATTAGATACCTGGTTGACAAAACCAGCCCCCAGGATAAAGTAGAGGCTAGGAGGCTACACCTCCGGTGTGCCAGGTACAGCCTCCTCGGCGGCAAGTTGTACCGAAGAGGGCACAGCTTCCCCCATCTAAAATATGTAACTAAAGAGGCGGGAGAAGCCATCATGCAAGAAATCCACGAAGGAGTGTGCGGTAACCACTCTGGCGCCCGATCCCTGTCTCATAAGTCGCTACGGGCAGGATACTTTTGGCCAGACATGGCAGCAGTGTCGAGAAAAATATCAGGCGGCTACCACAAGTGCCACATGTATACCACTACATCTCATGCTCCGGCAATCGCGTTGCCAATTCTGTTAGCGCCATGGCCGTTCGCACAGTGGGGGCTAGACATCATCGGCCCTTTCCCAATAGCTATGGGACAATACAAGTATGCCATCGTAGCCGTTGGCTATCAGACAAAATGGGTCGAGGCGGAACCCCTAGTCAAGATTACCGAGGAGCGGGTGAAAAAATTCCTATGGAAGAACCCCTAGTCAAGATACTATGACAGAAAGGTCCGGGAAAGGAAGTTGCAAGTGGGGGATTGGGTGATGAAGAAAGTTCAGAAAAAGCCGCTGGCCTTGGAGTCAACGTGGGAAGGGCCCTACCAAATCACCGCGGCTGCAGGTCCGGCGACATTCCACATCATAGACACCGAAGGCATCTACTCCACCCGCCCGTGGAATATCCAGCATTTACGGTTCTACCCTAAGTGAGATTACTGCCTTAAAAATGGACAGTACTGTATTTAGTACCAACGTTCAATACAGATAGTCACTGCCTCTAGAATGAACTACAGCTGGTTACAAAGTAGATACATCTGCCAAGTATATATAAAAAAAAAAACCGCTAATCAGCGCCACCGGAGCCTCTAATCCCTGACCCACCAGCCTTGAGAGACCGCTCTTGCTCCAGCTTCTCGGCCAAGGCTACCTCAGCCTCCATCCACTCGGCATCAAGCCACCCTTTCTCCCTCCACTCCAGATACGCATCATTTATACCCTTCGCACGGGAGGCCTCCAGCATCTCTGCAAGCTCCACCGACTCCCGGAAATCGTCAATTGCTTTATCAGCGGCTTCGGCAAGTCGGGACTCTACGAGCTTCTCCCCTCCCTTGAGGACTGCTGTTACTTGGGTGTGCAGCTCCAAAATCTTTGCCTCCAATTCCGACCAGCCTCCTCCCTCTCCTGCGCAAGCTTAGCCTCCGCCAACGACAGCTGCATGGTGAGGTCCTCCACTTGCCTCTCCAGAACCGGAGTCTCCTCACTAGGCTCAGCGACGTAAAGGCTATGAACCAGCTGGTACAAGTACACAAAAGAAGAACATTAGTTCGTAGCATAAAAAGGGAGAGGGAGCGCAGAAGAACCTCAGTTCCACACAGGTACGCGACCAGACTTACCCGAAGACCCAACTCCACAGCCTTCTTCTTGCTCTCGCCCGAACGCACATCTCCTGGGGCCTCCCGATCAAGTCCCAAGGCCTCAATGGTAGATGCCACGAACCTACCAAAACCACCATCACCAGAGCCGCGATCGTCTTCCGGCTCAACGGTTTCCCTACTTCTTCGGCCACCGGTTCCCTCCGCCAGAACCAATGCTGACCCCCCACCGGCCGAGCTTGACGCCCCGGTATCAAACATCCTCGCCCTCTTGGCCGGAGCTTCGCCAAGACCGCTTCTGCGGTACCAAGTCATCTCCGCTGCCTCTCTCTCCCACAGGGCTCGTATCCCCACCGACCGCGCTAGAGGCTCCGGACCTGGTGAGCCCACCGATCCTACATCCCGAATAATAAGTGGGGCATTCTCCTCACCGCCCGGCCGCCGACCGTAGTGGGAATCCGAAAACATGAGCGGCACAGGAGTACTATACACCGTGCTCTCTAGGGTATCCGGATCTACAACGGTTTTCGAGGCCATCTCCCCCATCTCCATCAACCTCTGGGCCACAATTTCGTCATCCGCCTCGACGGTCTCCTCGCTCCGAATAGCGAGCCGGGGGGCATTAGCTGCAAATCAATAAACCGAGCGGTTAGAATAAAATACGACTGCACAAAACAATAGTGCAAGGCACTTTACCAGGTTTCTTCCCCATCTCGCATATCTCCAGCACATTCCACCAGATGAAATTGTAAGAGCTCCGGCCCAGACTGTTCCAGCAAACAAAAAGCCGGGCTATCCGTTGCCTCTCCAAGTCGACCAACCGGTACGACTGATCCCCGATAGCTTGATAAGCCCCGGGCACCCGAAAGCTCTTCAAATTACACTGCCACCTACCCCCGGCCATCACAACGGATCTCCTCCATACATTCAAAATCGACGACGGCAGGTGAGTGATGGGAGGATCGAAGTCCCGCGCGGCAAAATTGACACAGCCAGAGGCCTGGGCCTTTTTGCAGTAGAGAATCTTATACAGCGCCCGGAACTCATTTATCGTGGGCCAGTCCATGTTGCTAAGACTGAATAAGCACCCGAGACCAAGCAACTGCCTCCACTGGTTGCTAGGAAGCTGGGCGGGGGAGACATTTATCAGGCTCAGCACATACTGGACAAACTTCGGCAGCGACAAAGATAGCCCATGCCGAAATTGATCCTAAAAAACGGCAACCCAACCCTCCTCCGGGTTGCAGGCCAGTTCCCCGGGATACAGGCCTCGGAGCTTAACGGAGGAGTCAATGCCCCACTTCGCCCAAAAAATCCCTTATCTCGCCAGCAGTCATGCTTCTGGTCGGCTCATCACAAAAAATCACCCTGCCGCCTCCCGTCGACGCACGGCCGGCACCGACAGGATTGGCTGACCTCCCAGATTCCATAAAACCTAAGAACAGAATTTACCCAACGCCCAGTTAGTTGTGTAGCAAGATAACAACACAGACAGACGGCAGGCGAGGAGCCGAGCTTCAACAAAGTATGACAGGAAGAGAAGTGGGGGGTGCGAAGCATCTTATAGGCGGCAAATCTACACCTTGTTGATAATTAGGGCAATCAAAAAGGAGAGGCAACCCCAGTCGCAGATTCCCTCCATTTCAGACCGCTCCCTACTGACACGTGTCCCAGCATCGATAAAGTTCCCACGCCATCATAACTGATGGGACTGATGGGCTCTCTCCATCATTGCATGTCAGCCACCTGTCCCGCCTACATGCGGCAGTTAGGGGAGGTAGGAGCGAGAACTGAGGCATCCAGCCTCCCCACTTCCCCAAGAGTCAACCTCAAATCAAGGAAAGGCACACCACCGGTTATGTAGTATTCAACCGGCTCCATGGCATCCCACCGGTTATGTAGTATTCAACCGGCTCCATGGCATCCCACCAGTTATTTACCATTCAACCGGCTCTATGGCATTCCACCAGTTTAGTCACTCTCCTTCGCCCTTGCGGGCAAGGACAAGCCTGCAACAACTCAAGACTTCAAACACATGGGCTTTATAAACCCGAGAGAGTTTACATCTAACACATGCAAACTCTTCCAGCAGGCTAAAAACCCTGCATCACACTGAACTGTGATAAATTTGGGGATCTATGGCGAGACTTGTTATCTCCACGCCACCCCACCGGGCAGATTGTTTCTCTAACACAGAACAAGTCTCCCCGCAGGCTAGAAAACCTGCACATTACCTCACGCTTATTCCAACACAAGCTGAGAAGAACTAGCAGGTGTTAACCGGTGCTTCAACATGGCCGCAACACCCCACCGGGGTACCTGTTGGCTTATTCCACTCTCCAACAGGCCTCCCCGCAGGCTAGCAACCCTGTATATTACCCCACGCTTATTCCAGCACAAGCTGGGCCGAACCACCGGGCTACTCCCCGGCCTGCCTCACCGTTGGCAGCAGTTTTACCCTGGGAACTTGGGGGACTCGTCCCGACATGGCAATCCACCGGTCGAGTCCTCACATCACCACGCCTTCACTTCCCGAACGCCCGGTCACGCCCAATCTTCAATGCAGACTTGGGGGACTGGGCACCATTGGGTCGGTAACCCTGCGGGTCTGCAGGACAGGAGCGAGATATATTAAGTCCCCATTCAAGATTGCACTTGACCGGGAACTTGGGGGACTTGTTGACAGTAGCCACAGAGGGGCTACATAAGCCCACAGACCCGCAGCCAGTGCATCCGGGGCCGGACTGAGGCCCGGAGCAGGATCACCAGCACCCGGACCCGAGGCCCAGCAGTCTACCTTGTGACCAGGGGCCCAGGGACCGGGGACGCCAGCCTGCCGAACAGGCCACCAAAGCTGTCATTTCGTATGTGAACAGAAGGAAATCAGTCCCACAACGAAGAGTAAGGCCAGACCCCACGCCCGACCACCTATATAAGGGCCTCAACTACCCTCTTTAATAGGTAACTGATCTCTCCAACTGCTTATCACTCTTGCTTAAGTTATCCATTCATCCCAACTGTACTAACTTAGGCATCGGAGAGGAGAAGACCGGCCCGCCCGGGATTCCCCTTAGCTAGCAGGTTTGCAGGAGGAGATCACATCTAGATTCATCAGTTTCCACTAGGCCTACGGGTTTGTGCAGAAACAAGACCTAAGCATCGAATCAAAAACGTTTTTAACATGAAATTTATAAAACCAAATTCCAATCCGAGTCATACATAGACATACAATTCGAAACCAAGAATACATGCAAGTTTCATAGACAAAACTAAATATAACTACAAAGAATAAATTGTTACACCGAAAGTAGGGAGTGGATCACACTTTTGCAGACACCTTTGATGGCTTCAAGATGTGTTGATCCGATGACAATCATGGAGGCACGGTTGGAGTATTTTTGGTGAAGGTGGGGATGTGTTTCGGCTAACTCTTCAATGTAGGATTCTTGGGGAATTTTGGTAGAGTTTATGGCTTTGTGTTTTGGCTTAAGATGTGATAAGTTTTACTGTAGAAATTCGTGCCTTTATATAGGAGAGAAGCTGTGCAAAAGTCGGCAGCAATTGGGATAGCAAAACCTAAACCGATTTGGTTTAGGTTTCCTTGTCGGCAAAGTAAGGCTTCTTCCAGAACCTCTTCTGCCGATTTCCTTCTTGGAATGGGCTGCAACACTTCATGGACTCCTCTTGTGGACTTAGCAACTCCTCATGATGAATTTTGGTCCAAAGAACACGCAACATTTGGCTTAGACACACAACCGGCAGAATGAAACCCGGAACCAGCAATGTCTCCTAGCTGAGCTAGGAAAACTTTCTTCTTCATATTTTTCGGTTCTTTTTGGCTTGCTGACTCCCTCTAACCTCCATTAGGCTTGGAAAATCAACATATATGCAATTGGATGCCATCTTGATAATTAAAAACCCAAAAGAGTGAAAACGGGCAATTACATCCTTTTCTCGGTAGGGCAGTGACCTTGCTGTCTTGCAACTGGAATAACTTTCTCCTCACAACAGCTTTTTATGCGATTCCAAGTCTTGGAGAAACTAGACTCATAGAGCTTTCCATGCATATATGGCACGCTCTCTAGTTCTAAGTGATGCGTCGTACAAAAGTTCTGGAAGTCAAGACACAGTCCCAGGAAAATCCTGTTATCCCTGGATCGTTTTGCTCACACTGCCAAGTTGTAGCCATCTTTTTGGTGACTTCTTAAACTCCAATTTATCTGAAGTTTTGAAACAATACACTTCAGCTTGCCAACTATATGTCTGCCAAATTTCATAAAATTTGGAAAAGAATAAGTTAGTTTAACACAAGCCCCAAAATCACGAAAACAACATATTTTGCACTTTTTCCTCAGATTTCTATACTTTAGTCATTTTTCTAACTTTTAAGCACATTTTCTTATAACTCTACCAAATATTCATTATTCTCTAATACGACTCGATCTTAGGTAAATAAGGGCTAAGCAAAGCATAAATGTAGGCATAAACACATTAATATCGTAGCACTTTGTGCTCCTATCATTTGCAAAATCATTACAAATTCTTAAACATGAAAATGCTAAATAAAATGAAGAATTAATACATTCTCATCATTGTATTTAGACGAAGAAGAAAAAAGAACAAGATGAAATTCAATAAAATGAAAATCATAATGTTTTCAACATAAATTACTACTTAATTCAGAATTCTAAAAAAGAAAATTCGTTGAAATAAAGAAAGGAATTGATTGTTTAAATTCTCATTAAAACTAATTCGACTTTCTTATAGAATTTTATTTTCTTATTTTATTAATTTCCTTTTTTATCGGATTCTTTTATTAGTTTCCAAAAATAAATTTTTGATTTTTATATTTGTTTTCTTCTAATTTTCTTAATTATTACATATGTCTGTTTTCGTAATCATATTTGAAATATATAATAATAGGTACGTGTATTAAGTAGTTTGGGGAGTGTATATAAAACTTCTCCTTGAGCACTGCCCCTTGTATCGATTACCTAATGTGGTGCAAAACCGTTGCCTCGCCTAAACCTCGCCAACAAAAACAAAATCCAGTTGGGTAAAATAAAAATGTATGGACAAAGGGAAAAGAGCACAATGTACCCACTACAAATGCATAAGAAATGTGAAGTAGGCTCCCCCTAATGTCTACAAAAACTCCCCATGATTGGTAACTCAATCTTGGAGTTCAAATAAGCGTCGCATACCAATACGTTTCACATGTTTCACAAATGTAGATTTTGCTAGAGACTTTGTGAACAGATCCACCACATTATCCTCAGAACTCACCTCGTTCACTTGGATATTTAAAGTCTCTTGTTGTTATTGGTTATAGAAGAAATTAGGCTAAATGTGTTTCGTATTATCACCCTTAATGTAACATAATTTAATTTGCTCAATGCAAGCCGCATTAGCTTCATCGATGCAAGTTGGTCCAGTCTTAGTAGAGGGTAATCCACTAGACTCTCGAATATGGGACATAACTGGTCGAAGTCAGACGCATTTTTAACGGTTTTATGTAGTGCAATGATCTCACCATGATTTGAGGAAGGAGCAACAAGGGTTTTCTTGGTTGATCTCTAAGAAGTCATCGTATTCCCTACAGTAAAAACATAACGTGTTTCAGAACGTCCTTTATGTGAATCTGATAGGTATTTAGCATAAGCAAATCCAACCAACACATTATTTGGTGTTTCGGGATATGAGGTTTGGAAGCTATAAACATGTTGGGGTCCAGTAATCCGATGGCCAGGGTGGTGAGCCTTGAGCTTTATAATTTATGCTACGAGCTTAGCAAACACAGAATTACGTGTGGACAAAGTGGACAACAAAGCAAAGTGTGAGTAGCGCGTTGATGGATCAATCATAACCATAAAGTAACAAAATGGTCCACCCTCTTGCTTAATAGGTCCGTAAATATCACCTTGGAGCCTTTATAAGAATGGAATGTTTCATTCCTTTGGTATCTACAGCAAAAGAAGGCCTAACTTGTAACTTTGCTAATGAACAAACTTTGCAAAACGAGTGGTGTGAATTAAATATTGCCATAGAAGCATGAGAATGAGAAAGTGGCATCACAACAGCCTAGTAAGTCCCAGGGGAGTCTGACGTCAACATCACAGTAGAACCAGGGCCACGATCCATGTTCTCGGTGTCACCATCACTTTCGATGGCATGTGGTATGCTCATATGCTTATTTTATATGAAAAATGGATGACTATGTGAATGGCACCAGAATATTGATCATCATATCTTGACCGGGATGACCAAGTCGATCATGCCAAAGCTGATAAGCGTCAGTATCACAAACTGCATTGGATTCAATTATCTGAATTGTTGTAAAATATTAACCACAACTAACACACTTTAAGTTCTCCAAATCATGTGTACGTCCCCGTTGGTGAAAGTAACACGCAGATATTCAATTCCATTCTCAACATAGGTATTGAAGTGTAAACCGTTGTCACAAAATGTCCTTAAAACATAGCAATAGTCGTGGTGTATTCGGTTCATACAAGGCATCAATTATTCTTATTCTTGTGCCATTAGGTAGCAAAAACTGTGCAACATCATGCCCCTCTATAACGGCTGATGTTCCAACCTCTGTAGCCAATGAGGAACCACGGGGCACAAAATCCATAAAAAATAGCCTATTCCGTAGAATTTTATGGGTAGTTCCACTATAACAGCTCAGTCCACACACTTGAGATATTGATCGCTTTGGGCTCACTGGCCCGAACGGATTTGTTCTTGGGGTTTCACCCCAAAATGCGTATCCTGGAGTAGCTACTAGTGCCCACCAAGCACCTGCCCACTCACAGCTAGATATTATCCGCTCTGAACCCTATGCAAAACTGGCACCCCACAGGTCCGCACAGATTTGTTCATAGGGACTTCCCCCTAGAACGCGTGTCAATGTATCAACCCGACTCTGTACATATAAGCACAACGCCCACTCTCCCCCGGGCGATGTGGGATGCGTGACCTACCTACCTGCTAGCTTCCCTAGCCAGGTCAGGTAAGGTCATTACAATCCACCCGTCTTAGGGTTCGATGTCCACGTCGGCAGACTTCCGGCCAGGGACAGGCTCTGATACCATCTGTAACAGCCAAGTCCACACACTTGAGATATTGTCATATTTGGGCCCACTGTCCCGCACAGATTTTTTCTTGGGGTTTCACCCTAAAACGTGTCTCAATGTATCAACCCGACTCTGTACATATAAGCACAGCAGCCACTCTTCCCCGGGCGATGTGGGATGCATGACCTACCTACCTGCTAGCTTTCCTAGCCAGGATATGTCAGGTCTTCACAATCCACCCCCACCCCCCCCCCCCCCCCTTTAGGGTCCGATGTCCGTGTCGGCACACTTCCGGCCGGGGACAGGCTTTGATACCATCTATAATAGCCCAGTCGACACACTTGAGATATTGTCAGCTTTGGGCCCACTAGCCCGCACGGATTTGTTCTTGAGGTTTCACCCCAAAACGCTTCTCTTCTATTAGCTGCCAATGCTCTCCAAGCACCCGCCCACTCACAGCTAGATATTGTCCGCTCTGGACCCCATACCAAACTGGCACCCCACAGGTTCGCACGGATTTGTTCCTAGGGACTTCCCCCTAGAACGCGTCTCAATATATCCACTCGACTCTGTACATATAAGCACAACATCCACTCTCCCCCGGGAGATGTGGGATGCGTGACTTACCTAAAATCTAGGTTCCCTAGCCAGGTCAGGTCAGGTCATCACAATCCACCCCCCTTAAGGTCCAACGTCCGCGACGACACACTTCCGGCCGGGGACAGTCCAGTCCACACACTTGAGATATTGTCCGCTTTGGGTCCACTAGCCCGCACGGATTTGTTCTTGCGGTTTCATCCCAAAACGCGTCACAATGTATCAACCGGACTATGGACATATAAGCACAACATCCACTCTCCCCCGGGCGATGTGGGATGCGTGACCTACCTAACTGCTAGCTTTCCTAGCCAGGTCAGGTCAGGTCATCACATTCCACCCCCCTTATGGTCCGACCACCGCGTAGGCACACTTCCGGCAGGGGACAGGCTCTGATACCAACTGTAACAGCCCAGTCCACACACTTGAGATATTGTCCTATTTGGGCCCACTGTCCCGCACTGATACACGTCTCAATGTATCAACCCGACTCTGTACATATAAGCACAACATCCACTCCCCCCCCCCCCCCCCCCCCCCCCGGGCGATGTGGGATGCATGACCTACGTACCTGCTAGCTTCCCTAGCCAGGTCAGGTCATGTCTTCACAATCCACCCCCGCAAGGTTACGACGTCCGCGTCGGCACACTTCTTGCAGGGGACAGGTTTTGATACCATCTGTAACAGCTCAGTCCACACACTTGAGATATTGTCCGCTTTGGGCCCACTGGCCTGCATGGATATGTTCTTGAGGTTTCACCCCAAAACGCGTCTATTCTATTAGCTGCCAGTGCCCTCCAAGCACCCGCCCACTCACAGCTAGATATTGTCGGCTCTGGACCCCATGCCAAACTGGCACCCCACAGGTCTGCACGGATTTGTTCCTAGGGATTTCCCCCTTGAACGCGTCTCAATGTATCAACTCGACTCTATACATATAAGCACAACATCCACTCTCCCCCAGGCGATGTGGTATGCGTGACCTACCTACCTGCTAGCTTCCCTAGCCAGGTCAGGTCAGGTCATTACAATTCATCCCCCTTAGGGTCCGACGTCCGTGTCGGCACACTTTTGGCTGGGGACAGGCTCTGATACCATCTATAACAGCCCAGTCCACACACTTGAGATATTGTTCGCTTTGGGCCAACTGGCTCGCACGGATTTGTTTTTAACGTTTCACCCCAAAACGCGTCTCTTCTATTAGCTGCCAGTGCCCTTCAAGCACCCGCCCACTCATAGCTAGATATTGTCTGCTCTGAACCCCATGCCAAACTTGCACCCCATAGATCCGCATGGATTTGTTAGTAGGAACTTCCCCCTAGAACGCGTCACAATGTATCAACTCGACTCTGTACATATAAGCACAACATCCACTCTCACCCGGGCGATAAGGGATGTGTGACCTACCTACCTGCTAGATTCCCTAGCCAGGACATGTCAGGTCATCACAATCCACCCCCCTTAGGGTCTGACGTCTGCGTCGGCACACTTCTGACCGGGGACAGGCTCTGATACCATCTGTAACAGCCAAGTCCACACACTTGAGATATTGTCATATTTGGGCCCACTGTCCCGCATAGATTTGTTCTTAGGGTTTCACCCTAAAACGTGCATGTCTCAATGTATCAACTCAACTATGTACGTATAAGCACAACAACCAGTCTCCCCTGGGCGATTTGGGATGCGTGACCTACCTACCTGCTAGCTTCCCTAGCCAAGTGAGGTCAGGTCATCACAATACAGCCACCTTAGGGTCCGACGTCCGCGTCGGCACACTTCCGACCGGGGACAGGATCTGATACCATCTAGTCCACACATTTGAGATATTATCCTCTTTGGACCCACTGGCCCGCACGGATTTATTCTTGAAGTTTCACCCCAAAATGAGTCTCTTGGAGTAGCTGCTAGCCAAGCACCCACCCACTCACTGCTAGATATTGTCCGCTCTGGGCCCCATGCCAAACTGGCACCCAACAGGTCGGCACGCATTTGTTCCTAGGGACTTCCCCCTAGAACGCGTCTCAATGTATCAACCCAACTTTGTACATATAAGCACAACATCCACTCTCCCCCGGGCGATGTGGGATTCGTGACCTAACTACCTGCTAGCCTCCCAAGCCAGGTCAGGTCAGGTCATCACAATCCACCCCTTTAGGGTCCGACGTCCGCGTCGGGCCACTTCCGGTCGGGGACAGGCTCTGATACCATGTGTAACAGCCTACTCCATACACTTGAAATATTGTCCGCTTTGGGCCCACTGGCCCGCACGGATTTATTTTTGGGGTTTCACCCCAAAACGCGTCTCCTGGAGTAGCTGCTAGTGCCCCCCAAGCACCCGTCCACTCATAGTTATATATTGGCCGCGCTGGGCCGCATGTCAAACTGGCACCCCACAGGTTCGCACATATTTGTTCCTAGGGACTTCCCCCTAGAACGCGTCTCAATGTATCAACCCGACTTTGTACATATAAGCACAACATTCACTCTCCCCCGGGCAATGTGGGATGCGTGACCTAACTACCTGCTAGCCTCCCTAGCCAGGTCAGGTCAGGTCATCACAATCCACCCCCTTTAGGGTCTGACGTCCGCGTCGGCACACTTCCGGCCGGGGACAAGCTCTAATACCATCTGTAATAGCCCAGTTCACACACTTGAGATATTGTTCGCTTTGGGCCCACTGGCCCGTACGGATTTGTTCTTGTGGTTTCACCCTAAAACGCGTCTCCTGGAGTAGCTGCCAGTGCCCTCCAAGCACTCGCCCACTCACAGCTAGATATTGTCCTCTCTGGGCCCCATGCCAAACTGGCACCCCACAGGTCCGCACATATTTGTTCCTAGGGACTTCCCCCAAGAACGCGTCTTAATATATAAACCCGACTCTGTACATATAAGCACAACATACACTCTGCCCTGGGCGATGTGGGATGCGTGACCTATCTACCTGCTAGCTTCCCTGGCCAGGTTAGGTCAGATCATCACATCCACTATCTACCAAGCACTCAATCTCACCACTAGACATCTACAACTGAATGTAAATTAATTAGTCTTTTTTTTTAGAATGTAAATTAATAAGTCCATAATTCAAGACATGGGGAACACTCTAGAAAGTTAGAAAATTGAAACAAGGGATTTTGATCAAATTATGATTCCTTAAAGAGTGAATTACATGGCATATACACTACAATGTTTCACATAATAAGGCTTAAAACATGCTAAAACAAGGCATTGAGTTAAAATGGAAATTAATGAACGATAACTCAAGTACATCAAGGATGTTCTCATAAAAACAGACTAAACCAAAGTCTCAAACATGGAAAAACAAGCCAAAAATAAACGAAACCTAAAGAGAAGCAGATAACATAACAAGTCTACAATTAACAAGACTAATCAAAATCAGAAGTCTCCACATGCTCCAGGTCGACCGACCTGCATGTTGGTTTGAAAGTCTGTTATTGTGAGATTATAGTTGGTTCTTCATCACCATCCATCTCTTAGTCTTCAACATAGTTAGACTCTTGAGACAAGTAATTCCTGTACTGCTGGTAGATTTGTTGAATATTCTTATTCGCATGGTATTATCACTACCAGACTGAATATCTAAGTGTCCATTTTAAAAGTGGTGACCTAAGTACTTAGACGACGAAAAAAATATTGTTTCGTCGCCTTAGAAACTTCTTAGGCGACGAAAAGAACTTGTTTCGTCGCCTAAGTAAAATACAGTTAATACTTAGGCGACGAAATGCGCTTTTTTCGTCTCTTAAGTAAAATACAATTAAGACTAAGGCGACGAAAAGAACTACTTGTTTCGTCTCCTAAGTCAAATAAGAATTTTGACCAAATATTTTGGCGGAAAATTAAGCAGCCAAAAACTTTAAGCTTTTGATAAAAAAAATACGTCCATGACGATGAATAATAATAATTAGACGAATTCAGTTATTAGAATCATATGTATTATTTGTAATTATACATCACAAACAAATTTATTGAAATATTTAAAAACATAATTTAAATAATCATGCTTCTCCATCATAATCGTCATCGTCTGTATCATCTGCATCTTCAATTATTTCAGTAAAGTCATCATTGACTCTGTTTTGAGATGTAGGTGCATTTGGGACTGCAATAAATTGATTAGAAGTGACGAAATATAAGCGGTTGTTGTCGCGAATAGCCTCTACATTAGGTATTTGAGAAGCCGAATGCTCTTGATATGGTTCATCAGTGTCGTCATCATCTTCATCATCATCATGTTATTCACCCCCTTCAATTGTAAACGCACGCCAGATATTCCTATGTGACATCTGGTTAACCACTTTCCAAAATCCACCGGCCTTAGAATCATCAAGATAAAACACCTGTTTTGCCATGCTGGCAAGAATGAACGGCTTATTTTCATACCAACTTGTGTCTTGTATTCACTGATAACATGCCGTAATCCATCTTTGTACTCCTAGGAATACTTGGATCAGTATTGAACCATCTACACTTGAACAACACAACGCTCATATTTTCATATACTAGTTCGACAACGGCGTGGAGCACTCCGTAGTAGGTTAAGTCGTTACCATCTACCATGACCCCGCAATTTTGCGTTCTACGGTTTACATCTCGTTGAAGTGTTACAAACTTGACACTGTTGACAAAACACAACGCTCGCACACTGTGGGAAATTGGTGTTTTAGCCAAATGGTCCAATTCTGGCGAGTACCAATCACTCTTCTATTTTTGGAGATTTTCCACCTGCCACGTTGTGATAAATTATTTAAATTGAACTTAACCAGAATACGAATAATGAAATAGAGATATTACCATACAATAAATGTTGTGACGTACCCATTTGCGAAAGTAATCAGGAAAAGTTCTATTGTGCGTCTCTTTCGGCCGTAGGTCTCTACGATTTTCTTCAATGAGCTTCAAATGCTCACACATGAAATATTGTGCTTCGTCATAGTATTGTAGTACGCACAAAAGAGTTTCAATTAGCTCAGCATCTGTCAATCTTTGTGAACTTGGTAAATTACCATACGAGTGAAAGATTGAAGTCTGGTACTGTAGGGGCCGCTGTAGAAGATTCTGCATCGTCACTGTTACGGAGATATAAATTACAGTATGTTACACATTCATGTGCAATGTGTGACTCCACTATTGATAGGAGCACAAAGTGCTACGATATTAATGTGTTTATGCCTACATTTATGCTTTGCTTAACCCTTATTTACTTAAGATCGAGTCATAATGTACAGTAATGAATATTTGGTAGAGCTACAAGAAAATGTGCTTAAAAAGTCGGAAGTTTACAAAAAAAATAACAAAGTGCTGAAAATCGAAGTCATTATATATTTCGTTGATTCTGTAAATCTTCCAAAGTGCTTTTGATGGTTTTTTCTTCTCTTCTGAGCAGTACACACATATATGATTGAGTATTGGAAAGAGTTAGAGGAATTGGAGCTAAAGAACTGCCGGAAATTGCTATGCAAATTCAGATTCAGCAAGTTTCAGGATTTTCTTGAACACATCACTCGGCTTCCAGGAATTTCTCAAGTCAGCTCATTTGGAACTAGATGTGTTCCTTATATGCATGGAAAGCCTTATGAGTCTAGTTTCTATAAGATTTGAAATCGTATCAATAGCTACTCCGAGGAGGAAGTTATGCTCGATCGAAGACGCAAATGTCAGATCTGCCGAGAGAAAGTCAGAAAGTTGGTTCAGTCCCTGCTGATAGGCTGCAATGCCAGCCTTGGTGATTTGCAGCCTCTGCCGCAGTGCAGCATGACACCAAGTGCTGCCGAGACGTGTCCGACATGGGCACCTCATATCCAAGCCGTATCCCAAGTTCAACCAGACGTATCCATTGGCGTATCCGAGACGTGTCTGGTGATGCTCAAGCCTATTTTTGTGTCGTATCCGATATGGACATCTCATGTCCGATACCGGCACCTGACCCTGCACCCGCAAGCATGCCATGCTGTCTACCGCTGCCTATCTTTCCTACCGATGTTGCACTTAGCCTCACTAAGCCATCCCATGTGCATATGCGCACATGCACCCACACACGCTGTCGAGAAGAAGCGTGCGCAGCACGACAGCCATATGCGCTAGCACATGTCCCTGCAATCTGCCTTGCATCCGAAACAGAGCATCTGCCGAGAGAAGGATAGGTGTTTCCGGGTGAGTTTGGAGGCTGCGATCAAGTTGAGGGCTGAGAATCCATCAAGCAACCGGCTGCCGATTCATTAGAGGAGTCCATGAAGAGTTGCAGCCGGTCCCTGAGGAAAACGCACGGAAGAATCATGAAGAACCTAGAAGGAGAGAAAGCTTGGCCGGCAAGAGTACCTAAACCGAATCGGATTAGGATTTCTTTACCTTATTGCTGCCGGCAAAGCTCTAATCTCTCTCCTATATATATGTGCCGATTCCCATACAGAAAACTTGTCACATCTTAAGCCAAAACACAAAGCCATAAGCCACTACCAGATACGGAAGAATAGCCGACGAAAATTTTTTCGTCGGCCATTCCATTTTTTCGTCGGCTATACCCTCTGCCGACGAAAATTTCGTCGGCCATAAGTCGTCGGTAATACGCCGTCGGTAATACCAATGGCCGACGAAAAAAAAAATTTCGTCGGCCATTCCAACCTTGGCCGACGAATTATGGCCGACGAAAATGATTTCGTCGGCTATTTGTTCGAGTATGGCCGACGAAATTTGGTTTCGTCGGCTATTTGTTCTGAAGTATAGCCGACGAATTGGACTATTTCGTCGGCTATTTCGTCAGAATATATTAATATTTTAAAGTTATAGCCGACGAAATAATGTCAATTTCGTCGGCTATAACTGCATTTTGGGCAAAAAAAAATACCGGATCGGAGGAGGAGAAGGAGGAGGAGGAGGAGAAGGAGGAGGCCGGAGGAGGAGGAGGAGGAGGAGGGGAAGGAGGAGGAGGAGGAGGAGGCCGGAGGAGGGGGAGGAGGAGGAGGAGGAGGAGGAGGAGGAGGAGAAAGAGGAGGGGAAGGAGGTGGCCGGAGGAGGAGGAGGAGGAGAAGGAGGTGGCCGGAGGAGGGGAAGGAGGAGGAGGCCGGAGGAGGGGGAGGAGGAGGAGGAGGCCGGAGGAGGGGAAGGAGGAGGAGGCCGGAGGAGGAGGAGGAGGAGGAGGAGGAGAAGGAGGAGGAGGAGGAGGAGGAGGCCGGAGGAGGAGGAGGAGGAGGAGAAGGAGGAGGGGAAGGAGGTGGCCGGAGGAGGAGGAGGAGGAGAAGGAGGTGGCCGGAGGAGGGGAAGGAGGAGGAGGCCGGAGGAGGGGAAGGAGGAGGAGGCCGGAGGAGGTCGGAGGAGGGGGGGGAAGGATGAGAGAAAAAAGGCGGGAGGAAGATTTAAAAGATTTAGAAGGAGAATAGCCGACGAAATACAATGTTTCGTCGGCTATACTTAGAGAATAGCCGACGAAATTAATATATTTCGTCGGCTATACTTTGGAAAATCAACAGCCGTTGGATCTGAGCCATCCAACGGCGGACAATAAAAAGGCGCGGATCAAGAGTTTAGCCGACGAAATACAATGTTTCGTCGGCTATACTTAGAGAATAGCCGACGAAATACAATGTTTCGTCGGCTATACTTAGAGAATAGCCGACGAAATTTGAATGTTTGGTCGGCTATACTTAGAGAATAGCCGACGAAATTTGAATGTTTCGTCGGCTATACGTAGAGAATAGCCGACGAAATTTGAATGTTTCGTCGGCTATTCTATGAAAACTTACTAAACTGCGGTTTTGAGGCCCTAAACGAACTCGAAAGCCCGAAAAAGCCCACACGTCGTGGCAAGGCTACGAGTTTTGTTCCTGGCGTCGTTCCCTTTCCGGAATGGTATCACAATCGTCATTCGGACGCCGGACGCCAAATCTGCAGTAAACCGGGTTTTGACTGATTTCATTATTTCAGCACACGGATTTTATCGGAATCTTGTCATTTTTCAACCGTAGACGTATTTCATTATTTCGGTCATATCTTATTTGACGACATATTTGCATTTGAAGAGTGTACGTATAGTAACTATTTGAAACTATACATTCACTTAAACACTTAGTAAACAAGTTAAGGAACATTAGTACATATGTTCCGATTTTGAATCTAAAAGTTTGGAAAATCTATTCCAACCGTCAGATATCACCATTAAGATTAAATACATGTATGAAAAAAAATCCAACTACATCTGACAACGTTAAAGGCTCGATCGGGACGGTCAACCGGGTGAGTCAAACCTCTAAACGCTTTAAAACGGAAATTGGCCCGTCTAAATGACGTTTTTTGGCCTGATCTTCAATAGAGAATAGTTTCAGATTGATGAGACGCGACTAATCGTATAAAAATTTTCCACAAAATATTTACCGACCGTAAGGCTACCCATAGGAAAACGGGAGTAAAAAACAGTTAACCGCAACATTCGGCACACAGATTTTGTCGGAATCTTCCCATTTTTCAACCGTAGCCGTATTTCAATATTTTGGTCATGTCTTATTTCACGACACATTTGCATTTGAAGGATGAAGCAATGGTTTGTCGATAGTGATAGAAAATGGAAACTGCTCTTTTTTTGTTTTTTTTTTAATCATAGCCGACGAAATCAAACCTAGTATTCGTCGGCTATTCTTTTGTCGTTTTCTGTCAAAAATAATCGTATAATTATTTTTTAAAAAACTTATGGCCGACGAAATACTTAATTTTCGTCGGCCATTGTTAGTAAAATAATTATTTTTAAAAAACGTATGGCCGACGAAATAATTAATTTTCGTCGGCCATTGTTCGTAAAATAATTATTTTTAAATAATTTATGGCCGACGAAATAATTAATTTTCGTCGGCCATTATTCGTAAAATAATTATTTTTAAAAAAACTTATGGCCGACGAAATAAAAAATTTTCGTCGGCCATTCTTCCAAAAGTTTATAGCCGACGAAAACTTTAAATCGTCGGCCATTATAGGAGTATAGCCGACGATTTTTCATTTTTACCGACGAAAAAAAAAATCGTCGGCCATTTTATGGGAATGGCCGACGAAATTTTTTTTTTACCGACGACAAAAATTTTCGTCGGCCATTCTTGGGAATAACCGACGAAAAAAGTGTTTCGTCGGCCGTTTTTTTTTTTTTCGTCGGCAAAGCCCTTTTTTCTTGTAGTGAGCTCTACCAAAATTCTCCTAGAATCCTACATTGAAGAGTTAGCCGAAACACATCTCCAACACCACCAAAAACAGTCCATCCGTGCCATCATCACCATCATCGATCAACACATCTTGAAGCTCCAAAGGTGGCTACAAAGTGCGATCTACCCCCTACTTTCGGTGTAACAATTTATTCTTTGTAGTTATGTTAAACTTTTTCTATGAAGTTAGCATGAATTCTTGGTTTCGGATTATATGTCTATGTATGACTCGGTTTGGAGTTTGGTTTTATAAATTTCATGTTAAAAATATCTTTGATTTGATGCTTAGGTCTAGGTCTAGGTTTCAGTTTCATTGAGTCTTTGCATGTTAATCTTGTAATATAAAACTTGTAAGAATTTCAGATACTAGATAATTAGGACAGTCGGTATAGAAGCATGTTTTACGATTTAAATCTATTAGAACTAAGGTGAGGGCATCTAATCTGTACTTTGTGTTGTCTTCGAACAGTATCTAGGTATTTGGTTTAATCCGCTTGAGTTATAATGAACTAAGTTTACGTGTGTTGCTTTGATTTGTTGTGCTCACCTAGAGTAGTTTAACCTTAGGACTTGCATGTTTAATAAGAAGATTGACAAGATATCGATCCTTCAGAGTTACTCTTGCTTTTACACAACTGTTTGTATTGAAAAAGTTGCCTGAAATTACACAGTTATTAGTGAAGTATATAAGACAATATAACAATGAATGGGGACATACGAATAATAAATAGTGTATTTCTTGGGCATGATCTGCAAGATGGATTATCAGATGAATCATACTGTCAAAGAAAAAGAGGCGGGGGGGGGGGGGGGGGGGGGGGGGGGTTTGATCCTCTCCAATTTGCACAAAATGTAGATGATGTCTTCTTTGAGAATGAGAACATCTGACTTCTTCAACGTTTTAGTGCATAACTTCTGAAAGAACCTACACAACGCTATTATATGTTCCACCACATCTGGATGCAAATAGGGTCGGATAAGCACTGGAATAAGACGTTGTAGAAAAACATGAAAGTCATCAATCTTCAATCCATTAAACATATTCTCCCCCAAGTTAATGCACTGAGATATATTTCCTGCATACCTATGAGGATACTTTACTCCTGTAAACCATATGAAAACCTCCTTCATGAAAGTCGGTTTAACTGTGTAAGGTGCAACAGGTATTATCATCCCTGACGATGTCTTCACTGGCCACAAGTGTTCTTGTATTCCCCTTTTCTTCAGATCCTCACGTGCTTTCACAGTGTCCTTACTCTTTCTTTTAATATTAAGAACTGTTCCCACAAGGCTGTCACTTACATTCTTTTTTATGTGCATGGCATCTAGGGTGTGCCTAAGCATCAATTTCGACCAGTAAAGCAAATCATAGAATCTACTCTTGTGTGTAAAAATAAATTGTATTGTGGTACCACCGGTCAACACGCCGAAATCAAAAGAGTTCAACTTCTCCAAAATTTCATCACCACTCTAGGGACGAGGTTTTGAACGAAACTCTATTGTTTTGTCAAATACTAGTGATTCAAAAAGCCACGGGTGGTTAGCTGGAAGCCATCTACGGTGACCCAAGTAACACACCTTCTCAGCGCACCAAACAGAATGAACTTCGTTCAAGCAAACAAGACAAGCTTTGTATCCTTTAGTGGCCTGAGACGACAGCATCGCATAACCAGGAAAATCACTTATGGTAAACATAAGAATTGCACTCATCAAAAATGATCTTCCACTGTGCCTATTAAAAATAAGAGCTCCATTTTCTCATAAATCTAACAGCTCGTCGATCAAAGGTTGTAAATACACATCCAGACACTTTTCTGGAGACTTTGGACCTGGAATTAACAAAGACATCATACTAAATTGCTTCGTCATATACATCCAAGGAGGCAGGTTGTACGACACAAGAATAACAGGCCATGTACTATGACTCAAACTCATATTTCCATGGGGATTGAATCCATCTGAGACAAGCCCAAGTCTTACATTTCGAACAAGTTTTGCAAAATTTGAGAATGATTTGTCAAAGGACTTCCATGCCTCGCCATCTGCAGGGTGTCTGAGAGTATCATCATTTGTCCTTCTCTTTCCATGCCATCTCATTTCTTTTGTTGTGTGTAAAGACATGTAAAGACGCTTCAATCTAGGAATTAAGGAGAAATAACTGTTTGTATTGAAAAAGTAGCGCTGCATGAGGCTACATCACCCCTAATTTAGGGTTTCATGCCAAAGACACCTTTGCCTCAGATGAACGACTGCTGTGCTCTGAAGCTCTGAACTATTAACTGAAGAAAACTGGGAGTTCAAAGCATATTTATTCAATGAATAATACTGTGGCTTTTATACAAGCCTTACAAAACAGAAAAGCAAATCCTACGCCACCACAATCTTATAATCTAAAGATGTGGTAATCTGTTACAGGAATGAATCAAACTTAATCTAAAACCCTACAAACCAGGGCATTATTAACAATAACAACAAATCAAATGTGACTTGGTCAAATTGACGTAGTCACCAGCAAACAATAATCCTAACAAACCCTCCCTTAAACGGACCTTCAGTCTACGGTCAGTTTACCTCTGGTATCGCACAAACTCCAAGCAGCTTTCTCAGTTTCACAAACACTTCAAGCCTTAGTGGCTTAGTCATAATATCTGCCAACTGATCCTTCGAACCACAGTGCTCCAACTTAACAACTCCATCTTTTGTCAAATCACGAAGGAAATGAAATCTAACATCAATGTGTTCATGCATAACTGGATTCTTTGACAATTTAATGGCTGAACTATTGTCACAAAAAACATTAGTGCACTTACTTTGTTCATGGCCAAGCTTTTCAAGTATTCTACGCATCCACACACTCTGACATGCACAAGAAGCAGCTGCTATGAACTCAGCTTCGGTGGTGAAGAGGGCGACTACTGGCTGCTTCTTTGAAGACCATGCTACTACCCCTGAGCTGAGCAAGAACAGATACCCTGATGTACTTTTTCGGTCTTTAACATCTCCGGCATAATCGTTATCCGAGTAGGCTACCAACTTGTCTTCTCCATCTAGAAAATTCCCAACTCAGTGGTTCCCTTTAAGTAACGAAAAACCCTCTTCATTGCTTGATGGTGCAAAGATGGTGCAAATTAGTTGGCCTCTCCATAAATTTACGGATTAAGCTCACAACATAAGCTAAATCAGGCCTGGTGGCAGTCAAGTACATAAGGCTGCCCACCATTTGCTTGTAACCAGTAGCATCAAAGATAGCTCCACCTTCATCTTTCACAAGTTTACACCCTGGTACAATTGGATTTTTTACTGAATTGCAATGTTGCATGCTAAACCTTTCCAGTACCTCATTTACATATTTCCTGTGGTTGATGAAGATCCCTTACTGCTTTGCACTACTTCCACACAGAGAAAATACTTCATTATCCCCAAATCTGACATGTCAAATTCCTTTTTCATAGAGTTCTTGAACCTTTTAAACGTAGCTGCATCATTACCTGTAAAGATGAGATCATCAACGTACACACTCACCACAAGAAGCTTCCCTCCTTCTTCAGCCTTTGTAAACAGAGTATGCTCACTAAGACACCTTTCGAAACCTTCCTTCATGAAATAGGACTCAAGCCTACTGTACTAAGCTTGAGGAGCTTGCTTGAGCAAGCTCGAGCCCGTATAAGGCCTTCTTGAGCTTATAGACTTTGTCTTCTTCTCCCTTCACTTCATAGCCTCGAGGTTACTCAATAAACACAGCTTCATTCAAATCTCCATGAAGGAATGTGCTCTTAACATCAAGCTGATACACATTCCATCCTTTACAAGCAGCAAGAGCTAAAACCATTCGAATAGTGTCCCAACGAGCTACAGGTGAAAAAACTTTAGTGTAGTCAATCCCATGCTGCTGTGTGTATCCCTTGGCCACAAGCCTCGTTTTGTATTTGTCAACATCACCATTCTCATTCAGCTTGGTTTTATATATCCATTTCACTCCTATATTTTTTGCTCCAACTGGTAAAGCAGTCAACTCCCAAGTTCCATTTTTCTCAATAGCTTTAATTTCTAGCTCCATTGCTTCTTTTCACCTTGGGCTCTCGACAGCTTCTTCGAAGAACGTAGGATCATTAGGGGCTGTAAATATTTTCAAATTACTCTCTTCTGCTTCAGATAAGCCCTCACCACTTACATAATCTTTCATCCAAAATGGGACGTTTCTTTCCCTCCCTTCAACTGGACTTGGAGGACTACGATCAACTGCTTCATTTTCTGCTTCATTTGATGTTGAATCAGAACCATTAACACCATCTTCATTATGCTCTTCTTCTTCTTCACACACACTTTTTTCTTCATTTCCTTGCTGCTCTTCGTCATCTCCCCACTCAAGGACTGTGTTGCTAGCTTCTTCACCTGATTTACCCCATTCCCACTTCTTGTTTTCTTCAAATACCACATCCCTGCTTATAATCACTTTCTTTGACATAGGATCATACATTCTATAAGCTTTACATCCCTCACTTAAGCCCAAGAAGACACACTGAAGACTCTTATTATCAAGCTTTCGCCTCTTGGTGTCAAGAATATGCACATGTCTAACACAACCAAACACCTTGAAGTGATCCACTGAAGGTTTGAACCCGCACCATGCCTCCTTTGGTGTCTTGTCCTTCACGGAAAGAGTAGGACATCAGTTAACCAAGTGAACAGTCCAATTAACGGCTTCAGGCCAGAACTCTTGCGGAACAAGCTTTTCTGCCAACATGCAATGCACCATGTTCATGATTATTCGGTTCTTTCACTCTGCAACCCCATTTTGTTGTGGGGAGTAGGCTGCAGTAAGTTGTCCAGTAATATCATTAGAGCTGCAATACTCATTAAATTCACGTGAGGTGAACTCCCCACCTCTGTCGGTTCGAAGACAACAAATAGCATTTCCAGTTTCCTTTTCAACTAGACTTTTGAACTTTTTGAACATACTAAATGCTTCTGATTTGAGATTCAAGAAATAGGTCTATAACTTTCTGCTATAATCATCAATGAATGTGATTACGTACCTTTTATGGCTGTTGGACTTGGGTGTGATGGGGCCACAAATGTCGGCATGTACGAGTTGCAATTTTTGAGTAGCTCTCCACAAACTCTTCTTGGGAATAATCTCTCGATGTTGCTTGCTAATGAGTCGCCTAAGCGAGCATGAAGCAATAATAAACCCTACAATCGTTAGTAGTATAGAATAAGTAGGGATCGTTCTAGCCGGGGATTAAGGGTACCTGAAATATGAAATTGTTAGACAAATATATTCACAAGTATACATCAGAATCGTCACAAATTGGGGGAGAACATGGTGTCGGCAGCAAGCTGCCCTATACTACTAGGGTACGAAATGTTTAGAGAAAAAGCTGGAAAATAAATCCTAAAGCTACTATTTACAAGTTTGGTCGACATCTCTTACGCAAAGCACTCATCAAAAACTAACACAAATCGAAACAAGTAACAAGTAAGAACTCATGGAAACATGCATAGAAATATTCAAGACTCGTCTTAATTCCAACCTAACTAAACTCCTTAGCGGTTTATCTACTCGATTTTAGATTTCACGAAAATACTTAGAATTAGCTTAGCGCATAACCCTAATCTTTAGCTAACCGATTAAAGACACTTAGCGTAGAAATTAACCAATTAGCATATAAGTCACGCAATCTCTTAGTCGGAAACAAGTTAACATGTAAGGCATCACTCTTCACATTAGACAAGCAAGTTGTAGGAATTACTCTAACCCTAGGTAACAACATAAACCAAATCGACTTAGCGTTCTAACTTGAGCTATGTTACTACGGCAAGTGAATTCAACATCTAGACAACACTGATGGCCTTTCGAATGCACCTAAACATCTCCTTCGGTTGCACACGAATTCAAACAACTAATCAAGAAGAAATCAAGAATCAAGTCAAGCATGCATCCCTAAGACCTAACCGATTACATATTTACAAAGTGTGTTTGCATATTTATCTTTCATAAAACCATGAAATCAATACCTTAAAGTTAATTAGGCTCCAAGAATCGAAATCATAAATATCTTTAAACATGCAAAACCAAACAAACAAATTGTCTTTACATAGACATAAAAACAAATACCAACAGAATATCCAAACTACATAGACATAGTATTGAAAAATAAAAGAATTACAAGGCGAAGGGAGTAGATCACACATTTAGACACCTTGGGGCAGTAGCTCGTGTAGATCTCGGTGATGAAAGATGGAGGCACGGAATGGTTTTGATCGGTTGAAGGTGAAGGAATGGATCGGCAGATTTTCTGGATGGTGGTGGTGGTGAATCGGCTAGCTTTTCTTTCTAAGACTTAAGGTATAAAATTTAGTAGAGTTTTAGACTTATGTTTAGGCTTGAGATGTGACAAGTTTTTCTATATAAAAGTTGGCTATATATAGAGGAAAAACTAGGGTTGCCGGCCTCAACAAGGAAGGGTAGGTTTTTCTTTTCCTAGTTGGCTTATGTTTCCTTGTTGAATAATTATTGCATTCTTGGACTTTCTTTTCTGAATTTTCTTCATAGCATGGGCTTCACATCTTCATGGACTTCATATATATGTGGACTTGACAACTCCATGTGGTGAACTTGGTCTGTGGAAAAATACCCGAAACCCACCAAGAACACAACCGGCAGCAGTATTGCCGATCGGCAAGCAATCCTAGCTTGACTAGGAAATCTTCTTTTCTTCATGTTTTCCTCCAAAGCCTTGGCTCAATGTCTTCCTCTATTCTTCAATAAGCTTGGAAAATATTCAAATATGCAATGGCACGCCAAAATGTCCGTTGAAAATTGAAACAAAGGAAACGAGGCAGAAACTTGCTGGAATCGGCTGGAATGACCTTGCTTCAGTGAATCTGGCATAACTCCCTCCTCGGAGCTCCAATTTATGCGATTCCAAGTCTCAGATAAACTAGAAATATAGAGCTACCTCCATATAAAAGGGCTTATCAAATTCCTTGTGAAACGTCGGAAATGAATTTTTGAATTTGGGACACATTCTCAGGAAAATTCCTAGAAGTCCCTGGATTGTTTTGCTCGAACTGCTGATTTGCATACATCTTTTGGGTGACTTCCCGAACTCCGATTGATCTGTATTTTTGACACAAAACCCATTAGTAAGCCAATAGCGTGCATACCAAATTTCAGAAAATTTGGAAAATGATAAGTCACAATTCTATTTATCTCAGAATCACGAAAAAGACATATTTTGCACTATTTTCCAGAATTCTTAAACTTAGTCATTTTTCGGACTCTAAAGCATATATTTCCAAAACTCTATCAAATCGACACTAAACTATTTTATGACTCTATCTTAAATAAATAAAGGAGAAACAAAGCATAAACGAGGGCAAATACATATTAATATCGTCGCACATTGTGCTCCTATCAACTACCCCACACTTATCATTTGCTAGTCCCTTAGCAAACTAAATAAAAACTAGACTCTAAACAACTATTGCCCCTAACGATTTGTCTCAGGCTCGTATGTACACATAGCTTTCAAGTTAATGCATGAGAATGCTAAGCACGAAAATTCCAAGTTTCATGAGCATGCGACATCAATAAGAACATATAAGAACAAAAATAACATGTAGACACGTATAGCTAATTCATTCCACCTCACAAGGTATACTCTCTTCTCTTATCTCTCGAAGCATGGTTATTCACTCAATAGTATATGCAAGTGAAAGATAATGAATTACAAAGAGTGACTTGCATATATCAAAGAAACGAAAGCACATTGTGAAATTTTTATAGAAAAACCTCATACGATAACTATATGCACCAATGAACCAAAACCATATGCTTACTCTTGAGAAAATCTCCACAAATCAAATTTAACCATCTTAAGAATCATGAAAAGATCAATAAACGGTTGTAAGGGGTATTTGATATTTGGATAAGGAGGCTTAAAACGTCACTGTGGCCTTTGGTAAAGCTCAAATCTCCTCATGTCTTCTCATCAAAGGTCGAATTTTTTCTTGTTGGACCCACACTTCATTTTTTTCTTCCCAAAAACATTACAACACAAATCAAGACTCACGCCATGCACAATTTTCTTTTTCTTTTCTATGTCGTGCCCTTCATTTTTCTTTTCTTTTCTTGCTCTCGGCTTTTTTTCTTTATTTTTCTTTTGGTCCGAGCAATACTTTTCTTTCTCTTTTGTTTTCTAAGGCACGGCACACATATATTTTTCAAACACATTAATGGCTAAGTCTACCCCACACTTGTTCTTCTTCATCACTTCACACGAAAACTCCTTCAAAACTCAAGATTTGCCGACACATAAGGTAAAGGCATCACTATACTAAGCTAATGGAAAATGTTTAAGGGTGATGAAAGAAAAGGCTAATTGTAGGCTCAAAAAGGGGTTTACTAAGGTGTCCCACGACGGGCACAAATAGGTACATGCTTTATTTGGCAATGGCGGTAAACCTAAAAGATCTTTTCAATCACTTTCAAAATCAAGGTATTTTATGATAAAAACGTTTTGAAAAATCAACAAGAGTAAGTTCTAGTAATACTCGAGTCCATGAAAAAGCTATTGCATATAGTCATCGAATAATCAAAGAATTATGAGGTTTCATGCTTCCTACGAATCTATCGAATTTTATCTTTTTATCACTCAAGAAGAAAGCAATTTGGCTATAAAGCTCACAAGGTTATTTCGAAACAAACTAGCTAAAACATGCATGCTTTATTAATCAACAAGTCTTACATGCTTCTACCAATGCACATAATCCATGAAACTCACAATTTTAATTGTATGCACAACCATCATCTATGTATGCAAAGAGGAGAAAAACATCATTGACATATTAGGGGCATCCTAAGACTCGAAACAAACAAATTTAAACACTCTATTTTTGTATTACAATTTTCTGAATTTTCTTTTTATAAACTAAGCACACGAAAACATAAACAGAATACGTTATCCCACCCCACACTTAGAAAATTACATTGCCCTCGATGTAAGCACAAATTTATATCAACGAATTTCCTAAACATGTAATAGGCTAACACATTCCAACATATCATCACAAATCAAAGAAAAAGAGAAGGGTTAAGAAATTTCAAACTCTCGGTGATGGCTCCTTCACTTTTCTTTGATCGAATTGGGTTGCCTCCCAATTAGCGCTTTGTGTTTATAGTCCATTGCTTAGACTTTTCACCATTGTACATCGCATGTGTTCATCTTGATCCAAATTCATAGATCTCGGCAAGGATGGCAGTGTGACTTGTCTATCGGCAAAACCAGCTCGGCGGCTTTAGGGCCGTAGCCCCCTTCTCGGCAAACATGTTGCCGGCAGCAGTGATTATCTCGGCTCGGCATGAGGCAGCAGCTCGGCTGCCTTCATGGTGTCGTGTAAGTTTGTTTCCTCCTCCGTGTGCTCGCAAAATGAAGAGTAGTATGGCTTAAGGCGGTGTCCATTCACTTTGAAGGTGTTCCCCATAGCTTCGTTACGAATCTCGATGGCACCTTGAATAAAAACTTGAGTAACAATAAATGGACCAAGCCATCGAGAACGTAACTTACCCGGAAAAAGTTTGAGTCGGGAATGGAATAAGAGAACTTTTTGACCAATTTCCAACTTCTTCCCTCGGATCATCTTATCATGGTAAGCACGAGTCTTTTTCTTGTAGATCCAAGCGGCATCATAGGCTTCATTGCGTATTTCTTCAAGTTCGTTGAATTGAAGCTTCCTATGAAAACCGGCCTCATCAATGTTCATGTTGAATGCTTTAACGGCCCACCATGCTTTGTGCTCAAGCTCTACCGGTAAGTGACATGCTTTGCCATATGTTAACCGAAAAGGTGACATACCTATTGGAGTCTTGTACGCAGTCCTATAAGCCCATAAAGCATCATCGAGATGATCACTCCAATCCTTCCTTGAAGGTCCAACGGTTTTCTCAAGTATTTGCTTGATCTCTCGATTACTTACCTCGGCCATGCCACTTGTTTGGGGATGATAAGGTGTAGATACCTTGTGTGTGACCCCATATTTCTTCAATAAGGCCTCAATTGTGCGGTTGCAAAAGTGGGATCATCCATCACTAATCAAGACTCTTGGAACTCCAAAACGTGAAAAGATGTTAGTCTTGAGAAATTCGGCAACCACTTTGGCATCGTTGGTGCGTGTAGCCTTCGCCTCGATCCACTTTGACACATAATCAACCACTAGCAAGACGTAGAGAAAACCCTTACTTGAAGGAAACGGCCCCATGAAGTCAATCCCCCAATGATCATGAATCTCAATAGAAGTGATGGGGTTTAATGGCATTTGATCTCGTGGACCGATATTCCCCATTTTTTGGCATCGATCACATGACTTACAAAACATGTAAGCATCCTTAAAAATTGTAGGCCAAAAGAATCCACATTCAAGTACCTTTAAAGCGGTCTTCTTTGCTCCAAAATGCCCTCCACACGCCTCACTATGACAATGCTTTAAGATCGGTTGATGCTCACGCTCGGCAACACATCTTTGAAGCACTTGATCATACATTGCTTCCATAAGTATGGCTCGTCCCAAAGATAATGACGAGCTTGCTTGATGACCCGAAGTCTTGCTTGTTTTGGCATGGTGCTAGGAAGTTGCCGAGTGGCTAAGTAATTGGCCAAGTCGGCATACCAAGGCTCAAGTGCTTCAAGTGGAAAAAGTTGCTCATCCGGAAAGGTTTCGCATAGGGGCAGCCGATCCTCCTCTATGACAAGGCGACTTAAATGATCGGCTACAACATTCTCCACTCCTTTCTTGTCTTTGATTTCAATATCGAACTCTTGAAGCAAAAGAATCTATCGAATAAGCCTTGGCTTAGCATCCTTCTTTGTCATAAGATATCTCAAAGCGGCATGATCACTATAAACAATTACTTTGGAATTCAAAAGATATGATCGAAATTTTTCCAAAGCAAAAATTACCACTAAGAGTTCTTTCTCCGTTGTGGTGTAATTGAGTTGAGCATCATTGAGAGTTCTTGAAGTGTAGTAAATGGCACACGGCTTCTTTTCAAAATGTTGTCCAAGTACCGCTCCAAGGGCATAATCACTTGCATCACACATAAGCTCAAACGGCTCCTCCCAATTAGGAGAAACCAAAACCGGCGCCGAACATAAGCTCTCCTTCAATCGGCAAAATGCTCTTTCACATGCTTCCATCCACTCGAACGTCACCTCCTTTTGTAACAAGTTGCTCAATGGTTTTGCAATTGAAGAGAAGTCCTTGATAAATCTTCGATAAAACCCCACATAGCCAAGAAAACTCCTCATGTCTCGTACACTCCTTGGGCTCGGTAAAGCTTGAATGAGCTCCACCTTGGCTTTGTCAACCTCTAAGCGTCTTGCCGAAATAATATGCCAAGTACAATACCTTGCGTGACCATGAAATGACACTTCTCCCAATTGAGCACAAGATTAGTCTCTACACACCTCCCAAGTATCTTCTCCAAGTTCCCCAAACAAGTATCAAAGTGGCTTCCATAAACACTAAAATCATCCATAAAACTTCGATAATGTCTTCAATAAAATCCGAGAAGATGGCATACATAGATCGTTGAAAAGTTCCGGGTGCGTTGCATATGCCAAATGGCATTCGTCGATAAGCAAAGGTGCCAAATGGACAAGTAAAAGTGGTCTTCTCTTGATCATCCGGGTATATCATGATTTGGTTGTATCCACTATATCCATCAAGAAAACAATAAAAAGAATGGCTGGCCAACCTCTCTAGCATTTGATCCATAAACGGCAACGGCATGTGATCCTTCCTCGTTGTAGCGTTGAGCTTCCTATAGTCGATGCACATCCGATGACCGGTTACAAGTCTTTGTGGCACAAGCTCATTCTTCTCATTCTTGACAACCGTTTAGCATCATATATATATATATGCTTTTGTGTGTTAGTTAGGCGGCATGCATATTGAGAGAAAAAGAGAGGCAGTGATAGAAGCTTAGGGGCTGTTCCGTACCATTCTACAAAACCGTTTTTTGTTTTTCAAAAATGAAAATTATCATAATTTGCGTTCGTGTAATAAATTCTGAAAACACGGAGAACAGTTGACGAATAAGGATTTAGAATTATGCCTAAGGTTTGGAAAATGACTATGGCATGTTTTCCTTATTTTCAAGATACGAATCGGAACAGAGAGAAATTCGGCATCGCTCGTGTGCCTCCATGAACTGTTGGAAGCTCAAGATGACTTGGTCGAAGCTGTTACGGATAACTGTGTCACCAATTTAGGAGGTTTTAGTTGTTTACTGGTTAGTTCAGAATAAGTCTCCTAAAGACTAGGACTTTGCATTTGATTTATTCTCTTCCTTGTTAAATGGTAGTTTGTTATCTCCACTACTGTAAGGCTCTTTATAAGCCAAGGGTTATGTGTTGAATTCAATAACAGATAAGCTTCCAAAACTCCATTGTCTACTTCTGAGTTTAAGATTTGGTATCAGAGCCCTCATCTAGGGACTGACTCTGAGAGAATATAGAGAGAAAAGAAAGAATTCCCATCATGGATGCCGAGAAGGAGAGTATGTTAAGCATACCAAAATTCGATGGGGATTATGAGCACTGGGCAATGATCATGGAGAACTTGTTAAGGTCCAAACAATGGTGGGTGCTGGTTGAAGATGGCTTCACAGAACCAGCACGAGGAACTATTCTCACTGGCCAACAAAGGAATGAGCTTGCAGAACTCAGACTCAAGGATCTGAAGGTAAAAAACTACTTATTTGCTTCGATAGACAAAACTATCTTGAAACAAATATTGCTGAAGAATACAGCAAAGGAGTTGTGGGATTCCATGAAAGCTAAGTTTCAAGGAAATCAAAGGGTGCAGAGTGCACAACTTCAACGCTTGAGGAGAGACTTCGAAGTCTTGGAGATGAAGGAAGGAGAGTCAGTGACGAGTTACTTTTCTCGCACAATGGTCGTGGCAAATGACATGAGGAACTTTGGGGAAATCATGACAGATGCAAAAATAGTCGAGAAGGTTCTGAGGACTCTATCTGACAAATTTATCTACATAGTTTGTGCGATAGAGGAATCAAAGGACATTACTCGATTATCTGTTGATGAGCTACAAATCTCTCTTCTGGTTCATGAACAAAAGTTCAAGAAACGTGAAATTGAAGAACAAGTTCTCAAAGTCTCAGATGGAAAAGGAAGAGCTAGTGGGAGCTACAACAACAACCGAGGCAACTTCAGAGGAGGATTTCGAGGCAGAGGCAGAGGTCGCAGTTCTGGAAGAGGCCAGTTCAATAAAGCACTGGTAGAATGTTATCACTGTCACAAATTAGGGCACTATCAATCAGAGTGTCCTAATTGGGAGAGCAATGCCAACTACACCGAATTTGACGAAAAGGAAGAGATGGTATTGATGGCTTATGTAGAAGAAAAGAAAGCTAGTCGAGATCAGTTGTGGTTCCTGGACTCAGGTTGTAGTAACCACATGAGTGGAAGCAAGGAATGGTTCTACAACCTTGATGAAGGATTCAGACACTCCGTGAAATTGGGAAACGACTCAAAAATGGCTGTGATGGGCAAAGGCAATGTAAAGATGCAGATTGATGGTAGTACACATGTCTTTACCGATGTGTATTTCATTCCGGAACTGAAGAGTAACCTGTTCAGCTTGGGACAGCTACAAGAGAAAGAAGTTGCAATCCTCCTCAAAGACAACCTCTGTAGCATCTATCACTCAGAAAAAGGGTTGATAATTCAAACCAAAATGACAATCAATAGGATGTTCATTTTGATTGCCAACATGCTGCCACAATCAGTGAGCTGCTTCAAAACCACCACAGAAGATACAAGTCACCTGTGGCACTGTCGACTGGGTCATTTGAACTACGAAGGGATGAAAACACTGAAGCGTGAAGAGATGGTTCTAGTAAACTGTCTGAAGAATGTGTCACAGGGAAGCAACACAGGGATTCCATTCCAAAGCAAAGCTCATGGCGTGCCACACAAAGACTTCAACTAGTCCACTCAGATCTATGCGGACCTATCACACCACAATCACATAGTCAGAAGAAGTATGTGATTACTTTTATTGATGATCTAACCAGAAAATGCTGGATCTACTTCCTGACAGAGAAATCAGAAACTTTCATCACCTTCAAAAGATTCAAATCCCAAGTCGAACGAGAAACAGGTCAGCTTATACAATGTCTACGTACGGATCGAGGGGGTGAATATAACTCAAATGAGTTCAAGCAATTCTGTGAAGCTCATGGAATTAAAAGACAACTTACTGCAGCATTCACGACACAGCAAAATGGCGTGAGTGAGAGGAAGAATCGTACCTTGCTTAACATGGTTCGATGCATGCTTGAAGAAAGAAGAGTGTCAAAAGAGTTTTGGCCTGAAGCTGCTAATTGGGGAATTCACATACTCAATCGATGTCCAACGGCTGCTGTACAAGGTATGACGCCAGAGGAAGCTTGGACAGGAAGAAAGCCAGCTGTTCATCATCTAAAGGTCTTTGGTTGCTTGGCTCATGCTCATGTGCCAAAAGAGAAGAGGAAGAAGCTAGACAATCGAAATATCAAGTGTGTTATGTTTGGTACGAGTGAAGAAAGCAAGGCATATCGACTATATGATCCCGTTCAAAATAAGATTATCATTAGTCGGGATGTCTTGTTTGAAGAAGACACTTGTTGGGATTGGAAGCAACAGACCGATGCAGACAAAAGTGTCTTAACTTGGGATGAGAATGATGACAATCAGGCAGGAAACAATGGAGAAACTAATCAAGGAAACACAGGTGAAGAAGTAGCAGAACAAGCAACACATGATGGAAGCAGTAGCAGTTCATCACCAGACAGTCAAGGGTCCGAGCCTCAAATAGAAGAAAGAATTTGTGGAGCCCCAACATGGATGAAGGATTATACTACTGGAGAGGGCTTGTCTGAAGAAGAGGAGTTGAGCAATTTGGCGTTGTTCACATCAAGCATCGATCCAACATGTTTCGATGAAGCAGTAACAGAACTGAAATGGAGAGCTGCAATGGATCAAGAAATTGAATCCATAGAGAAGAACGGAACGTGGGAGCTTTGTGATCTACCTGATGGAGTCAGAACTATAGGGGTAAAGTGGATCTACAAAACAAAACTGAATGCAGATGGAGGGTTCAGTAAATGCAAGGCAAGATTAGTTGCCAAAGGATATACACAAGAATACGGGATTGATTACACAGAGTTTTTCGCCCCTGTTGCAAGATGGGATACCATCAGGGTTGTTTTGGCTCTTGCTGCGCAACAAGGACTGAAAGTGTACCAGCTTGACGTTAAATCAGCCTTCTTACATGGTGATCTCATTGAAACTGTATATGTAGACCAACCACAAGGCTATGTGAAGAAAGGGCAAGAAAAGAAGGTGTTCAGATTGAAAAAGGCTCTCTATCGATTGAAGCAAGCACCCAGGGCATGGTATAGTCGGATAGAGGCGTACTTTATGAAGCATGGATTCAGTAAATGCCCTCATGAACACACTCTTTTTGTGAAGAAAGATCAACAAGGTAATCTGCTTATTGTGTCGCTATATGTAGACGACTTAATTGTTACAGGAAGTAAGTCCAGCATGGTTGAAGAATTTAAGCTTTCCATGAAATCTGAATTCGATATGACTGATATGGGAGAAATGAAATATTTTCTTGGAGTAGAAGTCATCCAAACCAATGCAGGGATTTTCATAAATCAGAAGAAGTATGCTGGAGAAATTCTAGAACGTTTTGGTTTGCTGTCTTGCAATGCAGTAAGGAATCCTATTGTTCCTGGTACGAAGCTGGTGAAGAACGATGGGAGTGAGAAGGTTGATGCACATGTATATAAACAGATGGTCGGCTGCTTATTGTATATGGCAGCAAGTAGACCAGACCTGATGTATGTGCTGAGTCTCACAAGCAGGTTTATGGATTGTCCTTCGGAACATGATAGGAGCACAATGTGCGACGATATTATATGCTTATGCCCTCGTTTATGCTTTGTTTAACCCTTATTTATCTAAGATAGAGTCATAATTTAGTTTAGTGTTGTTTTGGTGGAGTTTTGGAAATATGAGCTTAATGATCCGAAAAATGACTAAGTTTGAGAAATCTGGAAAATAATGCAAAATATGTCTTTTTCGTGATTTTGAGATGAATGAAACTGTGATCTATCCTTGTCCGAATTCTATGAAATTTGGTGTACTTAATATTCAGATACTGAGGAATGTCGTGTTAAAATTTCAGATCAATCGGAGTTCGGGAAGTCACCCAAAAGTTGGCTGCAAAAGAGCAGTCCGAGCATTCCAATCCAGGGACTTCCAGGATTTTCCTGGGACTGTGTCCCAACTTCGAAAAATCATTCCCGTCGACTCACAAGGAATTTGGTCGAACTGTTTTATGGGGAGATGGCCATATGTATCTAGTTTACGTGAGACTTGGAATCGCATCAATCGGAGCTCCACAGATGGAGATATGTCGGAATCACTGCGACAAGGTCAAAGCTGCCGATTCCAGGAACCTACTGCCCCCTTTTCGTGTTTTCTGTTTTTGATGGACCTAATGGTGCACAAATGCATATGTGAAGATGGTTCAAGCTTAAAGAAGGTTAGAGGAAGACACCTAGCCATGGCATTGAAGAAAAATACAAGAAAGAAGTTCTCCTAGTCACACTAGGAGAAGCTGCCGAATAGAGGCAGATTTGGTGCAATATTGTGCTGCCGGCATTTTGGGGCATTTTTCGATGGACCAAGCCACATCAATTGAAGTCCAATGATCATACAAGAAGTCCATGAAGATGTGAAGCCCAAGCCTTGAAGAAAAATTCAGAAATAGAAAACCTAATTGTACTATGAAAGGAAGGTTGCAAAACCTAATCCCATTAGGTTTTCTGAAATCTTTTTGCATAAGGACTGCCGGCAGCCTCTCTCCCTTTTTCCTCTATATATAGCCATCTCATATTCAGAAAAACGGGTCACATCTCAAGCCAAAACACAAAGCCAAAGCTCTACCAAATTCTCCCCAAAAAAATCCTACACAAACCCTAGCCGAAAATCACCACCACCCTCAACCAAGTTTCTGCCGAACTTGGAAAATACCTACTGCCGAGCCACTTTGTTGCCGTGCAGCAGTCCATCCGACCACCATACGCCACCGGATCCACACCAAGACGAAGCTCTCCAAGGTTTCTAAAGTGTGATCCACTCCCCTCTTTCGGTTTAGCTTTTGTTTGTGTAGTTATGAATTGTTTTGTCTATAAAACTTGCATGTATTTTCGGTTTTGGATTATATGTCTATGTATGATTCAAATTGGAGATTGGTTTTATGAATTGTATGTTGATGAATTGTTTGATTCGATGTTTAGACTTAGGTTTAAATTTCGGCTTCAATGAATTTGCATGCTAAATTTGTATTATAAAACGTGTAAGATGAACACACTTAGATAATTAGGACAGCGGTATTGATGCATGTTGAGGATTTAAATCGGTTAGTAATCTAAGGGCGTGACTTAAAAACCGACTCATTAGTGTTGTTTGGCAAACAAGTAAATCTAGATGTTAGGTTTCATCTAACCCGAGTAGAATGAATAAAGATGAAACGTATGTTGCTTTGATTCTATTGTGCTCACCTAGGGTATAACCTTAGCTAAAACTTGCATGTTAAATGAGATGATTGACAACCTTGCTTGTTTACATGTTTTCGATTATAGACTTTTGTGCTTCAATGCTATGACTTGTATAAGGTAGCATAACTTTTAGGATCACTTTGCGAATAGCTCGATCTTAAAACATTAGAAAAAGTCTCTCAACTAGGTAAAATCGGAGACGTTCTAGTTGTAGGTCGAAACTTGTTTAAGTCCAATGCATGCTAAATACTTGTTCCTTACCTTCTTTTGTGTGAATCTTATGTGTTAAATGAGTTGAGTGTGGAGTGCTTTGTGTGAAAGATGTCGACCAAAACTTGTAAATATTAGACTTAGGATTTATTTTCAGCAACTTTTAATTTCGTGTCACCTAGTATAGGGCAGCTTGCTGCCGAATCACTTTATACCCCCATATGTGTGACGTTTTGTATATATGTGAATGTTTGTGTCTAACAATTTCATATCTCAGGTACCCTTAATCCCCGGCTTAGAACGATCCCTACTTATGTCTATACTACTAACGATTGTAGGGTTATTATTGCTTGATGCTCGCCCACGCGACTCATCAATTTTTGGCGCCGTTGCCGGGGATTATAAAAGCTTGTTTTATGTTATTGTTGTGTATATATGATTGCTGGAAATTTTTGTTGTGAAGTTGTAAAGTTGTAAATTTTAATTTTACTTTGTGATTTTTGTAAAGTAGAAATATGCTTCGGCATGTAGAGTTTAAATTTTGGAAGTTGCATGATGTATATTGATGTATGTTGGTAATCACTTAGTTTAATTTCTAGGAAGTTGATAGTGTTGTGTATGTTTGAGTTTATTGTAGTTTCTAAAGTGTAACATGTAGGTGAAGCCTCTTTTGTTGATCATAACCAAAACCCTTCATGTGAATGGTGCTATGTCGGAGGCCGTTTCTATGTAGATTGGGAAACGCGGGATACTTCCCCCCCACGCATATAAGCGTTTCTTCGGTAATAGTATTACTTCTGTGAGGTTGAGGGCGGTTTTAATCAACACTTGAGACCGCTAGGGATCCGTGTTTGTTTTACAAAGTATGGGGAAGTTATTATCATAGATATGGTTCTCAGGTTTGTCTAACTGGATCTCAAGGCCCATAGACTGATGTTCATTCTCGGTGAGTGAGTCGATAGGGGGTTCTCCCTCCATGGTGTCCAAAAACGAGTCCTGCCTGGTTCCTGTAGGGGGTTCGCCCTCCGTGATTTTAATGACCTTTGAAACGTAAAATCCGCACGACCTAGTCGACAGCTTGTGCCGAAGCATCACCTCACTTTAGACGCTAGAACATAACTTGACATATGTGGCCTATTTTCTTCGAAGATAAAACATGTTGTGTGGTTCAAACTCTTGAGGTATATCGGGTTAAGCATGATACTACCGGGGGCTGTATCAGTCCATTGCACCGTTATCTCCTCTGCTCCACGTACTTCGAGAGTTAGAACAAATTTTAAAAGAAATTAAACCTAGCGATTACATGATCATGGACGTTTTGAATTTTGCTCTCTTATTGCCGAACCATGCTTGTGCTTTGCCGTGTGTGTTGTATGCTTTGCCGAATGTGATTTTGTGTATCATTGTTTGAAAATTGTTTGTATTTGCTAATGCCATGGCTTGTATAGCTTTGTATATTCTTGCATTTATCTTTGTGTTTTGTTCGTTTTGATGTGTCTTGTGCGTGTGCAGATTGAATTGAAAAGAAAAAAAAGTGCAGGAAATACCACCTTCTGCCCAAAGCAGAAATCGGGCAGTGCAATCCGTCGACTTTGGATGGCTGCCGTTTTCAGCTCACAAAACTTGGGAAAGTGAGCCATACACCGTTGGAAAGGTCTCTGAGTCTACTTTCTGTAGGATTTTACAGAAGTTGATTTGGAGTCTCGAGCCGTTGCCAGTTTCAATTTGAGTGCAGCAAGGTCAATCTGGCGAAACAGAACACTGGGCAGATCAATAGGTCCGATTAAAGACCAAACAAAGAGTACTTCTGCTGGTCCGATTGAGGCAAATTTTATACCGGTGGAAAGCTCTGTGTGTCCTCTACAACATTTATTCAGAACACTTTTGCATTAGGATAGCGGAACACACCCAAATTTGAGCCTAAAGGGGAAGTGTACCATCTGCCAAAGCTGCTGCCAAGCTGTCTGCAGCCTACCCTGCTGCTGCCCTGCGCACTGCTGAGCACCTGTCGAGCGTCCTTGCCGAGAAACCTGCTGAACGACCCTGACGAGAACAACTTGTTCTGCCGAGGTCCCGCTGTGGTGGTCTGCCTAGAGCAGCCTACCTACGCTGCTGCCAACAGGCAGCCTGCTGTGTGGAACTGCCGAGATGAACCTGCCACTGCACCTACTTGTGCTGCTGCCGGGAGGAACCTGCTGCTGCCCTGCACGCCACTGCTGCCCCTGCCCTTGTATGCTAACAATGCTGCTACTGAGAGCAGCGAGATACATGAGCAGCATGCGCGCCATGACAACAAAGCTGCCAATGCAGCAGTGCAGCCTGCCGATGCTGCTACCCCTGCAGCCAGCCCTGCTGCTGCCGAGAAGACCCTGCCAAGACACTGCCTAACGCGATGCTGCTGCCCTTTCGCTGCATGCTGCCCCTGCACATTACACTGCTGCAGCCACGCAGCCCACCTACGCTGCCAATCTTGCTGCTGCCCCTGCATGCTAACGCTGCTGCCAAGCAGCCCACTGCCGAGAGAAAGGAGGCTGCCACACCACAAACCGAGCACATGGCACAATGAATACACAACACACACGGTGAAAAGTCTAAGCAATGGACTATAAACACAAAGCGCTACTTGGGAGGCAACCCAATTCGATCAAAGAAAAGTGAAGGAGCCATCACCGGGAGTTTGAAATTTCTTAACCCTTCTCTTTTTCTTTGGTTTGTGATGATATGTTGGAATATGTTAGACTATTGCATGCTTAGGAAATTCGTTGATATAGATTTGTGCTTACATCGAGGACAATGTAATTTTCTAAGTGTGGGGTGGGATAACGTATTCCGTTTATGTTTTCGTGTGCTTAGTTTAGAAAAGAAAAATTCAGAAAAATGTTCCACAAAAATAGAGTGTTTAAATTGTTTGTTTCGAGTCTTAGGATGCCCCTAATATGTCAATGATGTTTTTCTCCTCTTTGTATACATGGATGATAGTTGTGCATACAATTAAAATTGTGAGTTTCATGGATTTTGTGCATTGGTAGGAGCATATAGGATTTGTTGATAACGAAGCATGCATGTTTTAGCTAGTTTGTTTCCATAATAACCTATGTGAGCTTTAGAGCCAATTTGCCTTCTTCTTGAGCGATAAAAGATAAAATTCGATAGATTCGTAGGAAGCATGAAACCTCATAATTCTTTGATTATTCGATGACTATGTGCCATAGCTTTTTAATGAACTCTAGTATGCTAGAACTTACTCTTGTTGATTTTCAAAACGTTTATATCATAAAATACTTTGATTTTGAATATGATTGAATAAAGATCATTTAGGTTTACCACCAAAGCCAAATAAAGCATGAGCCCTATTGGAGCCCGTCGTGGGACACCTTAGTAAACCCCTTTGAGCTTATGTTGATCCTTTTCTTTCATCACCCTTAAACACTTTCCATAAGCTTAATATAGTGATGCCTTTACTGTGTGTTCCGGCAAAGCTTGATTTTTGAAAGCGTTTTCGCGTGTGTGATGAAGAAGAACAAGTGTGGGGTAGACTTAGCTAGAAAAGTATATGAAAAATTGTATGTGAGCCGTGCCTATGAGAAAACAAAAGAAAAAAAAATTGAAATCGGACAGAGAAAAAAAAAAAGAAAAGAGAAAAATCAAGTCCGAAAGAAAAGAAAAGAAATAGGCACGGTTTCAAAGTGTAATTTGCTAAGTCTAGTTTTGAAAAGTGTTGTGAATTTGGAGTTTTGTTTATATGTGAAGATCTACTATTGTTATATTTTGACCTTTGTTCATATTCACTATGTTTATGGGAAGAAAAGAATGAAGTATGGGTCCAACAAGATGAAATTTGACCCTTTCGGCGAGAAGACATAAGGAGATTTGAGCTTTGCTAAAGGCCTTAGTGACGTTTTTGAGCCTCCTTATCCAAATATCGAATACCTCTTAGCCTAGCCCCATTACAACCCTTTTTGATTGATCTTTTTCATGATTCTTAAGATGGTTTAATTTGATTGTGGAGATTATCTCAAGAGTAAGCATATGGTTGTGGTTCATTGGTGCATATAGTTATCATATGAGGTTTTTCGATGAAAATTCACAAAGTGCTTTCGTTTCTTAGACATATGCAAGTTACTCTTTGTAATTCATTATCTTTCACTTGCATATACTTATGTGTGAATAACCATGCTTCGAGAGAAAAGAAGAGAGTATGCCTAGTGAGGAGGATTGAATTAGCTTAACATGTCTACATGCTTACTTTTGTTCTTATATGTTCTTATTGATGTTACATGTTCATGAAACTTGGAATTTTCGTGCTTAGCATTCTCATGCATTAACTTGAAAGCTATGTGTACATACGAGCCTGAGACAAATTGTTAGGGGCAATAGTTTGTTTTGAGTCGTAGTTTAATTTAGTTTGCTAAGGGACTAGCAAAGGATAAGTGTGGGGTAGTTGATAGGAGCACAATGTGCGACGATATTATATGCTTATGCCCTCGTTTATGCTTTGTTTAACCCTTATTTATCTAAGATAGAGTCATAATTTAGTTTAGTGTTGTTTTGGTGGAGTTTTGGAAATATGAGCTTAATGATCCGAAAAATGACTAAGTTTGAGAAATCTGGAAAATAATGCAAAATATGTCTTTTTCGTGATTTTGAGATGAATGAAACTGTGATCTATCCTTGTCCGAATTCTATGAAATTTGGTGTACTTAATATTCAGATACTGAGGAATGTCGTGTTAAAATTTCAGATCAATCGGAGTTCGGGAAGTCACCCAAAAGTTGGCTGCAAAAGAGCAGTCCGAGCATTCCAATCCAGGGACTTCCAGGATTTTCCTGGGACTGTGTCCCAACTTCGAAAAATCATTCCCGTCGACTCACAAGGAATTTGGTCGAACTGTTTTATGGGGAGATGGCCATATGTATCTAGTTTACGTGAGACTTGGAATCGCATCAATCGGAGCTCCACAGATGGAGATATGTCGCAATCACTGCGACAAGGTCAAAGCTGCCGATTCCAGGAACCTACTGCCCCCTTTTCGTGTTTTCTGTTTTTGATGGACCTAATGGTGCACAAATGCATATGTGAAGATGGTTCAAGCTTAAAGAAGGTTAGAGGAAGACACCTAGCCATGGCATTGAAGAAAAATACAAGAAAGAAGTTCTCCTAGTCACACTAGGAGAAGCTGCCGAATAGAGGCAGATTTGGTGCAATATTGTGCTGCCGGCATTTTGGGGCATTTTTCGATGGACCAAGCCACATCAATTGAAGTCCAATGATCATACAAGAAGTCCATGAAGATGTGAAGCCCAAGCCTTGAAGAAAAATTCAGAAATAGAAAACCTAATTGTACTATGAAAGGAAGGTTGCAAAACCTAATCCCATTAGGTTTTCTGAAATCTTTTTGCATAAGGACTGCCGGCAGCCTCTCTCCCTTTTTCCTCTATATATAGCCATCTCATATTCAGAAAAACGGGTCACATCTCAAGCCAAAACACAAAGCCAAAGCTCTACCAAATTCTCCCCAAAAAAATCCTACACAAACCCTAGCCGAAAATCACCACCACCCTCAACCAAGTTTCTGCCGAACTTGGAAAATACCTACTGCCGAGCCACTTTGTTGCCGTGCAGCAGTCCATCCGACCACCATACGCCACCGGATCCACACCAAGACGAAGCTCTCCAAGGTTTCTAAAGTGTGATCCACTCCCCTCTTTCGGTTTAGCTTTTGTTTGTGTAGTTATGAATTGTTTTGTCTATAAAACTTGCATGTATTTTCGGTTTTGGATTATATGTCTATGTATGATTCAAATTGGAGATTGGTTTTATGAATTGTATGTTGATGAATTGTTTGATTCGATGTTTAGACTTAGGTTTAAATTTCGGCTTCAATGAATTTGCATGCTAAATTTGTATTATAAAACGTGTAAGATGAACACACTTAGATAATTAGGACAGCGGTATTGATGCATGTTGAGGATTTAAATCGGTTAGTAATCTAAGGGCGTGACTTAAAAACCGACTCATTAGTGTTGTTTGGCAAACAAGTAAATCTAGATGTTAGGTTTCATCTAACCCGAGTAGAATGAATAAAGATGAAACGTATGTTGCTTTGATTCTATTGTGCTCACCTAGGGTATAACCTTAGCTAAAACTTGCATGTTAAATGAGATGATTGACAACCTTGCTTGTTTACATGTTTTCGATTATAGACTTTTGTGCTTCAATGCTATGACTTGTATAAGGTAGCATAACTTTTAGGATCACTTTGCGAATAGCTCGATCTTAAAACATTAGAAAAAGTCTCTCAACTAGGTAAAATCGGAGACGTTCTAGTTGTAGGTCGAAACTTGTTTAAGTCCAATGCATGCTAAATACTTGTTCCTTACCTTCTTTTGTGTGAATCTTATGTGTTAAATGAGTTGAGTGTGGAGTGCTTTGTGTGAAAGATGTCGACCAAAACTTGTAAATATTAGACTTAGGATTTATTTTCAGCAACTTTTAATTTCGTGTCACCTAGTATAGGGCAGCTTGCTGCCGAATCACTTTATACCCCCATATGTGTGACGTTTTGTATATATGTGAATGTTTGTGTCTAACAATTTCATATCTCAGGTACCCTTAATCCCCGGCTTAGAACGATCCCTACTTATGTCTATACTACTAACGATTGTAGGGTTATTATTGCTTGATGCTCGCCCACGCGACTCATCAGAACAACACATGAATGCAGTGAAGAGAGTATTCAGGTACTTAAAAGGAACCATGGATTTTGGTGTCTGGTACAGGAGGAATGGAAATCACGAGTTGATTGCCTTCTCGGATAGTGACTATGCAGGAGATCTCGATACCAGGAGGAGTACTTCGGGATATGTCTTCTTCTTAAGTGATGGAGCAGTTTCATGGTCTTCAAAAAGACAGCCTGTGGTGACACTATCTACTACTGAAGCAGAATTTGTTTCTGCAGCATCATGTGCCAGTCAAGTAATCTGGTTGAGAAGAATTTTGGAGAGTATCGGTCATGAGCAAAAGAAGGGTACTGTGATATTTTGCGATAACGTGTCCACCATCAAGTTATCAAAAAATCTTGTACTTCACAAGAGAAGCAAGCATATAGACGTGAAATTCCATTTTTTACGTGATCTCTCTAATGATGGAGTTGTTGATTTGATTCATTGTCAAACAGAGGTTCAAGTTGCTGATATCCTGACAAAACCATTAAATTGGAAACATTTGAGAGGTTGCGCAAGATGCTGGGAGTTGGGATGATACCGAGTTAAACTGAAAATCTGAGTGATTTTTAGTTTAGGAGAGGCTATGTTGGAAGCTTAGGATGACTTGGTCGAAGCTGTTACGGATAACTGTGTCACCAAGTTAGGAGGTTTTAGTTGTTTACTGGTTAGTTCAGAATAAGTCTCCTAAAGACTGGGACTTTGCATTTGATTTATTCTCTTCCTTGTTAAATGGTAGTTTGTTATCTCCACTACTATAAGGCTCTTTATAAGCCAAGGGTTATGTGTTGAATTCAATAACAGATAAGCTTCCAAAACTCCATTGTCTAATTCTGAGTTTAAGATGAACTGCTTACAACCATGCAATGAGAAATTCATTCTTGTGGTGTTCTTAAAGAATTGAAGCTCCACCTATTTCTCCATCGATCTTCTCTGTCCAACATGAATCACCATAGACACCAACGCATCCATGAACATAAATATTTTCCAGTATCGGTGATTTCTCACTGATTTGGCAGTAATTACATGCAAAAAATCAAATTGAAGTCTCTGATCCTGAGTATATGGATAGGCCATGAGACTTCTCAAATTCAAGTTTCTGGGAAGGATAGAGAGGCTATTGGTTGCCCAGGCTGCAGTCTTGATTTCTATGGTTTGATTTCAAGGGTCGAATATCTTTCAACAAGAATTATTTTCATCAATGCAATATAGATGATGGTATGACGCAATGAAGAATTTGTCTTGTTCTCTTTTTTGGCCTGTGAATACTAAAAATATTCTTAATCTATAGTGGAGTATGAACATGAATGGAGGACTATTGTATCCAATTGTTCATCTATTCATCCGCCTCGTGTATATTGTGTTTAGGATAACTTCAATTGATTTCTAGATAATTACAAATATTTGTTCATCTATTCAGTTTTCTTATTCTAAATATTTTTTTTTGAATTTCGTTACCAAACGCATTTTCAAGTCCTCAAAATACCAGATTTAATTGCTCATTTTCATTTTGCAAAACAAAATTAAAAAAATAGTTTTGTAAAACATAACCGAACAGGCCCTTAGTGTTCTATTCATCTCTAACCTTAAGGTGTTCATCTAGCTATCTATCTATATTTAGATTAATTATCTCATGAATATGATTGGTATGCAGCATTGAGATCGAAGTAAGTCATGTGTGGGAAGGAGACCTTTGTGGCTCATACAAGACCTTCATGGCGCTCAAGACCTTCGTGGCGATGAAGCTCTGTGTGACTTTTTTTTTTTGAATCGGAAGTCAAGAAATTTATTATTCAGTAAACAGTATAAAAATAACACACCCATATAGGCCCGACAATAAGAGCTATCTCTTATGACTCACCAACCTATACTAGGCTAAAGAGCCAAAAATACACCTACCTTTTCTCTCAATAAAACACATTGAATTTGAGTGTTAGAATACTTAGCAGCAAGATTAAAGGGTAACAACCAAATATGTTAACACTGTGACTAGATTCAAAATCAATCCAATATAGCAGGAGAAGAAGGCTAAGCATTCTGTCCCGCCAAGCTACCTGTCTCTAGGTCAGCGACGCCAGTAGTCTGCAACGTATCGCCCTTATCACTACTCACAAGATGGATCATCCATCACAGAGTCATTTTTTAGATGTTTCTTCTTAAACAGCCTCTTTTTGGTTCCCGAGTCTTCAATTTCTCCAGCCAAGGCCTCTTTTGGTTTATTCTTACTACCTTTGGGACGACCTATTTTCTTCTTTTTTGGCGAAATCAGAAGTTTGCCAGTCCTGTGTTTTACCACCACCAGACGATTTTCCTCGGTCTCTATAGATGACTGAATATACTTTTTCTAAGGGCGTCTCCAATCAGACGTTGACTTCCGTTTGAGTAGATTAATCAATGGAGGTTCCTTTGCCACAGCTGCAAAGGCGAAAGAAGATCTATCATCAACTCTTTCTGATAGAGTCTCAGAATTCAACACATTAACCTGTCCAGAGAACAACACCGGCATGGCTCCTATAACCTTCGAATTCTGAATCTCAGAAATAGCTCCCATCTCAGACTCTTCTACTCTCGTTTCCATTTCTGCATGAGCAGTAGGGACCGTATCTGCTAGGAAGGTCCTCGTGTAGGTGGAGAGGGCACCACAGTCTCAGTAATGCTCAAATTAGCAAAGGCCGATTCAGGTTCTGAACCCGACACATCCTCCCGTTCTGTTAACAAGAGTCAATCACATCCCATAGCATCATGCAAAAACAGCCCACAATCACGGCAAAAACCATAAATCTTTTCATAAAACAATTCAATATCAATTGTCACAGTGGGTGAAAAGTCATATTGCATCTTCGTGCGTATTCTCCGGCGCACATCAAACTCCAATTTGATTCTTTGGACCGGTTCCCTTCTATTCAAGGCTGCCTGATCGACCCCAATGACATAGCCCAGGGAGTCGCCGATAGCTAGTAGGACAGGACGGTTGCGCAACTTGAGAGGGAGACCCCAAATCGCCACCCACGCCTCCAGCGAGAACAGGGGCACAGTTTCAGCCTGACTCTCACCATCATACTCATTCAGGATCAACATTGTGGATCTGTAAAACCACGGGCCACCCTTCAACACTCTGTTCCGATCAGCCACCTGATCGAATTGAAACATGAAACGATCCCCAACCTCATGAACAAACAGTCTTTTTCTCATTCTCCAAATTGTTGGAATCGTGCCCTTGAAACCTGGGTAGCGCTAATGATTACCCAGAAGGCGTCCAACCAGGTAGATGTGTTTGTCTACCAGAGCGGCTAAACCTGGGTAGCTCTGTGTGACTTTGTAAACACTTGAAAGAGTACAATCAAGTTTAGAATAATTATTACAAGTGTACTCTTCATGTTTTGACAATTGTGTATCGATTAAATTCAATAGTAAAGTCATTTTACTTCAATATTCCGCTGCTTATAGTTTACTAATTTCCATCTAGTATTTTCAAAGGCTGTGGATTTCTTCTCTTTTCCTCTTGGCATCCTAAAATGCCAAGAATTGTATCAGTTGCTCTCGGAATCGTAGGTAAGATCAAGCCAGCTTCCTAAGAAAGTAAAGTGTAAAAGTTTTATTGATTGCAACTTATTTACATTTCTAGTACATATTCGTCATTAACAAATAATATCCTATTATACAGTGTAAATTTGGGTCTCTGCTAACATAAATAGTGCAAAGGAAGAAACAACGTTGTACATTCTAACATAAGACCCGAGTACTTTTCTGTACAAATTTAAAAGTTCAAGTAGCATAATTCTCTGAGCATCGAAAAATTTCATTGGCATGGGCTGCTGGCACATAAACTGCATCTTCCAGTGAGCTGTGTGTTCGGCCATAACATACATAAACAACCACTCCTATCATCAGCCATACAGTAACACGAGCCCAGGTGTCGCCTCTGAAAATGAGATGATAAATTAATTGTATTAGATGTCTGGGAAAAAAGAGAATAAAACAAACAAAAAAACAGACGCAGTAACAAGTTGGCCAACAGAGTATGAAAGACACAACTGGAAGGAGTGGAAGCAACTGTCTTCCATCTTCCCTTCAACTTAGAAGAAGAATCAATATCATGTATCATTGTAAACAAATATATTTCTTTCAGTAGATGGTGGTTCTATTTAAACATCTCAATTTAGTATTTAGGCCTCCCTTCATTTCTGTCTTGGCTAAACTTAGAATTCAAACCTCTATCTTATTCAATTACCAGTCTCCATATCTTCACCGGCTTTTTCTCCAACATAATTATAAATTCTGTACCTATCTTTACCCACAGCTCTACCTCTATCTTTCTAATCGCCAATAAATTGCTCGGCTTTACTAAGACCACAGCAGTCCATTTCTGAAACCCTACTTCTACCCCACCCTACTTTGTGTGAACTGAGAGAAGATAAAAACTGCACATTCTATTTCCCAGTTTAAAAATAAATAAAATAAAAAATAAACTGCACATTGTGTTGTCGCAACAGGAGAAGAAATTTCAACGCAGGTGAGGTGGAGAAATGAGAGGATATGTTACTTTACTGATCACTACACACCAGAACCTCTGCCCTCAAGAAAATAATCTGTCAAATACCCTCTGTCTTATATTTCTTCTCAATATTTCATCACTTCTTTATAGAATGAACTTCTTTCTATTAATCATAACCACAGAAACATAGCTTGATGCAAACAAATAGCTCTAATAAAAGCAACGTAATGAGCATTCTTAATGAATAATCATCTCGTTCCACAAAACATGAACTAGTTTTTATTAAGATCAATAGAAAAAGGATTGTCCACATTTAACAGAGAAAATGACTCGATATACCAGAAACTACAGTGCAGGTTATGTAGCTAGTACAATGAGAAGGAGTTTGCGAGTTTTTATTTTTTAAATTACTTTGTGGAGGTAAAATTGAATGTAAAATGTACAAAAAATTAAGGGGGTCCAACTAGACTGGGAAAAAATGAAAAGAAAATATAACTGAAAAAATGTTTGATCAATGAGGAAACAATACATTTTAAGAGCTCTCAACTAAATTGAACATACAACTTTAGCATTTCTCAACTATAAGGCAGATTCATAATAGTGAAAATCTAGTCAACAGGAAAACGATAATTAGAATAAGAATTTTAATGGGATACTTACCCGAGATTGATGAGTAAGTATACATTGATGAGAATACAGACAATCGGGAGCAATGGAACAAATGGGCATATGAAACCTGAAAGCAAATCAATTTACCACTATTATGGAAAACTCAAATGGTAGTTACCTCAATCCACGGTAACATAACAACTTAACCCAAACTATCCACAATTGTGTAACAAGTCAAATGAAACTAACCAAACATGACACGAACAATATACTACATATTTTTTTCTTCTTAGTAACGTCAATAACTTCAATAAGAACACATTATTTTACACATCAAGTGTTTAGTTATAGCTACAGTAGCTATGTCTCCGTTTCAAAAAAAAAAATAGGGAAGATTTTGTTCTTAAAAGGCTGACACAAGGACTATGTAAACATAGAAAGTGTTTTTTAAGGTGGTACACTGCATGCAGATATGGCTGTAATGGGAATCTTTTAAATATTTCTGGAGAAGTATCAAAGTTTGTTACGTTTTTTACAGTAGGTTGTATGATCTCTAGAGTTTAGGCTTGGCTTGAACTCTCAGTTTTTCACAACTGTAGCATTTAACTTTAAAAATTAACCTTTGAAATTAAACTGTATGCCTATTTGCGTATTCTACAGACAAGGTCAACCCCATTGCGCATAAATGATTTGCTTGGTGAAAGAAGGGTGGGGATGTGATAGCTGCACTAATGTGAAGAGAGGAGAAGGAAAGTGACGCTTTGAACAGTGGTCTGAAGTCTGGAATAACGATGACAAAAGAGGAGCAAAATGACGTCTGGCCACTGGGTTCCAGCCGGGAATAGGCAACAGGACACTTCATGGCAGAAATTGGTAGGAGAAACAATAAAGAAAATATTTCAAAGAGACAAATCTGAAACCATAAAAGGTTTGTAGAGTTCCCTGCACAATTCTCATTGACGTATCCAAATACAGATGCTACGACTACAATCAAGGAGTTCAGTTCTTAGCCCAGAGTCATTATAATAGAGAAACTACGATCCTACAATTAGGGTATATAAATGGGTAGATGAACAAAAATTCTTACATACTTAAGAGTTTTGATACTCAACCATGTTGGCATCAATCTCAACCGTAGTGATAGCCAACGGTCATGATCTTGCTAACACGCCTGAGCACCAGTACTCTGAACATGTAAGAGGTTGCCGGTAGATGAACCTATAACTGTAGTTGACTAATGTCATATTTTGCAAGTTAAGAATATGGTTTAATAATGTGCCCACCTCCTGTGTGCCCAAAGCTGTGCCGTGCATCATCTTGATCTATACAAGTAAGCACAGTCAGACCAGATAGAACAAGGATACCACCAGCTCCACATACGGCATAGCGAACAAGGCTGAAAAGGAAATTTAAAAGAAAAGAGAGAAGAAGTTACTCGATTAATGAGAGAAGAGATGAGATATGTTGGCAGGACGATAAATTAACATCTAAAATAAATAAATAAAACACTTCAAACAAAATCTTGATTAACCAATACTACACAGAAGCATTGACAATCAATTTGATTAAAATAACAAGAAAAATATCTTTCAGAACCAAGCCTAGACATCAAAGTCAGCCCACCTGGGGAGGCCCAAACTTGAAGCGGAATATGTCAGAAGAAACACCCCTACACACGTGAACATTATGGTCCAGCCAGCAATTTTTCGCCTGTTATCTTCACTTAGTGTGTCTGTAATAAATCATATATACATATTGAATAAGCAGGAGGTAGAGCAGAACTTCAGACATTAGTATAAAAAGACATAGCTTTTGTGAATGCTTAGTTTTAGGCCTTTCAAATGTATATATTATGCATGAGTTTATTTTGGATGTATATTACATTCATATCTTTATGTTTGATTTTTTTAATCTGGATTTAAATTTTAACTTTCTGTTGCATTATATGAACTTAATTTAAAATTTGACTCACAGAAAAATATCACAGTAGGTTCAGTGTAGGAAAGAAATCTACATGGGATTTAAACTGGGTGTACTGAGGCCCTAATCTTTTTTATTATGAGTATTGAAGTCGAGCTGAGATTAAACTTGAGCTTATAGGAAGCATGCAGGCAGCGATTGATCATCTTTACTCAGGTTAGTTCATTGATACTCCTACAGATGGGCACTATCAACCTTATCTGCATTTAGTAACTAGCAAATTGGATATATTTCTCTTCAGGGATGTGAATGAGGATGTCGTCTTCATAAAGTAGCTTTATTTTAAGTAAGAATAGTATAGTCTTTTACTGTTAAGGAAAATTTTGTCTGTTACAGTTTCGGGATTCTTGAATGAGTGATATGTTCATTCTTTAAACTTTCGCCAGATGTTAAGCTGGTTGTCTTTCTTTTTCTGTAGGCCTGATAGGCTGCTGTAGCGTTTAGGTAGTCCTATTTTGCTAATGTTTTATTTAAACCTGTTTGTTTTGCTGCAGTTGTCTTTTTTATCCTTGTCTTTTCTGCTGTGAACAAAGTCCAGAGATTCTGATCCGTATTATATTTTAATGGATGTAGTGTTTCTTAAAATAATAATTATAATCACTAATAAAAAAACGGAAAGGAACTTACAGTTAACAAGGGGTAGTTGCTTTTCAATCAGAGGAAGATCAACCAAGATATCCACTTTCTCAAGTAGAGGTTTAGTACTATCTTTGGAAGACCCAACACTACCCTTAGGATCATCCCCACTGATGTCTTGAGATTTACTACCATGCCGCAAGGACACTGAATCAATGGAATCCTGCAGAGATGCAGGCAAAGGCACCTCATCCGGTGGGACATATCTGAGTATAAGTACAGATATAGCTACCATAGTGAATGCAACAAGTGTACCCACACTAACCTACACCAAATAATCAAGTCAGTCTCCATATCACACATTGTTAATACAGATCAAAGAGAATGTGCCAGCTCAAAAAGGGCTAAAACAACAGATCTCCATCTTCATAGTCATTATTATGATCCAGACAGAAAACTCCTTTCAGGAAAAAAAAAAATGGCAAAGATAATAAAGTATATAACTCCAGGCTATTGCACCGTATTACAAAGTTAGGGGCTCGTGAACCATAATTGTAGCATTTGACATGGAGAATACTTTTATGCGTTCTTAGCATACCGAAGGCCTAACAAGTGATCCCCTTATTAACAATATTACCAGGTCTTTCCATGAAAGTAAACTTACCATTCCTGCTAACCGTGAAACATCCATGAAGAACGCCAAGATTGCAGAAACAAGCCCAGTTGCTATCGTACTCTTGACAGGAACCTGAGTGCATTTATTAATCTCGGAGAAAAATGGTGGCAGCAATCCATCTCTAGCCATCGCCATCAGGATTCGCGGCTAAGGAAGAGAAAAAAAAAAATTCTTATTTCATCCAAAAATACAAAAATAGGGGAGAAAGTATCTTATTTGGTGGTATAAGTAATAATAAATCATGGTAATAAACAAACAGAACAGAGCTAAGATCATACTTTGTAGATCTTGAAAAGGAAGCGATAAATGGAACGTGGTAACCACAAAACTACTGAAGGTAGAATGCATATCCATCAATTGAAAAATTAACATAGCGTAAAGTAAATAAAGTGCTTCTCATAGACATAGAAATACAAAAGTAAAAATAAACTTTATGTATATACAGCTCAGTTCAGAGGCGCATGTCCGCAAATATTAAAAAGTGCAGACTGAACAATAAGAGCCATGGGATTGGTTCTAATGACATCCCCCAGTTCACTTGAAAAGAGCCACGTGTTTTTTTATTTCCTGACACGCGTCTGATCTCCCTCCACCACCGCTTTACTCTATCTATAAGCATCAGAGATTCAGAATGATAAAACAATAGATATGAAGATCTAGATTGTTGTGTTCCATTGAAATCACTTGCTGCCTCTTAGACGCAGATCTTTTGTCTTGATTGGATTTCCAAATTTCTTCTCCAAAACACAATGGTCGCGCCGAACGCCGAGGATGAAGTTCAGATTTGACGGGGACCAAACCAAAAAACTTCTGGGTGTTCGAGGAATCCAAGGGATAAGCGGCATGCAATAACTATAACTTCTAATCACCCCAGGTATCCCAAACACCTTTCAAATTTCTGGGAGCCAATTGTCTGGGTAACTATGTCTATGTGAATAAGATCTTAAAAGAAAGATAACACAGAAGAGGAAGGTGGAGAAGAAGATGAGGACGACTGGGGTTGTGGAGTATGTGGTCACACACAAGAGTTGTTATAAGAACAGTATAGGATATTTGTTTTGATTGGTGGCTTTTTCTTTCTTCTGTTAAATGAAATAGATTAAAATCTACATTATCAAGTTTTCTCCGTCTAATCAAAATTTACATATCAATAATTGTTTTCTACCATGAGCCCATGAGTACATGAAGAATAATACTGATCCCTAATTTTTCTGGTTTCGAATATACATACAGTTATGAGATCCATTTCTAGCACATCTTCCAATGCCACTGACACCACCTAAAAACGGTGACACCTCTCACTAATTTAACACATTAAAGAAGGCCTGCCTCTCCCAAGAATTGCCTTTGAACAATTGAGACAAAAAACGTGAGGCGGCTGGATGACGAAGCAGCAAGTGCGGTCTATGGTCCAAACTTTCTGAAGCTGGTTTACACATAACTTTCCAAAGGGAAGGTAGTCAATGGTGTATTGTTCCTAGTGTACTTTTACCTTAGGGAAAATGGGAATTGGTAAAACATATACAAATCACAACGTCAACTTATAAATTTTCGGTAACAGGAATAAGGTTTTCTTCAAAAAAAAAAAATGGTGTGCTAATCATACACACAGCATAATCAATTAACTGAGGTAACAGCAAGTTCTGGAGAAGATAGAGTTATATTAGGTGCTTTCAATGAAAATTCATAAAATCTCAGTTTAAATACCTGAGGAAGAATAGACCCCATCAATGTCGAGCAAAGAGCAGTAACAGCACCAACCGTAACGACATAGCTTCAAACACATACGGGAAATGCCTTGAATTAAAAAAAAAAAACTAATGGCCAGAAGAAAGGTACAGAAATGGCAACAGAAGAGAGATATTAAACTTACGAAGCCCATTGCATCCCATGGCTAGCAAATGCCGTTGAGATGGGTGTGTCAGGATCCATTGCATTATAAGGCACTAAACCAACAATGACCATCGAAACCAACATATACAATGCACAGCATATAGATAGAGCAGCACCAATACCCAGCGGTAAATCTCGTTGGGGATTCTTCACCTTTGGAAATGCATCAAGCAAAAGTTTAATACGCTAGTAAAAATCTCTAGAATACAAATGGATTCATATATCAGATGACATAACAAGAATGTACCTACCTCTTCAGCCGTGCTTGCAACTGAATCAAAACCAATGTAAGCAAAGAACACAGTTGCAGACCCGGCAAGCATACCATTCACCCCAAAGGGGAAGTACCTGTTATGTGGACAACAAAGAAGGAACAATGAAAATTTTACTCTAGACTTACAACAGAAAATACAAATATAGGGATGCAAAATACCCAGTAGGAAGATCATATCCAGACCAGCCAGTCTTAAATCCCAAATAAGTACCCGCAACTATGACAAATACCATTGCACATACATTTGCTATTGTCGCAATGCCTTGTGCTACTGTACTCTGCAGAAATTCAGTGTTCCATTTCAGTTCCATCAGAGGAGGCATCATAACTATATTATTCAAATACATAAAGATACCCGGCACTTGCAATTTGATCTTTGCACAAAAATAAAAAACAATATTCATCCGTACCTCCTTGATTCCCACACATAAGAGCCCTGTGACAATAAATACTAGAATTGCTGCGCATGGGTCAACTACAATATCAAGCGCAGGAATGTGCAGCCGGGCTAGGAGAAAAGGCAGACTGTCTGGTCCTCCAAAGAGTAATGCCTTGAAACAGAAATCACATATAAAGATACAGGGCATACCAACTGTCAAAGGATGCAGGAAAATCTTGAAGCTTTAAAAGGACCACAAATATTTCCCTCAAGGGGATTCCAATTCAAGCATAGGAACACAGATTGCATGCAGTTTTCCAACTTCGTTTGCTGATATCCAGTATTTATGCATGTATTGTGTACAACAAATTCTAGGATCTCTGTATGTAAAAGGAAACAAATTGAAGTATACCAGATTAGGGGAAATGCCACGAGCAACAGCTGAACCTCCAATGGTATATTCGAGGATCAAAGCCCAACCAACCAGCCAAGCAACACTGCAGAGATAAGATATAAGTGGTTTGAGTAATAGTAAGTAAGTGATGCAAATGGAAAAGAAGATAGTAACAGAAAATACCCTTCGCCGATGCATATGTAGGTGTAGTGATAGGCACTTCCGGCAGAAGGGCAGCGACTGGCAAGCTCAGCATAACAAAAGGCAGAAAGGGCAGCTGCTATTCCAGCTATCAAGAATGATATGGTGAGCGCTGGTCCAGAGTGCTCTCTAGCAACTGTTCCCACCAGAATATACACTCCTGCTCCAATTGTTGAGCCCACTCCTATATTCGTAGCAGCAGCAGCAGCAGCAACAACAACAATAACAAGAACATCAACAACCTTGTTGGGAATATGCAGAAAACAAGAATGAATTGAAAAGAAATTGATTTGTACCAATAGCAACGAGATGGGGAACAGTCAACTCCTTCGCCAATTGATTGGAAGAGCCAGGCTTTCGGTGAACGGAATCGACCTGCTTCCGCCGGACCAAACGAGCACCCCATTGAACACTTTGCTGGGAATCAAACCCCATCAATCAACCAAACCCAAACCCAAACCCTGTTATTCTTATTCTTATTCTAATGTACAATTCAACCTGCCCGCAATCCCCAACATAAAACAGAGAGAGATTCCTAAACGGGAAGCGGGCAGATTGATTACAACAACAAAACCAAGGGACGACTTTGCCTTCCTTCCTGATTGGATTGTCTTTGGTTGTTTCGTGGAGGGCTTGTCTTGTGTCCCAAATTATCTCTCTATCTTTTCTCCTTTTTTTCTCCTTCAATTTCTTTTGGCTTCTTTCGCATGAATGTCAACTGTCCTATCCTGGTTGGTCCAATGTGCCCGCCCATCAATCATTCCCTTTTTTTTTTTCTTTATAAAATAAAAAAAATAAAAAAAAAACTTATATTCATATCTCCAAATTAACATGGTTGATATTGAGACACTCACATTTGCTCATTAGATCTCGAATACTTTCACACTTCCATTATATTTTTATATTTACTCACTAGACTTCTATTCAAATTACCGAAATAACCATGAATATGTTATTCACATATATTTCAATAATTAACTCACTCAATCTCCTATTCACTTACATATATTATGTTATTAACATGTATAATTATAATAATTTTATGTCACATGAACAATCTTATATTTTGTATATGAGTTAGTTTCAATACTTATTGAAATTAGAAAATAAATTTGATAAGGAAAATAATAAATTACATTATTATTGAATTGGAAAGTTTATAGACAGTAAACATAATATAATATGTTGAAAGAAACTCCTTTTCCCGACAACTTATTCGTCGATAAAAGAAAACCCTAAATCAAGTTTAATTTTACCGACGACATCTTTGTCGGCAAAGACTGAAAATTCTCAGAGCACCCAGAAAATCGCTCTGGGCACCCATGTCATCGTCTCCTTCGTCGGCACCCTTCTCCGATCGGTGTCGTCACTTCTGCCCTGCACCGCATCGCCCAAGGTCCAGATCAGAAGCCGCCTTCAGGCACCCTGGCCTCTGCTTGACGACCTAGTGCCGACGACGACGACTAGGTTTTGAGACTTGTCGTCTCCCCACCCTATGCAACCCAGCGCCGCCGTCGTCTTGCGCAGCGCCCTTGCTTAGCGACGATGACACTGCCTCCCCAGTCCATTGCCGAAGAAGCCTTGCGCCGCCTCGCTCGACGACCTCTGCCGCAGACGCAGACGTGCGAAGAGCCTGACCCGGACTCAAAGAACTTGACCCGGTCCCTTGGGTCCGATCTGACTCGATTCAGTGGGAAGAGGGGTGAAACGGTAATTGTACTTACCCAGATAAAAACCCTACGGGTTAAAACACTTACTACAGTAATTATTTTATTAGTTTTACTGCTCTTTATATGGTAAATGTGAAATATATATGATTAAAGTGACTAATCATATAAACATTATTTGTTTTTATGTGACGTATCAATTACGATGTTGCGATCAAAATAGAACTGAGATCAAGCAACGGCTTCACCCGTAGTTTATTTGGCAAACTGACAGTAAGATCTAATTAAAGTTGTTGTTTTCATTAAACCGTTACTAATATAATGCTCAAATTGATCTTATCATATTATGACATATACTTATGAAATTTGAGCATCATTATATATCTATTTTATCATGTTAAATAATTACTTTATCATGTTATATGAAAACCAGCCTTTTTGAGGTCCTGATCAATTGGAGCAGTAGCAGATTTAGAAGAAGACTTGGTTGCTTCAGTTGGTTGAGCAGTAACAGCTTTGTTCCTGTAGTTTTCGTTCCATTAGACAAAATACTGTGCCAATTGCAGAACCACATATAGAGGAACTAACATTGAGTGGTTGAAGGATAAAGAATAGGCTAGCCTAAAGCAATGCGTGAATCAGAATACAAAACTACGCCGTTGAGTGGTTGAAGGACTTATGCAAACCCAGAAAGATAAAGCGCAAGGCTAACCTGGGATTGGTCCGGTCACGCGCTCGACGCCGACCTCCGCTCTCACTGGTCCACCGCCACCAACACCAAGGAGTGGATCCTCCTCGAGCTCAACGTAACTAAAATCCCTAATTTCCCTTCATCGTAACTTTGATTTTTACGCTGGTCTGCCGCGTTTCTCCCCCTTTTGGGTCTAATTAAAAAAAATTTCTCCTTATGTTTTCGTACCTGTAAATTGAAAAAGGGATGAGTAGTAATGTATACATATTCAGAGATCAACTGGAGAAGAGTTTCTGTATGACGTGAAGTGAGAGTTTGAATTGAAAAGGAGTTTTGGGAGATGTAAAGAAGTGGGAGAGATGAGTGGTTTGAAAACTGAAAATCTATCCAGATATCTTTTTTTTTACTCATTTGTTACTGTTTTATCCTTCTTTTATTTAATCCTGTTTTGGAAGATTAATATTAAGAGGGGTAAAAAATGGTATCACATGCTTGGCGGTTCCATAAGCCAAATTGGCTTAATATATAGAGATTGTCATGATATTGAAAATTCATGAGCATTGTAATTCTAAAAAGGGACAAACATAATACTGTGATAAAACATTTTCACAAAGCATGAAAAATATAACCATTACAAAATCTTTGTCTTGAAATCCAATTTTTTATTTCTTGAAAATTTTTCAACATGGATATCTTCTTGATTGTGTAAAAAGCAACGATAATGAAATTTCATTAGCTTTACATGCAATGAAAATGGAGAAACCAAAATTTTTTTATTGTGATAACGTAATTTCACGAAACATCAAAGTGACCATAATGTATATTGGTATACTATAGTTGTCGTTGATGTCTATTTAGACTGTGAAACTAATACATTTTCTTCTTCCTCTATTTTAAGATGGTTCAATCATCACAGTTTGGCTTTGACACATTGCACTCTGAAGAATTAGAGGACTAGTCCCCCCTTATTGAGCCAACAAAGGCTTGAGCATGGTAAATTATGCCAACAGCTTTCTGTAAATAGCTGAGAAGTAATTAAAATACCTCGAATGACGATGTAAGGTCTGAGACAAAGAAATTTTCTAAAATAAATTATGCAAAGTAAAGCAACATCCCTAAAATAAAGGACAATTATCATGGACGTAAAAATTCCTATAAACGTCCAAAAGCAAGTGGAAACAATGCACCATTAAAATATGACCTAAGGGACATGTCATTTGCAGTGAACCACTCTGATATTGTTGTAAATTAACGAACTACTGATACGCACATTGCAAACTAGCAAAGAATTAGCTGCGACTTACAAGAAGTATAAAGAATCATACAAGTACGAGGATTTTGAGAATTATCTTCAATATCCAACAATAACATTGAAAATGAATTTACAACTACATGCTTACCATATGGGAGAAGATGACGATGACACATCTCATCATTACAGTTTTTAAAAGAGCAAAAAGGATTTAGCTCAAGATAGACTTTGATTAGTCTACTTTTAAAATTTCTCAGATATCCTTATAAAGGCTATCACGCTTTCTACCTAATTAATTAGACTTTTGGTCGTAAAGTTTCTATTTATAAATTGGACAAGACTAAATGTAATCGTTGGCATCTTAATTTTTTGAATTTTCTCTTAATGAATTGAGATTATTCGGATTTTATTCATGATATGCATGATTCAATTTTCTGCATCTAACTTTACAAAGTATTGCATAAAGCAAAGCAACATAACATAATATAGGCACGAGATAAAGAACTATGTACAAAAAAAAACACCATATAATCTTTAAAATAATAGTACTGAAGGACAATGGTACTAATATATCACAAAATAGCATAATAGTACTGAAGAACAGTATTACTGTATCAATAGATATAATAAAAATAACAAGGATCGATATATCTGTTCCTTTAGGATTCATAATGTACCTGCCTTCCTGGGATTACCATACTTTTTATTGCAATCCCCATCAAGTTACTCTATAGAACTTGGGTTATGTTTCGATGTATATATATTGAGCATATGTCGAATTGACAATTTATGTGACAGGAGAAAATTGAATTTTTTTTTCTACATTTTAAAGAAATTTATGTCACGATGTTCATGTGAAAAGACACAAGTGACAATCATTTGAGCTCCTTTGCATTACCTCTAACGACTGCGGATGTACATGAGTATTAGAGAAGTTTATATGTCAACTTAGTAGGTTATATATAACCGCTAATTGAATTCAACGTCATAAGAAAATGATATTTTGGAATTCTAACATAGATTGGCTTTAATGCAACTACTCGTGATCTGGTGATCCGTACATTAAAGAAATTACCATGGACACCCATATTTTGGATGAATAGAAGCAAACACCAGAAGAACATATTTCACACACGAAACAGAGGACGACAAAAGCACATTTTATCCTCAAATATTGTGTTGACACAATCCATGTAGGGTTGACGACCACTACAACACAACATGTCATTTCCGACAATCAAAATGGTCGTAAGTACCTATATTTTGGTCGGTAATACACTTTCCGACCAAATAAAATTCGTCGGAAGCGGTCGGTAGTACTGTGGTCACAAATACTCTTTTTCCGACCGGTCGTCGGAAATACTTGTCATTCCCGACCAAATAAGCAGTCGGAAAAATGATTTCATTTGGTCAGTAATAATTTTATTTCCGACGTATTAGTTCCGACAACTTTGTTTTGTCGGAAACATTCAAATGCCATTTTCGACTAAAACAGTCGTCGGAAATACTATTTTATGTGAGATTTTCCATTTTCAGCATTAATTATAATTATTATAAATTTTCTCATAATTTAAATATTTAGTTTGTAAAACCTGAAGAACAAAATAAATGGCAATGAAGATTTCACGATATCAACTACATATCTATAATACATGTGAAAATGCATCATCCATAACATCCAAATCCAACTTAGTAGAAATAATTCAAAAACTACATAGTACAATTCCTTATAAGTAGCAACTACGTCATCCATAACATCCAAATCCAACTTCGTAGAAATAGTTCAAAAACTACATAGTACAAGTCCTTATAAGTAGCAACTACGAAGAACGGATCAAAGACCACGACCTTCAGAATCTCCATCAATAGGTGAGTTTGAGGAAGCAACCTGTCACATCGTCACACACACAAAAAAATTATATATAATATATAATTGTTAGAATATGGTTGCAACATTTGTACAGACCAAGCAAAGTAGACTGTACAGAATTGAGGAATAAAATAATCCTTTGAAACAAACAGCAACATGTAAAGAAAGTAAGATAATTAGAAGCAAACATCATATATTAGACTGTACAGATTATATATTATACAGATTGTAGATTGTAGATTGTAGATTGTACAGATTATATATTATACAGATTGTAGACTGTACAGATTATATATTATACAGATTATATATTATATAGATTATATATTATACAGATTGTACAGGAACAAGCAAACATCAATGTCAAGACCAAGCAAAGTAGACTGTACAGATTTTTTTTGTACTGTCATAGCCACAGAAAAATTATATTCTGTGATGAGGATCATACCACAAATTGTATATTATATCCTACAAAATCACACTACAAAATAAACATCAACACATAACTTAGAGATTTAGTAAAGGAAAGTGTGGTAGAGAAGATGGTATAGGATGCATACAACAGAGCCAAAGACAAGGAAGACTGTAGAGAATTGAGGAAAAGACTAATCCTTTGAAACAAACAGGAACACAAAAGTTATATGCATTATATGCAATCACTTACCAAAGATGGTGGTAATCTAGCAATCCAAGCTTCCACCACTTGTTTTAAATCTCCCACCTCAGCCTTCAGACTTCTAACTTCTTGTTTCAACTCTTCGTACTCCTTTTCACGTTCCAAGCATGAGGGTTGGTTGCAAGTTTGGCTACTAGATTCAGAAGCATGTTTCACTGGTTCCATAGCGTCACCTAAGCCGCGAATTGACTGTTTACCTTTAGCCCTAACAACCACTTCTTCATATATGTCCCAATCATCCAATTCTTCTTCTCCATCACCACCACCAGCCTCTAGTAGTTTTTTTTTTAGTTCCATAGATTCCTTCAATGAACCCATAACCAACATAAATACTCACTTTAATTTGAAAGGAATTATGTATAAAATACTAAACATACATAATATTCCTTGGCCTTTTGACTACGCCAATGTTCTGGTTGTCCCTCTTTAGCATCTGAAACATGAAACCTTCTGAACATCTCTATTGGGCTTGGTTCAACTCCAGTCTTATCAATCTGTTAGATTCAAAGAAATAAAGTGCAACCAGCTAGGTATAATTAGAATATCTGCTGCAAAATAAAAAACTCAACAGGAAAATGACTCAATGATGAAGGCATAATTATAGTTACCATAAAATTTAATAATCAAAGTACAACTAAATTGCATAGGATGACTAGAAAGGGAGCACAGATAGTTCACACACCTGGAGAGAGAATATTCATGTTTGAACAATCAACTCTTTAATAATTAAAACATGTAAAAATAGATTGACTAAAGTAGCTGTAAGTTTGTATCTCTTTATTTAAGGGTCATGAAGTAACCATATATAGGTAATGCAGCATGATGAAATATGATCGACTTAAAAATGAACAAGAATGGAAATGGAAGTCAAACCAACATTGACCATGACAACGTTAATGCTGTGGATAATTTACTTCTACCTAGGTATCTGACTATCAAGCAGAGGCGTGGAGGATTGTTTTTACTTTGTCCTTCATCTGGTTTGGACAACAGGGCAGGCATTTCAAAGAGATCGAAGAAAAATTAGCTTCTGATTCGAGATATATGAATACAAGTCACAAGACATATCTGGAGACTCTAAAAAGCCATGAGGCACAATCTAGAAACACCATCTTAACTAGAAAGGATCTATGCTTCCCACTCATACCACATATTGTTCCAAGGAGCATGGGATGAGTACAAATATATGAGACAATTAAGGTTCAACCTCTAATGCAAATGGTTGTGGAACTTTGAACTGTAATGTGTTCTATTTTGGATGCATCACCTATCGAATTAGACACTGTCTTTTTCTTTTCTTCAACACAAAATAGAATAACTTTAGTTTCTGGTGGGGGGCCTTATATTATTAATTATGGTATGCGTACCTCATCTTTGACGTACTTAGCCATCGGAACTGAACCCGTTGTATGCACCATGCCCAATTTCTCACGATTAACTGCGTTCTGCTCACTCCCATCCTATGCATATAATAACATTCGAATGCTCTTTAAATTCTATAAATTGACATATAATTATACATACATGAAAGTCACATGAAATAGTTCTGAACTTTAAACTTTTCTTAACACTCTAAAAAAATTCTAACAAAAAAGAAGTACAACCTGCCATTTTTGCTTTAGCCATAGATCAACCATTTTTGTCCAAACTTGAGGCACCACATATGATGGGTTGTTAGCATATCGAGCTGCAGCACTCTTGTGTTTGTCAAAAACACTATTGCGAATCACACACATCCATTCTTTATAGTTCCTCTTTACATAATGGCAGAATGCATCAAATAGAGCTTCCTCGGAGCAATCAAATTGGAAGTTTTTGTTCCTCCACTTCCTAAACAATTGTTCCAAGTCCTCTTTTGGATATTTCGAGTAAGTAATATAGGGGCCTCGGAGCTCTGTTTTGAAGAGGGGCCAGATACTTCGGGCAGCCTCAGTAGTTATAATCCTGGACAATAAAAACAGTAAGTTTCTTTTTACGCATCCAATGTGTACGTTGCATACACCAAAACAACTTAAAATCTAATCACTATGTTGTTCGTAGAAAGTAGAAGTGATTTTCAAGATGGTTTCACATTTTGGTTGATCAGAAAATAATAGAAGTGATCTTCGAGTTGCTATAACAGATTCCATTAAAAAGGACTAAATATTCTATTTATGCTGCTTAAAAGAAGACACTACATGTATTTACTTAAATATAATGTACCTATTTCGGAAAATCTGTGCTTTTGTGCCATAGCCATTGAAACCTTTGGCAGGGCCTCTACCCTTCCTTTTTGTAGACTCAGATATCGACATTTGTTCCTCTCTGTCATCATCTGTAGTTTCATTGGGAATCTCTTCAAAAATACTTCGTGTAGAAGACTCCGGATGTGAAGTGGTTGGCGTTATTTTTTGTCGGGTGCCCTTCCTTGTCAGGACTACAATATTATATGACAGTGTGTAAGACAAAATTAAAAGATTTTAATGCTTGAAACAGATTAAAACACAGTAGCTTTTAAAAAAGATTGAGCTAAAAAACACCTTCATCATTACTAGCTATATGTAAATATAGTTAAGTAGATATAAAATGATTAATCATACTAATTATAAACACACAGATGAAAGGGTTACATGCCAATAAAGGGAATGAAGAAAAGAAAATTTCTAACGAACCAATGTATGCACCAGCATGAGCAGCAGAAACATCTTGTATTGAGTAAGTAAAGCATCAACTACATCAATTACAAAGACCTACCAATGAAAATTTCTAACGAACCAATGTATACACCAGCACGAGCAGCAGAAACATCTTGTATTGAGTAAGTAAAGCATCAACTACATCAATTACAAAGACCTACCAAGTAATTAGGGACATATGTGAAGACAAAATCCCCTCTAAATTTATAATCCAAACAACAAATATTCAACAAGTCGGACATTACCAACTTAAAATTTACATCTAGTGGTTATAATATAATGACTTTACAGTTCTATGTTTACAATACAAATTTTACATTGTATTTTTCTTTTTCAATTTTATTGAAGTTTCTAATTAACCTCCTATATATACCTTTCAATGCAGACCCAACATAACGACAAAAGGATAGAAATCAAAACCTTTTGATTGTTGATTGGTCTCGACCATACGTGGAACACACCTGCAAACAAACATTGCCGAATTGGAATTTGTGAAGAACAAGATATAGAGATGGTGAGGGTGGGGTGTTTGAGATTACTTACTTTGGGCGTTTGGTTGAGGGAGAGGGTCGGTCAGACAAGGATGGGATGTTCAATGAAGCAAATCTTTCCTTGTTTTGGCGAATTTTCTCCAATCTCATAAGCTCGTAATCTGTAAGTTGTGGGGCTGCCATGAGAGGGCGATTCGGAGAAGAGACTGAATGATCTGAGGAGATAAGTGGGTAAACCGCTACTGAGTTAAACACCCACGAAAAAGATGAGGGCGCGAATGAAATTTTGAGCGGGTGGATCGGATAATTTTGAGGAATTTGGTGATGGCCCTAAGACTGAAAAAGTCTAAAAGAAGAGGAAGACCCGAGACATAAGTGAAGAGGAAATCCAAAAGGAAAAAACAAAAAAAAATATAGGGGGATCCATATAAAAAGGAACCTACTGAAACCCAAAAGATAAAAAGAAAAACCAAAAAAAAAAAAAAATCAAACCACTAACCTCCGGAATATTAGTGCTCCTTTTTAAAACCAATTCAAAAGCTAATCTTAATGTAAATGTGGAATGTAGGAGGATCTATAAAAGAAGTTTAATTAACTAAAACAACTACGATTAACCTTTATTGGATAATTATTTAGATTAATAATTTATAAAAAAAATCCTCAACAGAAGAACTACGATTCTTCCTACTTGAGTGGCTAAATATCAAACCCACTGAACGAGTAATATACCAAATTTGTCTCTAACTTACAGTAAAAAGAGTCATAATCGGAGAATAGTTTCAACGACTGATAGTATTTTATCACTATAAAAACTACTAATTTTACTTAACACATCCGCACACTAGCATTATTTAAATTCCTTTCGTGTTGCTTGTATACGTCTTATTATTCATTTATATTACTTATGTCAACCAATCATAGATTTTCTAGAAGTCAATATATACGCAGAGTTCGTGGACGGATTCGTCTTCGTTCCACATCTCCGCCGCCAGTTGAGTACAAAAGCTCCAGCAAATCTGACACTGTTACAGTGTCTTCTGTTCACTCGTCTGTAGGAATAGAATCTACAAAAGTTGAAACAAATGTTACCACTTCGATTCCGGATAAGCAGGTGAATCCGGGAGGTCGAAAAATGCCAGCTTGGTATTATGGGATATCCGCACGCCACCCTATTGATCTGAGTAAAGATGGTCCTGCTGAAAAAGAGCAAAATCGTGTTTCACGTGTTCGTATAAAGACCGAAAAACCAGAAGTTCAATCTCGTCCGAAATCTGTCATCAGTGATGTTGACATATCTTCTGACGAGGAGTGAGAATGAAGAAGTTGATGCTATTTTCAACAAAATTTCATTTGTCTTACTGCATTTCATTTGATAGTTTTTCCCTTTTTTTCTTATTTGAATAATAAATTTAACTTACTTGCTTTGATTTGCTTGTGCGTATTGTTATGCTTATAAAATATATACCTTATATTACTTTTGCTAATCCATGTATTAATAAATGCACATAACTTGAAACACCAAATTTGCGCCAGCACAGTATTACATTGATATGCTGATAATTTCAGATGAATGACATTTCTTTACTTTGCTAAACAAATTGTATGGTCAAAACATGTGAAAATTTAAAGGGGGAATCACACAGTTGAACAAAGGGACCCATTTTTTCCATAAGTAAAAACAATTTCAGAATTTGTTAACTTGTGATAAATGTATGAGGACCACAATACATCATATATTTATAACAAGTTATAAGACCCTGGATGAGCAACAACACCAGAAACAAGAGAGAACAAGAGAGGACAGACTTACAAGAGAGAACAAGAGAGAACAGTCTGATACAATTGAGCAACAACACACCAGAAACAAGAGAGAACAGACTTACTATATGCTGCCAAAGCTGCACTTTATAATCAATATATCAAAAGAATGCCTACAGGTTTACAATTGCTGGGTTTAAATAGAAGAAGACCCCTAGTAGGAAGGAAACTACTGAAAACTAAAGATACCTGAAAATAAGGCTATATCTAAATAATTAAGAGAGAATCGGAAGTGAATCAAAACTAAAACAGATTGGATATTATATTTCCTAACAAAGTTTCTTGATATGGAGGACTTTGAATGTTCCTCTTGGGCCTGCACACAACTGTGGATTCTCCTGCATGAAGTTTAGTCTGCAATTCAAACCTGAAAGCAAAAGAACAAACATATTTTACTTCTCTAGAAGTCTCAAGTAATAAAGTGGAATAATAAATAGCAAATCAATAAATATTTTTGTTTTCTAAATCTTGATAAAATAGTGACCGGTGCATACTGCCCCATTTTTCCCCAGGAATGATATACTGACACTAAAAACATACATATGGCAATACCTTTCAATTTACTATAAACTATAGATGTATGGAATAGAGTGGAACACTTTATATAAACAGAAGGGGAAAAAAAATGGACATACATACTTGTTATGGTCCAGCATATGATTTTCAGATTTCCAATTATCCAAGAACTATGGTTGCCTTCTCATATATTTATATACCTGAACAGATCAAAGGGGGGCATGGTGGCAGAAGAAACTATATCTCATAGGCCCTTACCCTCTTTGCTCTTGCTGGGAAGATAAGGACTTGGCAGTAGCTCCCATAAACTTAGCTTCATGGTTATCACAATCTGACCTGGATTAATGAACTGTTAGAGCTTACAAAGTCCACAATAGCAGAATCAGAATCCTGTAAAGAGCAGCTAAAGAGATCCCTACTTAATGCCGTGAAAATTCAAAAAATAACCAACAGTCCTACTTATGCTATGATGCGTAGTTTAATTGGTCATCTTTGAGTCCATCTGAAATATGGTTTAAAGTTTATGTCGTTGAAATAAACCTGTTTTGACTTTTGACTAGTTCCTTAGGAGAAGCCCTTCAGTATAGTAATTTTCAAACCTTGGGTAGGATTATCCGTTGCAATTAGTTAGGCTTATTTGCTGCAGTATTTTCTATTTAAGCATCTAATTCTTTTAGCTGGTGAAATAACATCAGAATCCTACTTTTTCCTCTCTTCTCTACTTTACATATTCATTTAAAATACTCATAGTTCTGGAGGTTCTGGTTGGCACGAAAACTGGAGGTTTGTTCTAGCTTCTTGCTCTTGCTCTTGCTCTTATTTTTTTTTTCTTTTATTTGAAAGTGCATTTACTCTTTTCATAATTGAGCATATAAGTATTTTGTTTGGTTTCCTTGCAATTTTAACAGGTAAATATTGTGAACGTTTAAGAACATTGATGAACTGCTAATATAGATTCCAGGTAATGCATAGTTGTTTTTTTGTGTTTTCAATTCGACTGAACACCTTCTTCTTTTGTGCAAACATTTTATTGCTATTGTATTCAGGTTTCATCTATTAATTATCAAACTTGGGAACCTATTAAAAACAGATTCAGCAGTGAGTATCTTAACTGTATAAAGTTCATCACGGTCTAACCATTCAACAAAAATGCAGTAAAATTTCCATATCAATAGTTCACATATAACAGAAGAAGTCCACTAAATTTCAGGCAAAAAAGAGGCTTAAAACTTAATCAAATCCGAACTGTAAGCTGCTGCTATGTAGACACAGAAATTTACTGCCCTGAACACTTTAACTTCAAAAAATCAATGAGAAATAAACCCTTAAACAAACAAGGGGAAGATTATCCAGATCAAATCCTCATTCCAATTTTTTTTTCCCTCAAAAATACAACTAATCCCTAATTCTTACAATATGCAAAGGCATACTGCAGGTCCAGAAGAATTTGATCTAATACATGCTAGAGGAAAGAAAATTAAGAAGAGTCATAAACTAGACAATACCCGATTCAGAGAAGCTTCCTCTTCTTTTGAAATTACTGGGTATCTTCGCGTTTTCCTCTCCTTTTTCATCGCGTGAAGAGTCCTCTTCCGCCCTTCTTTATCTTGATCTGTCTCTTCCACTCGTTTTTTCTTTCAAAAGAGGCCAGCCCAACATCTATATATAAAATTCCTAGCTAAACTAACTAATAAAGGAAATAAAAACAGAACTAGGGGCAGCCAATTAAGATGAACTCAAAGACGTGAAAGGTTAAAATATGTCAAAACAAAACTACTGATTTGTCATTGAGCCCAAACTAGTTGTATAGTTTTAAATTAACACTAATCGTCATATTGCCAAAAAAAAAATTAGTAGTTAGCTTTGCATTGAAGAAATATAATATAACTCTAACGTGAAATTTGTAACGATATAAACTTTGTTTTTCATTTTTTGTAATTCCTTATAATAAATAACTACATTGTTGTGCTTGTTTTTTAAATTTCATTAATTCGACAGAAAATGCCAGTTGATAAATCATGGATGGACTTGAAACGGTCTGACATAAATTATTTTAATGGAGTCCAAACTTTCATAGAGTATGCTACGAAACATGGAAATTGCTCAGATGGAAGAATATGGTGTCCATGCCGAGATTGTAGGCTCACTGATAGATTGGCTGTAACAGAAGTACACACACACCTTTTATATAGAGGTTTTATGCTGGGATATACTGTATGGGATAAACATGGAGAGAAGGAAGATAGTGACAGTGGTGATAGTGAGGACTGCAATGATGGTAATGCGGCAGCAGGTTTTGATCAATGCGATGACTTGCAAGACCTTATTGAAGAATGTATCCAACAAGATCCCAATGAAGATGCACAAAAGTTTTATAAATTGCTGGAGCAGTCAGAGGTGCAGCTATACCCCGGGTGTGAGAAATACTCAAACTTGTCATTCGTTGTGAACTTGATGCATATCAAGAGTACTGGTAAGATGAGCAACAAAGCATTTGACCAGCTATTGAAATTGTTGAAAGACGCATTTCCGATGTGTGACAAATTGCCAACATCAAACTACAGAGCAAAGAAGCTTGTTGAAGAGCTCGGACTTCATTACGAGAAAATCGACGCGTGCAAAAATGATTGTGCAATATATTATGGGAAGAATAAAGATGCAACCGAATGTCCTACTTGCAAACTTCCGAGGTGGAAGACACAACGCACCAACACAAAGAAACAGGTAAAAAAGGTAAAAAATATTCCTTGGAAAGTTTTGCGATATTTCCCACTCACACAGAGATTACAACGACTTTTTATGTCGTCAAAGACAGCTCCAGATATGAGGTGGCATTTTGAGGACCGTGCGAAAGATGGTATTTTAAGGCATCCAGCAGATGCGGAGGCTTGGAAAACATTTGATCAAATACATCCATCATTCAGTAACGAGCCCCGAAACGTAAGGCTTGGATTGGCAACTGACGGATTCAACCCTTTTGGGAATATGAGTGTTAGTCATAGTACTTGGCCAGTTTTGTTATTTCCTTACAACCTTCCTCCATGGATGTGCATGAAAGACCCTTACATCTTTTTAACCTTACTCATACCAGGGCCGACAAGTCCTGGCAATGATATCGATGTTTACCTTGAGCCGTTGATCGATGAGTTAAACCAATTGTGGGAACATGGTAAGGAAACTTACGACATTTCTACGAAGCAAAATTTTCAGATGAGAGCTACACTCATGTGGGCAATTCATGATCTTCCAGCATACGGTTATATGTCTGGTTGGTGCACACAGGGAAGATTGGCATGTCCATGTTGTGCGTCAGAGACTTCTAGTCGTAGATTGAAGCACGGGTCAAAACAATGTTATATGAGTCATCGTCGGTTTTTAGCACCAGATCATGAGTGGCGTAGGAAACGGAAACTTTTTGATAAAACATGGGAGAAGAAATTTGCGCCAATCAGAAAAACTGGTCAGGATATTGTGGATGAAATGCAGGGGTTGAAGACATTTAAACTAGGAAAGAAGGATAAAAAACAAATCATTCCTGGATTTGGAAAGACTCACAATTGGAAAAAAGAAAGTATCCTTTTCAAACTGCCATACTGGAAAACAAATGTGTTGCGCCATGTGTTGGATGTGATGCATATCGAAACAAATATTTTCAGCAACGTGATAGGCACAATGATGGACATTGATGGTAAATCAAAAGATTCAGTAAATGCTCGTCTTGATCTCAAAGAAATGGGTATAAGGAAAAAGTATTGGCCTAGAGAGGAGGATGGGAAGTGGGTCTACGATCCGGCACATTTTGAATTGTCTGGCGATGATATCAAAGCTATATGTGAATGGTTGCTGAAACTGAAAGTTCCTGATGGTTATTGTGCAAACGTATCTCGTTGGGTGAATGCTAAACGACGCAGTATTTCCGGAATGAAGAGTCATGACTGTCACGTTTTCATGGAGAGACTGCTTCCGCTTGTGGTGCGTGAGTTACTACCCAAGAAACCTTGTGAAGCACTGATTGAGTTGTCTTACTTTTTCAAAGAGTTGTGTGCTAAAGTACTGTGTGTCCCTGATTTAGAACTTCTACAACATCAAATTGCCATAACCCTATGCAAGTTGGAAATGATATTTCCTCCTGCATTTTTTGACATCATGGTTCATTTGTCAATTCACTTAGCTTGGGAAGCAAAAGTAGCCGGTCCTGTGCAGTACAGATGGATGTATCCCATTGAACGGTGATAATATTATTTTGAATATTTTTTTTTTTTTTTTACGAAGTTGTGTTGTTCATGTTGTTGGTCATTTGACTGTTGTCTAATATAATGTTTGTTTTTTATTAATAGGTACTTGCATAAGCTAAACACTTTTGTTCGTAACAAGGCCCGTCCAGAAGGTTCCATTGCAGAAGGATATTTAGCAGACGAGTGTATCACATTTTGTTCTAGATATTTGCGTCAAACTGAGACTAAATTTAACCGAGTAGAGAGAAACTATGACGGAGGTCAACCATTGCAAGGTGAGTCTCAGTTATCTATATTCTCACTTCCAGGTAGAACTATTGGCAAAGGTAAATTGGTGGTAATGACCGCAGAGCTTCATCATATTGCCGCCCACTATGTCCTAACAAATTGTGATGAGTGTTTGCCTTATATTGAGTAAGCAATTCTATCACCACAAGTATTTAAATTTCAAAATGTATATGAAAATATTTAATTAATGTTTAAATTATCTTACACATGCAGTGAACATAAGGACATTCTTTGTACTCAACATGGCGATGATCAGGTGGATGAGCTACACAAAAAACATTTTGTGGACTGGTTTTATGAAAAGGTCAACACTTTTTAAATTTAAGAAAAAACTATTATTGATTAAGATTTTTTTTTCTTTAAAAGTATATTTATTTTCCACATGTAGATTCAGCAATTGTATGCAGATGGAAAAGTAAGTGATGAAATGCGTTCATTGGCCGAACGTCCAGGAAAACAGGCTTTCTACTACAAAGGTTACAATATCCATGGATTCAGATTTCATACACTACAACATGATGTGACTATGCAAACACAAAATAGTGGAGTTATGGTCAAAGGAGAGAACCAGATTGACTGTGTACCTTGGTATGGAACTCTTACAGACATCGTTGAGCTTTGGTATGCAGATGGGAAAAAAGTTGTCTTGTTCCAATGTAATTGGTTTGACACTGCTAACAAAGGCAGAGGTTATAAGGAAGATCGTTACGGCATACTGAGTGTCAACAATAAGGGTAAGTTGGATACCCAAGAGCCATTTGTGCTAGCATCCCAAGCAACCCAGGTTTATTATATTGAAGGAATAAAAAATACTACTTGGAGTGTCGTGGTGGAGACTAAACCTAGAAACGTCTTTGAAATGCCAACTAACGACGAGGAATTGTATCAAGAAGAAATATCTCAGGCAAGTCACACATTTGCAAACCGTAACGAGGAAGAAAATGATCAATAGTGAGGTATTATGTTTTGAGTCTGTATTATTGATTTATGTGTATGTGTGTGTTATTTTCTAAACACGTAACCCGAATTGTTTTGTGTGCAGCACTGTCCATTTGGCGAGGTTGGAGTTGGGAAATTTGAAAGCAGTTGTGAAAATAAAATCTACCTCTACTGATGTGCATTGTATTCATATATTTGAGTTGTATCTTTGTTGTTTTTTTTTCCTTGGGAGTGGGTTCGGCTAAGTCTCATTCCCTTTTGTATTTTCTTTTTCTATTAATAAAAGGCGTGGGGCTGAGCCTCCCAGCTAGACTGGGTTCCAAACCCCTTTTTTTTAAAAAAAATTGCAAGAATGACGTATTTTTTATTTAGTGCAAGTGACAACATTTTATTGAAAATCTGAGATCAAACAATACAAGGTTCAGTTTTAATTACAGCTCAAAGAAAAGAAGCAATTGAAAAATAATGACGAATGATTATCCCTTATATATTTTGCTTCTTTAAGTGGAGGCAAATTCATTAAATATATATTTTTTTAATTTAAGAAGTTTATTCCACATCTCACATACAATTTTCTTATCCTCACAATGAATGTGTGTTGGAACTAAAATCTATATGTTCCGACGACTTTCCGACAAAACAAAATTAGGTCGGAAATAATATCTATTTCCGACCGCATTCTAAGTATTTCCGATAGATCGATTTCTGTCGGAAATAATAATTATATTTCCGACGAATTTCCGACGGACAAATGTTTTCAGTCGGAAATAGTGTTATTTCCGACCAAAAATAGATGTGGTTGGAAAAACTTGGTCGGAAAAAGACATATGTGTTGTAGTGGACGTGTGTTCACTCCCTACATTCCACTACTCTCCTATGGTGGCATTATGATGTATTTAATGCACAAGTATATGTATATTGCTTCTTACATCCGTCGTGATTTTATGGATAAAAGCACATCATTTAAAGCCTATTCTTTAAAACAATTATGATTGAGACTATCATATGCAAAGGACACATGTGTTCTCATTATGTTCTTATATTGAATCCAAAGAGGATTCAGTGGACTGATTCAACCAACTTGCGGACACCTTAGATATTTTATGGTGTTGGTTGTTGTGTCGACACGATTGGTCACGTGTCGACACGATTGGTCACGTGTCATGACACCATCCACTATTATACTTATGCTGCTTATACTAGAAAGTCAAAGCACTTAGGCCGGGTTAATTTCCGTAGGCGAAATGATTTTATAACTTATTATATGTGATGTGTAATGGCCATCATATCCCTATATAAAAAAAAAACCCAAACTGGCCTCACGGAAAACGACTACAGTAGTAGTCTTAATATTGGTAATGCACACCAATACTTCCGTTTAGGGTTATGCAATTTTGCATGCAGCGTTACTTATTTATATATGCCCACCATCATTGAACTAATTTACAGCACAACTAGTGACTGTGTGTGAGGATTTCAAACAAACTTGTAATCTTTGAGTTCTTTTTTGGATTGACACGGATCTACAATCCTTGTGCTCGGTTAAATGTTTTTATGTGCCAAAATTGTGCCGCCACAGCGCACAATGATGGGTCATTTGAGATGAATAAATATTTATGATAAATATGAACTTCCAGCTAGTCCGCTATGTCGAAACCTTGACATGCGATCTCCTCACCGCTAGATTTTGCGGTGTGTCACTTTGATGAGACAATCTTCCAGTCGTTAGGGGGAGATAAGAACAAGCATGTTAAAGTGGAATTACAGGAATTGTCGTGGTTTGTCCCCACTATGTCTCATCTTGATCCCCAAAATCACACAAAGTAAAGTGTGTAGATATCTTATACATTAAAGTGATGAGATCACATAAACCTACTGCAAATATACCTGCAAGGATTGTGTTTTATCAAAATGACATGATACCACCCAAGAGGAATTAGATATTGCACTGCCACCATGAATGGTGGCATGGTGACGCCATAAGTGCCATAAATGGTGTCACAGGCCGTGGCTCTCCAAGGAAGAAGGGGAGGCCACCTTAGGTTCGATAAATACTTGCCTAAAGGAAGAAAGCAAGTTCGGCACAACCTGATCTATTGATCAGTGATACTCAAATCCGTTTCATGAGAATATTTATAGATTGTGGTTATAATTGGGGACGCCTCAAATGTTAGAACCAAATCCTTGAAAATATAGAGATATCTACAAACACGTTACACTAGTGTACATGAGAACGTGGAATATTGAGTCTAATATCGAACCATACTTTGTTGAAAAATGTCAACTTAGTAAACCGGCCTAATGGAAAGAAGCGATCCAGTATAACAAAGAGATAGGTCTTTGGGCAAGTGACGCGACACCACAAGTATAAACCCTATCAAATATATCTTTGTTAGAATGCGTAATGAGAATAAGAGTACGTAGACTCACCTTATGGCGCAAGGTCTCTCAAAAACGCACTGGAATCGATTACAAACATATATTCTCTCATAATGGACTACGAGGAGACAATCTCTCGTAATGGATGTCATTGCACTCCACTATACCTTGTCAATTTGGTAGTTTCCGAAAAACTGAACATGCAGTTTACGAAAGTGATCACAATATATCTCTATGGGATTTAAATTAAGAGATATACATGAGGATCCTAAATGGATTTCATTCACCCAAATCAAGTGACTCTAGATCACATAAGTGCGTTTGCAAAAGAAATTGAAACGTTCACTAAAGTGACTACTTGATTGGAAAGGGATTTGTGAATTATGCTTTTGCGTTTTCATTATGGATATACACAGACTCTCAATGAACTAAGAGATACTCTATATATTGTAAATCCTAAGTTAAGAATGAAAAAGATCTTAGGAATACACAGTGTTGAAGTGGAACTCAAGGACTGTAATGATGGTGACCATCCATCAATCGGGTTGGGCACTCTAAAGAATAAAGTGAGGCCTACATATACTCCCATGATCAGTCGAAGTCTTTACCCTAATGATAGATCCATTTTTTATCTAAAGGAAGATGACGAAGAAGTATTGGGAAATGAAATTCTCTATACAACTGCAATGACCCATGATTGTACTTAAACACAATATGTATGACTCGACCTCTCATTCGATGTGATTTTGTAAAGCTAAGTGTAGCTATGCGCCCAAGCAACGCCAATGGTTCTTTCAAATACTTAAAGATATGAAAGATTTGGGCTTATTCAATCCCTACATAGAATGTGACATGAAAAAGAAACTATCTATGTCATAGCTAACTATGCGTAAAGAAAAACGCATTAAAGATGAAATAAGAAAATCTGTTATTGCAGATCAATTTCAAATCTCTTAATAGTTCGTCCATACCTATACTCTAGATAGAGTTTTTGACTGTTTTACTACAAGAAGGTCATGTTTAGCATAAACATGATGTTCAATATGAGCTTATGTATTTAGTTCATGGACAACCTTATCCTCGAGATCAAAGTAAATAAAGTTAGATCTGAGGACAATGTGGCAAGATTTAGTTACTAAATCATTGCTTAAGTCATATTTGAAAAACATGTGAAAATGCATAACTATGCTACGGTTATTGAAACTCCCTTGATCAAATGAAAGAATCGGGGAGAATCTCATGATTAATGTAAAAATCAAGGGGTGGTGCAGACATCAGGGGGAGTCTAGCACATACATGTTGTTTTCAAATGTAATAGGTGCGTTGTGCTCTTTTTCTCCTTCGACCAAAGTTTTATTTTCTCCCATTGGGTTTTTGTTACTTGGCAAGTTTTTTAATGAGGCAACACCTCATGTACCATTTTATCTCTTACTCGGCATAAGGGGGAGTGTTGAAGGAAAAACACATTATGTGTCTTCGTCAATGTAACTGACGAGAGATAATTATGTAGTTAGCATTCAATACTTATAACTGAAACGATTAGTCATTATTGTCATAAATGTATTTACTATTACCGTTGTAATACTCACACTATATAAAGGGGATTATCAATGAAATGAGTTGACCAATTCTCATTTTAATTTAACATAATACTCTTTTTATACGCTTATTGTCTTCAATATTCTTTATGTGTGTGTGTGTGTGTATATATATATATTATAAAAGTAAAATGGGAATTGGTCTACTCATTTCATTAGAGAATCCTTTTATATAGGGTGACGATTACAATGGTAATAACAATTACAATTATGATCATAATCACTGATTGAAACGTTACATCTGATTGATCACTAATTTCCTAATTCACTATCGCCATTACTTTGACGAAGGCACACTAATGGTATTTTCCTGTAACACTTCCTATTGTGCCTAGTCAAAGATAAGATAGTGCATGAGGTGTTGCCTCATTAAAAACCTTGCTAAGTAATAAAAATCCAATGAGAGAAAATAAAACTTTGGTCGAAGGAGAAAAAGAGCACAACGCACCTATTACATTTGAAAACAACATATATGTGCTACACTCCCCCGGATGTCTGCACCTCATCCTAATTTTTACATTAATCATGGGATTCTCCCTGATTCTTTCATTTAATCAAGGGAGTTTCAATAACCTTAGCATAGTTATGGATTTTCACATGTTTTTCAAATATTACTTGAGTAATGATTTAGTATCTCTTAGTTCATTGAAAGTCTATGTATATCCATAATGAACACGCAAAGGCATAATTCACTAATCCCTTCCCAATCAAGTAGTCACTTTAGTGAACGTTTCGATTTCTTTTGCAAACGCACTTATGTGATCTAGAGCCACTTGATTTGGGTGAATGAAATCCGTTTAGGATCCTCATGTATATCTCTTAATTTAGATCCCCAAAGAGATATGTTGTGACCATTTTCATAAGCTGCATGTTCAGTTTTTCGAAACTACCAAACTGACATGGTAGTGGAGTGCAATGACATCCATTACGAGAGATTGTCTCCTCGTAGTCCATTATGAGTGAATATCTCCTCGTAGTCGATTACAGTGCATTTTTGAGAGACCATGCGCCATAAGGTGAGTCTACATACTCTTATTCTCATTAAGCATTCTAACAAAGATATATTTGATAGGGTTTATACTTGCGGTGTCGACATCACCTGCCCAAAGACCTATTTCTTTGTTTATGCTGGATCGCTTCTTTCCATTAAGCCAATTTACTGTGTTGGTTCAACGAAGTATGGTTCGATATTGAACTCATTATTCCACGTCCTCATGTACACTAGTGTAATGTGTTTGTCGAGATATCTATACTTTAAGGATTGGTTCTAACATTTGAGGCGTCCCCCAATGATAACCACAATCTATAAATATTCTCATGAGACGGATTTAAGTATCACTGATCAATAGATCGGGTTGTGTCAAACTTGCTTTCTTCTTTTAGGCACAAGTATTTATCTAACCTAAGGTGGCCTCCCCCTCTTCCTTGGAGAGCCACGTCTTGTGACACAATTTATGTCACTTATGGCGTCACCATGCCACCATCTATGGTGGCAGTGCAATACCCAATTCCTCTTGGGTGTCACCATGTCTTTTTGATAAAACACAATCCTTGTAGTATATTTGCTACAGGTTTATGTGATCTCGTCACTTTAATGTATAAGACATCTACACAATTTACTTTGTGTGATTTTGGGAGTCAAAATGAGACACAGTGGGGACAAACAATGACAATTCATGTCATTCCACTTGAACATACTTGTTCTTATCTCCCCCTAACGACGGGAAGACTGTCTCATCAAAGTGACAGTCCGCTTTTCTAGCGGTAAATAGATCTCCTGTCAAGGTTTCCACATAGCGGACTAGCTGGAAGTTCATATCCATCATAAATACTTATTCATCTTAAGTGACCCATCATTTTACGCTGTGGCGGCGCAATTTTGGCACATAGAAATATTTAACCGAGCTTAAGGATTGTAGATCCTTGTCAATCCAAAAGAGCTCAAGGATTACAAGTTTGTTTGAAATCCTTTAAAATTCTCACAAATAGTCACTAGATGGAATAATTATAGATTGTGGTTATCCTTTAAAAATTGATGGAATAATTATTCTCCAAGTATTTTGTACCTGCAAAACAACTCCATACACATATTACCCTTCTTGTGTCGAGTGTAGTATTGACAAGTAGGGATCGTTTTATCCGGAGAAATCAAGGGCATTTAATCTCATGAAGTATTACACAATCAAATTGGGGTTTTAATTTGGATTCTATATGCTACTGAAAATTACGAAAATAATATAAATAAAAACCTAAACTATTATTTACACATGATCATCATCTTTCACACAATACAAATTACACAAAACTCACATAACATGCAGCTAATTCAATCATGGATGCAGCAAACAATTCGGCAAATTCTCAAGATTAGTTCTAGTTCCAATTTAATTAGAGCCCTTCGTGGTTCATCTAATTAGCAAAACTCCTTATTTATTTAGAATCAGCTTCGTGTGTAACCCTAAACATAGTGTTAATTGATTTAAAAACACTTAGAGTAGAAATTAAATCAAGAAATACATAAGCATAATGAGTCGAATTGGAGACATATTAACAAGTATGGCATCACCTCACCCCATTATCATGCATATTTTAAGAATTACTCTAACCCTTGGAATTCATACAAGATAAACCAACTTCGTGTATAATTTACCTCATACATATTCGGCTACATGAAGCATACACCCAAGAATCAGCCATGGCCTAGGCTGCCCTCAAGTATACAACTTGTTGTGTCTACAAATTCAGAAAATAAACCAAAACAAAACCCTGATTACATGCGAAATTTCTGCCCCAAAACCCTGATTAAATTCGTAACATGCTATGTACAAAAACCAGAAAATTAAACAACCAAAAGAGATATTCGAAAGTCTAAATTAAGATTAATAAAACCAAACAACCATTCACAAATCCATACAAATTTCATAGACAAAATATTGTATTTATACAGAAAAATAAAAGCCATGGAAGAAGAGTTGATCACACTTTAAGAAACCTTCAAGGAAGCTTTCGGCAAGGATGATCCAATGGTGATGAAGGATGCGACTTGAGTGTATAGGTGAAGGGGATTTGGCTAGTATTTTTCTTGGGATTTTATGGTGGAGTTTTGGCAGAGTTTCGGCAGCTTAAAGGTGAATGACAAGATATCTTTTTCTGACTATTACATGGCTATTTATAGAGGAAATAACCTAGAGAAACCGGCCACAAACCAAAACCAAATTGGTTTAGGTTTTCCTTGATTTTCTGAATTCGGCAGAATGACCTCCGTGCATTGATTACATCATAACTCTCTCTAAAAAATAGCTATTGAGGTGATTTTAATTGATTAGGAAACTAGACTCCCGTAGTTTTCTATCCATATAAGGCTCGAACTCTGATTCATTGTGAGCTATCCTGGAGAGTCCGTGGAAGTTGAGAGACGTGCACAAGAATTTTCCCGAAATTAATCAGGATTCTTTTTCTTTCTCTTGTTATCCGAATTTTTTTCTGCTAGACTCTTCTTGGCCTGATCTTGGACTTGAATCTTCTCATTAAGCTAGTATGGACATGTCCAACAAGTCTTTAGGTCCATTACAGCTGATCCATGCTTCAAAAGTCCAAAGGAAATCTTTCCTTGCCCAACCGGGAAACCACTCTGTTTCTCGGCAGAATGACCTTTCTCCAGTAAATCCGGCATAACGCCTTCCACAGTGATCCGAATTGTGTGTTTCCAAGTCCTGGAGAAACTAGACTCATAGGGCTTTCCATATAAGGCACGTCCTCTGGTTCCAAGTGATGCGTCATATAGAAGTCCAGGAAGTCAGGACACAGTCCGAGGAAAATCTTGTTAGTCCCTGGATCGTTTTGCTCAAACTTCCAAGTTGCAGCCATCTTTTGAGTGACTTTCCGAGCTCCAATTGATCTGAATTTTTGACACAATATACTCCAGCCTACCAGTTATATGCTTGCCAAATTTTATTAAATTTTGAAACGAATAAGTCAGTTAAACACAGGCCTCAAAATCACGAAAACAACATATTTTGCACTTTTTCCTCAGATTTATATACTTAGTCGTTTTTCTGACAATTAAGCATATTTTCACGATGGATGTTAAAAGCATAATATGGATGTTAAAAGCATAATATAAGTGCATATACTTGTGCATCAAATATATTATAATGCCGCCTTAGGGGAGCGGCAGAATATAAAGATTGAACACACGTCTTCAACCCTACATGGATTGTGTCGAAACAATATTTGAGAATAAAAAGTTCTTTGGTCGTCCTCGGTTTCGTGTGAACCATATTCTTCTGGTGTTTGCTTCTATTCATCCAAAATATGGGTGTACATGGTAATTTCTTTAATGTACGGATCACCAGATCACGATTAGTTGGGTCAAAGCCAATCTATGTCAGAATTCCAAAAGATCATTTTCTTATGACGTTGGATTCAATTAGCGGTTACATATAACCTACTAATAAACCTCTCTAATACTCTGTTACATCCGCAGTCGTTAGAGGTAATGCAAATGAGCTCAAATGAATTCTCACTTGTGTCTTTTCACATGAACATCGTGGCATAAATTTTTTTAAAATGTGGAAAAAATTCAATTTTCTCTTGTCGCATAAATTGTCAATTTGACATATGCTCAATATATATACATCGAAACGTAACCCAAGTTCTTTAGAGTAAATTGATGGGAATTGCAATAAAATGTATGGTAATCCCAGGAATGCAGGTGCATTATGAATCCCAAAGGAACAGATATGTCGATCCTTCTTCAGTACTATTATGTTATTTTGTGATATATTAGTACAATTGTCCTTCAGTACTATTATTTTAGGGATTGCATGGTGCGCTTCTTTGCACACAGTTCTTTATGTCGTGCCTATATTATATTATGTTGCTTTGCTTTATGCAATACTTTGAAAAGTTAGATGTAGAAAATTGAACCATGTATATCATGAATAAAATTTGAATACTCTCAATTCATTGAGAGAAAATGCCAACGATTATATTTAGTCTTGTCCAATTTAGAAATTGAGACTTTAAGACCAAAAGTCTAATTAATTAGATATAAGGCTGGATAACCTTTACAAAAATATCTTGGAAATTTAAAAGTAAACTTAATCAAAGTCTATCTTGGATTGAGCTAGATCCTTTTTGCTCTTTTAATAGCTGCAATAATGAGATGTGTCATTGTCATCTTCTCCCATATGGTAATGCTTTAGTTGTAAATTCATTTGGAAAGTTATTGTTGGATATTGAAGATACTTTTTCAAATCCTCGTGCTCGTATGATTCTTTATACTTCCTGTAAGTAGCAGCTAATTCTTTACTAGCTTGTAATGTGCGTATCAATACTTTGTTGATTTACAACAATGGCAGAGTGGTTCACTACACATGACATGTCCCCTAGGTTATATTTCAAATGGTGCATTGTTTCCAATTGCTTTTTGGACGATTATAGAAATCTTTACGTCCATGGTTATTGTCCTTTATTTTAGGGATATTGCTTTACTTTGCATTATTTTTTATTTTAGAAAATTTCTTTGTCACAGACCTTACATCGTCATTCGAGGTATTTTAATTATTTCTCAGGTATTTAGATAAAGCAGTTTGTATAAATATACCATCCTCAAGCCTTAGTTGGCTCAATATGGGAATTTGATACTCAAATTCTTTAGAGTGCAATGTGTCAAAGCCAAACTGTGATGGTTAAACCATTTGTAAAATGTATTAGTTTCGCGGTCTAAATGACATTCACGATAACTAAAATAAAGCAAGATACATTATGGTCCTATGATTTGTGAAATTACGTTATCACAACAAAATTTTGGTTTCTCCATTTTCATTGCATGTGAAGCTAATGAAATTTCATTATCATTACTTTTTACACAATCAAGAGGTTATCCATGTTGAAAAATTTTCAAGAAATAAAAATTGGATTTTCAAGACCAAGATTTGTAATGGTCATTTTTTCATGCTTCGTGAAAATGTTTTATCACAGTAGTAGGTTTGCCCATTTTTCTTTATATTACAATGCTCATGAAATTGCATTATCATGACAATGCTCAAACTAAATAACATGTTAAATAAAACAATTATTTAACAATAATAAAATGAATATATAATGCTCTAAATTTAATATTTAAATCAATATTAATGTGATTTAATAAGAGTATTATATCATAGAATAATTTAAACGAGATTTTACGAAAGCAACAACTTTAATTAGATCTTACTCTTAGTTTGCCAAATAAACTGCGTGTGAATCGCTTGCTCGATTTCGATTCCATATTGATTATCGCATCGTAATTAATACGTCACATGTAAAAACAATAATATTCATATGATTAGTCACTTTAATCATATATATTTTCACATTTACCATATAATATTAAACAATTTCATATTTACTATTGAATTCGTAAAACAGTAAATAAGAATATTATCAGTAATTTTTTTGAAAATTACCTTTTAATTTTTTACTAGGAGTGGTAACTTATTTTTATTGCGGGTCGGGTCAGGTAGATGGGTCAGATTCGCTTGATCCGGGTTTGCATCATTGCACCGCTGGGCCGCTGCCGGGAAGGCGCTTCGTCGGAGGAACCAGAGGCTGAGTATGGCGGCTCCAGGCCGTCGTGCTGCAACAGGCTTGCGGCGGGGGCATAGACGGCCTCCATGGCTGGCTTGGGGAGCCGGTGCTAGGCTAGGATTTGTCGGCGTCGCTGGATTGCGAATCGGCTCAAAACCTCGGCTGTGCTGGTTCGTCGGTGCAGAGGCGAGAAGGGTTGCAGGTGGAACGATCCGGGTGGATGCAGCGCTGCTGGGACAGGCGGCCTTGGATGATCGAAGACGATTGTCGATAGAAGGGCACCGGGTTTTGGGTAGATGTGTCAGCGTCGGCGGCGCTGGGATGGGTCGTCAGCGAGACTGAAGCTAGGTGGCGACGTTCAAGGCAGCAACACCGGTCTGTCGGAATCTGCGATCGGAGTAGAAGATGAATTGGGTGCCCAAATCAATTTTCTGGGTACCCTGAGAATCTTCATTCTCTGCCGACAAAACTGTCGTCGGCAGAACTGGGTTACTGAGTTTTTCTTCCTTTTCCGACGAACGAGTTGTCGGCAGAAACAATTTTTTGCCTTCATTGCCGACAAAGGGGTTGTCGGCAGAAGAGAATTTCTGATGGAGGCCTTCTTTGCCAACAAAGGGGTTGCCAGCAGAAAAAAAAAATTTAGGGTTTTGGTTTGGTTTTTTTTCTCTTTGGCTATCAACTCTAGGTTAGGACAAAGTGCTGATAACGTGTAAAAGTAAAATGTGAATTGGTCTACTCATTTCATTAGAGAATCCCTTTATATAGGGTGACAATTACAATGGTAATAACAACTACAATTATGATCATAATCACTGATTGAAACGTTACATCTGATTGATCACTAATTTCCTAATTCACTATCGTCATTACTTTGACGAAGACACACTAATGGTGTTTTCCTTTAACATATATGTAATTCAATAATTGAAAATAGAGTGAGGTCAAGTGAGCAAATGTGGAGGTTTTAATAGCAACACTCAATTAGCATTTGTACCTCTCTACTTAATAGACCTCCAACTTACTTTTGGAAATAATTAATATGCTATCTACACCTCCATACTTTTCTCAAACTGCCCATCATCCAATCAAATTAAGAAATTTCTCCAAAATCGAAATTAGATCTCCATGCATTTATGAACATTTCCTATTTGATTTTATTATAATTAATTCAATTATTAACTTCCTTTTAACTCATTTCATAAATAAAAGAAAAACTTATTGATCTAATGACTAGAGTGTTTGCAAAATATAGTTTTTTTATTTCTTAATTTTTTTTTATTTCCATGAAAACGTTTGCAAAATTAAATCTTTGATTTGCAGTGACCACAAATCCACACCTTATACTACTTCAATCGTATTTATAAGTATAAATTTATAATTGTCTATTGAGACTTCCACATCAATAATTTTGTAATGATTTTTCTTCAACCATACACGAGTACCTATGGAAGTAGACAAAGAAACACATTGTTGCAGCACATAGAGAACTGAACCATAATATCAAGTCAATTTTTTTTTTAACAACATATAATTTCAATGAATAATGTAGTCCAAATCTGTATGTGTTAGCGTTTTTGTTGGAGGAGAAGAAGATTTTCTCTTAAACTGAATTACTGTTTTAGAAATCCTTTTATGCGTCTTTGTTGGTAATTTTACATGAGTTGACAAAGTCAACAATAACTTTAAAAAAATTGGAGGTCTAAATGCTAATTTTGTAGGTATTGAATAGAAGCTCCCTAAAACAAAATAACGAAAACAGAAAACAATGGAGAAAGTTTTACAAATGGTACCTCAAATATAGCCCACTATGGATTTCTATACATCAAGTTCTAAATTAGTCATTTTAGTACATCAAATTAGAAGTCCGGCTCAATTATTGTACACGATGTCAGTGACGCCGTTAGTTTGAGTGTTAGATGTCATAAATCAAGGGGTAAATTAGTCTCTTTGGATTTTACTCAGGGCACCGAACTCTATATCTCACGTTGTCCCTCCAAACTCATCTTTTCCTCTGTTATCAAAGAAAAAAAAAAATCATCTTTTTTCCTCCACGGTTAGGACGTAGTAGGAGAATTGGTTTCCTCATTGTTGGAGGCCACTTACAATGAACCCCAGGAGCTGATATGTCGAAAAGTGTAAGCTGGGAGCAGATTCATCTCTTCTCTCTTTGTCTATTTCTCAGATTTGCAAATAATGGACACTGAACAAATAACAACAAGGCACCCAAACGTTTAGACGTCTCCAAAAATATAAAAAAGAATCTGAGCTGTGCAAGTTCTGGTACAAAAAGTTTCAAAACTACCCTAATCGTACCTGAACTTGGTACCCATCCATGTTGCCGTTTCAAAATGATTATATTGACACTAATTAGATAAATGGACTAGGGGTAAAAGAGTCAATTACTATATTCAATTTTATGAAGAAAAATGGCAAAATATCATCAATTTTTTAAAGAAAAATTACCATGAAGAACATGAACAACTCGATTTAATGCTTCTCCAATTCAATCTTCTATTAAATTACTGTTGGGTAAAATTGTGCACGTAGTGAGCAAAAATGTCACCCAACATAATTTCACTCATATTGATATAGGGAATAGAGTTTTAACTATTTTGGGTTCGACCCATTCAAGACATAATCTGTCTCTTAATTACAATCCCCTATTTGTAGGAGAAACACCATTTGATTCCATTTATGAAGAAACTAACACATGTGGGGTGTGTGTGTTTGTTTGTTTTTGCGGTTGCACCTGGAAATGTGAATGAGTTGCCTACGTACCCTTGGAGAGGGATCAAGCCACTCGTAGTTCAAGAGTTCCAATGAGTGAATGACTAATTAGACAAGTTTGGATTTTAGAATAGGAGTAGTGTTTAGACTACTTTGAAAGATGAATTTGACAGACCAGGGATTCAGGTGAATTTTTACTGGTGGTGTCAGAGATTCTGTTTAGATTTGTGGTTGCGCCCAGATTTAAATCCAGACTGCCTACATACCCTGTTAAGGGATCAAACCACTGTAGTTCGACATTTGGGATTTAAACGGGTAGGTGACCCATTTATTTTGAATGTGTTTAGAAGAGAGTTTAGAGCCCTTGGATTTGATTTGTGTGACTTGGGATTTGATTTATCTGGTGTTGGGAGAATTTGACTGGAGTCAGTGATTCATTTGAGACTAGCCAAATTTGACTGGTGATGTCAGAGATTCTTTTTGGACTGGTGGTCGAATTTGACTGGTGGAGTGAGAAATTCTGTTTGGACTTGTGGTTGCATTTAGTGGGTCGCTAAATTGCCTACGTACCCTTTGTGGGATCAAACCGATCGTAGTTCATTGGACTTCTGTTTACGGTTTTGTACCGATGTTTGAGCTCAACGGATGTATGTAGAACTTGAATCTGTCAAGCGTATTTCTTTTGGACACCCACTTTGGTAGAGTGTCTGTCGGACTTTGCAACGGGCCTCGGAATTTAGTGGACTGCCAATGTAGTAGAGTATCTGCCGATTTAATTTGGACACCCAAGATGCCGAGCTTTGTCGTAGACCAGGTTTCTGTCGTATTTTTTACTTGTTGATGAGTATTATGACTGGGCCTATGGGCTTGTAACCTGTCGGTGGCCCAATAAAGCCAAAACTTGATCTGCCACACGTTGAAACAATGTTGCTTGGTGATTGAAGTGTTTGACTCCCGAAAGCTTCTGCGTGAGAAAGCATATTGATAAGCTCATGATCTTCCAGGCTCTTATCTCTATCATGATCATCACCTCTGGGAAGAGATCGAGTTGTAGTGGAGATCAAATCCGCAAGCCCAATGGAGCCATCAAGTTAATCTCTATATAAATGGAGGTACTTCCTGACAAAGTAGTCTGGATTCCAATCCAAAACCAATTGACAATGAAAGGAATAACTCAAACTCTTATAAACCCACATGCTAGGTCATATTTTCCCATGTGAGATGTATATTCTCAACACGCCCCCGCATATGTGGCGAATTTTGAAGCCATACACGTGGACAACATCTTGGGTGACGTGGAGTCCGTGTGGCCATTTGGGCTTCACACGTGAACGTGGTAACCTGCTCTGATACCATGATAAAGTAGTCTGAGTTCCAATCCAAAACCAATTGGCAATGGAAATAGTAGCCCAAACCCTTATAAACCCACATGCTAGGTCCCATTTTCCCATGTGGGATGTATATTCTCAACACTTCCTTCTCGAACCTGCATAACTGCATCTCTCGACTTCTGGGTATGAAAGCTTGGCCTGGGCATCTTTAATTCCGATTGGGTCTTCTCTTCTTGCATAAAATTTGACCCTTGACCTCTCTTATTTTTAGCTGCCGAAGCCGCTTGCAAAATTGATCTTCTGCCTCTGTCCTTTTCAGCTGGGACTAAGCGTTGTGTTACTGTGGGTTTGGTGAGCACTGCAGCGACAATTACTACCATATATGAACATTCTTGTCTTGGGGCTACTACTTGATTGATTAAGTTTTTTTTGTTTTTGTTTTTTTGTTTTTTTTGTTCTTTATGTGTAGCCACCGCAATCTGGTATGTTGCCTATCACATGATTCAATCAACAATTCCCATCTTTGATTTCAACTCAACCGCTTGGACTTTTATTTGATACTTAAGCATTTGAGCATTAATATTGTTTTTGTTGCCAAGCAAGTCCCCCTTTTGATTAAGCTTGTGGGTATTGCTGTCATTGAAACTTTTGTAGAATATGTCTTGTATGCTTTACAAACACCGACAGATTGATGAGACTTCTGCATATTAAAATCTTGCTTTTATGTGCAGGTCTTGTGTACAGCAGTTCACCATATCGTCGTCAAGGTTTAACATTCAACCTTCAAGTTTCATAGACACAGTCCCTTTTGCTCCCAGCAATGTAGAAGTGCACTTTGATGATTCTAAATGTCTGTGCAGGCGAGTTGGAACAGGTTGCAAGCACACACTACACCATTCAAGACATAAGGCGACTGACTTTGAATGCGACTGAAATTAATCAGTCGCCTTAAAGGGTTTTAGGCGACTAACTATATGCCAGTCGCATAATCTTACAGTTAGTCGCCTAAAAACCTTTAAGGCGACTAACTTTAGTCGATGAGTATCATAGTCGCCTAGAAATGTATTAAGCGACTGATCGTTTGGGAATTACAAATCCGTCGCTTTAGATTGTAGTTTAAGCGACTGATTATATGGAAATTAAAACTCAGTCGCTTTAGAAAGTCAGTCGCTTAAATGTTTTAAGTTCTGTTATAAACACTGGTCTTAAACAGAACCCAGAAGTTGAAGAAACGAAAGAGGGAGAGCTGTGAGCTGCGAAAAACTTCAAAACCGGCCGATTTCACCAATTTCGGGGTTCAATCACTTGGGTCTTCTCTTCTAATTACTTTATAGGTTAGTATAATCTCTTCTCTTGATTCTAATCACCATATTTGAGTGTGATTAGTTAAATTTTGTTTTTGAAATCTTGAGTTGGATTCAGTTATTAGCCAAAAAAATCGTATGAAAAAAATTATTTAATTAAACAATGTAATAATAATTAACAAATTTTAAAAACTTTAAGCGACTAATATTCCTCATTACCAGTCGCTTAAAGAGACTAATTTAAAATATTTAAAAACATGTTTATGCGACTAATATTCTTCATTACCAGTCGCTTTAAGAGACTAATTTAAAATATTTAAAAACATTTTTATGCGACTGATATTGCCCATTACCAGTCGCTTTAAGAGACTAATTTAAAATATTTAAAAATTAGGTTTAGGCGACCGATTTTATTCCATTAGTTGCCTAATGTGTTTAAGTGACTAAGTATGTCATTGTTAGTGGCTTAAGGATAAGTAAGGCGACTGATTTTATTATGTTAGTCGCTTAAACTGTCATCAATTTTTTTTTCAAAACCTCTAAACGCTTAGAAATGGTAATTGGACTGTCTAAATGACCTTTTTTTGCCTGACCTTCAACAGATAATAGTTTCAAATCGATGAGACGCAACTAATCGTATAAAAATATTCCTCAAAATATTTACCGAACGTCAGTCTACCCATAGGAAAACGAAAGAATAAAACCTTTGACCGCATCTTTCGACACTCAAATTTTATCGGAATCTTGTCATTTTTCAACCGTAGACGTATTTTATCATTTCGGTCATATCTTATTTCACAACATTTTTGCATTTGAAGAGTCTACGTATAGTAACTATTTGAAACAATACATTCACTTAAACACTTAGTAAACAAGTTAAGGAACATTAGTGCATATGTTCTGATTTTGAATCTAAAAGTTTACAAAATCTATTTCAACCGTCAGATATCACCGTTAAGATTAAATACATGTATGGAAAAAAAATTCAACTACATCTGACATCGTTAAAGGCTCGATCGGAACGGTCAACCGGGTCAGTCAAACCTCTAAACGCTTAGAAATGGTAATTGGACTGTCTAAATGACGTTTTTTGGCCTGACCTTCAACAGATAATAGTTTCAAATCGATGAGACGCAACTAATCGTATAAAAATATTCCTCAAAATATTTACCGAACGTCAGTCTACCCATAGGAAAACGAAAGAATAAAACCTTTGACCGCATCTTTCGACACTCAAATTTTATCGGAATCTTGTCATTTTGCAACCGTAGACGTATTTTATCATTTCGGTCATATCTTATTTCACAACTTTTTTGCATTTGAAGAGTCTACGTATAGTAACTATTTGAAACAATACATTCACTTAAACACTTAGTAAACAAGTTAAGGAACATTAGTGCATATGTTCTGATTTTGAATCTAAAAGTTTACAAAATCTATTCCAACCGTCAGATATCACCGTTAAGATTAAATACATGTATGGAAAAAAATCCAACTACATCTGACATCGTTAAAGGCTCGATCGGAACGGTCAACCGGGTCAGTCAAACCTCTAAACGCTTAGAAATGGTAATTGGACTGTCTAAATGACGTTTTTTGGCCTGATTTTCAACAGATAATAGTTTCAAATCGATGAGACGCAACTAATCGTATAAAAATTTTCCTCAAAATATTTACCGAAGGTAACGCTACCATTAGGGAAACGAAGGAATAAAACCTTTGACCGCATCTTTCGACACTCAGATTTTATCGGAATCTTGTCATTTTCCAACCGTAGACGTATTTCATTATTTCGGTCATATCTTATTTCACGACTTTTTTCTGTTTGAAGGATGAAGCAATGGTTTATCGTTAGTGATAGAAAATGAAATATGATTATTTTTTTGTTTTTTTTTTTTAAATCATAGCCGACGAGAGACAACCTCGTACTCGTCGGCTATTCTTTTGTCGTTTTCTGTCTAAAATAAAATATGTATTTTTCAATATAGTTATGGCCGACGAAATAAATTTTTTTTTCTGGTAGTGCATGTTGTCATTTTGATGGCTCAATTCACAAAATATTAATTTTTATCGTTTGATGTGATCGTTATAGCTAAATATCAGGACACACAAAAATTCACATTCTTTCGTGAACCTTTGATGCTCGATCAAAGCGGTCAACCGTTTTTCTGCTTCGAGTCAAAATTAATTGAGCATTTTAAACGACGAGTTTTGGAATAATTAGCCGCTTTAATTATATCTTAAACGACGGTATAAGTTTGTTTCCGTCGCTTAAGGAAAAAGGCGCCAGACAACAAAAAAAGTTTGCGCCAATTTTTTGAGTGAAATTTTTAAACATGTTTAGGCGACGGGGTTATTATATGTGCGTCGCCTAAAGGCCCTTATAATCCCAAACCTATCCGTTCCGTCTGGAATTCATTCGATCGCAATTCACAATCCCTAAAAATTTCGCCGCTCCATCCGTCGACCTCCGAATCCCCCGCCACCACCGCTCCATCCTTCTACCTCCCGACTGCCACCTCAGCCTCCAGACCTGTCCCCCCCCCCCCGGGCCACCACCGCTCCATCCGTCGACCTCCTGTCTGCCGCCTCCGCCTCTGCCTCCAGACCTCCCCCCCCCGCCACCACCTCCGGACTGCCGCCTCCTCCTCCGCTTCTCCTCCCTCGTCTTCAGTGGATTCTCCTCTCTTCCGGCTCCTGTTTCGAGACACGTCGACGTTTTATCGATATCATAAAACCAGAAGAAGAGTGGAGGCGTCTGTTTCTATTGGGTTTAAGGAACAAGAGCTGAGGAGCCCGGACCTTGTGGCCTTGGAATATGCTGAACTTAATCTCACCCACAATGTTACCCAGGTCTCTGTTTATGTTTATATTGTCATTAGTGTTGTTGATAGAGAAAAAGTTTATGTCTTTGAAGTAAAGCTCTCATATATTGTTGTTGTTGGGTTGTTGTTTTTGAATTGCAGGAACTGGGGCATGTGAGAATTAGGCAACATGTGAACCCTCTTAGCTCCTCTTTAGCTGTACGTAGCTTTCTCTTCTTCTTTTTCTTTCTTGCTTATATAATAGGGTTCATTAGCAGCAGATGAGAATCTAATGGCATTGCCAAGAATAGGTATCTACTGAAGCTTTAGTAATATTTTTTTTTTCTTGATTGGGTAGGTGCCTGTGGAAGTGCCTGATTGGAATCAAGTGTTCAAGGACCCAACATTGCCTCTTATGATGGATATTGGAAGTGGTACCATTCTTATTCTTTTACTGGTGCTCTTTGTAATGTTTATTTGTAGCTGTAATACTAGTGCTTCCTGATTATGAGCAATCCATTGTATAGCTTCTTAGAATTATGCTGTGTTGTTGCTATGATGGTCTACTGTGTTCTGTGGTATTGTTTCAAGAGCAATGACCCTTGATATCCTATCAACTGGAGTAGCTGGAAACTACAATGGAGCCTTGCAAGTGGTATGAACAAACATTCTCTAAATTTGAGTTTGGAATGAGTCATTTCTGTAACATGCAAAGCCTCCTCAAAATATGCATATATTATACTCTAATACTATATTTTTTTTCTTCATTTTGTTAAAAATGTCAGCTGAGTTCCTAGTTCCCTCACCGCTTGTTCCGACTCGTGAGAACTACTTTGTGAGGTACTGTAAGCAACATACTGATGGAACTTGGGCAGTGGTTGATGTTTCCTTGGATAATTTACGCCCAAGTTCAATTTCACGAAGTCGTAGAAGGCCATCCGATTGCTTAATCCAAGAATTGCCTAATGGTTACTCCAAGGTAATGTTAATTTCAGAGTTTCCATTCTAAACAATGTTATTTACAATTATATGTTTCCTTAACTAATAGAAGTGTACCTACTTATGGTTAACTATATGTGGTTTTCATTCAGGTTATATGGGTGGAACACGTAGAAGTGGATGATAGAGCTGTTCACAACATCTACAGACCACTAGTAAACTCCAGTCTTGCATTTGGAGCCAAGCGCTGGGTTGCTACACTTGATAGACAATGTGAACGTCTTGCAAGTTCAATGGCCAATAATATTCCCGCTGGAGATCTCTGTGGTACGTACTTGCCCCTCAGTAATTAATTTCTATTTGGTAAATTAATTGTTATCAATATATCCAGCATGATCAAAGTACCCCCTAACTTGATCATTTCTGTGAACTTATTATATAGTCATAACTAGCGCGGAAGGGAGGAAAAGTATGCTGAAGCTGGCTCAGAGGATGGTATTGAGCTTTTGCACTGGCGTTGGTGCTTCTACAGCACACGCATGGACGACATTGTCAGCAACAGGTTCTGATGATGTAAGGGTCATGACCAGGAAAAGCATGGATGATCCTGGCAGGCCTCCTGGCATTGTTCTAAGCGCTGCAACTTCCTTCTGGCTATGTTTATTACATTTTGTGTTTAATAACGGAACAATTTATGTATCTATTGCACAATTTTCTTTTGGAATGAATGTGTTGCTTTCAAATTTGTGAATATAATGTGTTGGTTTGTATTGGTGAATGATATGAGTTGTGTATGTATGATTTTAAGGTGTTTTGGCAGTGGAGGAATGTGAACGTTTAGTTTTGGTTTTGATTTTGTAAAAGGGCAACGCAGAAACAGGTGCTGTATTGACAATCAAAAACTAACTTAAGCGACTAACCTTATATTTTAAGTCGCTTTAGTAATATATTTTAAGTGACTGATATAACATTATTCGTCGCCTTGGTAGTATCATTAGGCGACTGACATAATTATATATTAGTCGCCTTAGGTTGAACATTAAGTGACTGATATACGTTTATATCCGTCGCCTTAGTTTTAGTATTAGGTGACTGGCATAAGAGTTAGTCGCCTAAATCCTAGACGACGGATTTGTATGTTAGTCGCATATTGGTTAGTTTAGGCGACTGGCATTGAAATAGTTAGTCGCGTAAACCCTAGGCGACTCCGTTTAGGCGACGTCATTTAGGCGACGGAGGACGCGCCTCCTTTAGCCTAGGCGACTGACATTCTGCATTAAGCGACGGGTTAAGTCCGTCGCCTTACAATTGGAATGGCGTAGTGACAGTAATTTGTTTGAACACCTTTGCAGTAATTTTATCATAGCTCTGGTAATAGCCGAGGCTCGTCTCCCTTGTTTTGTGGCTTCTGCAGATGTAGGAGATACTGAAACACCCTTTGTAGCGGTGGACAATTTCTTCTCTTTTTGATGTGGTTTCGTGACCTTGCAGGTGCTCGTAAGCTACTCCACAAAAGGGGAGAAATGTGTAAGAGTTAAACTCAATCTTAAATCTCTGAATATCATTATGAGCCTATATTAGATCATAACATGTAATGACATATTGTGTTTAACATACAATTATAATAAAAAACCATAAGACTACTGCAATCCTAGTTCTGCAGAATTCATGAACTTTGAAATACTCACATGATCCACATGTGTTGTCCATGATTGTCTTCTCCTTATTTCACCTTATGTTCTCAGAAGTTTATGGGACTTATTGTAAGAACTTGTGTGCATAAGAAGGGACAATTTGACATATATGTAGAGCAGAATTATAAGGCAATTTCATCCATAAAGAAACTGCTATTATCCCTTAACTGCTTATCAAACAGAAACTGTTATATTAACTACAACTTGATTTTGAATTCGAATAACTAGTAAGCCTTATCAAATGATTTATATCAAAAGCTTATATTAAATCTAAACTTTAGATTAATATATATACAAGCTATATATATGCTAATAAGTTTCCAGCAATGTCATGTTCTATATGTAATGCTAATTGCTTACAATCTCCCACTGAACCTGACATTGCTTAGGAAATAAGCTGAATGCATATATTTAGATTTATACATGAATCAGTCTACTAAAGAGTGCACTGTAAGTTTAGATGCTTAGGCTATTCAGCTTAATAATCTAAATTCTGTCAATAGTGTCTAACTATAAGGAATCCAAGAACATAATAGTGAATAAGAGTAAACACTAATATTCCAAGATCACAATGCAGTTGTTTCTGTCTGAATCCGTAGACTCACAGATACCGGTGGACCTTGGTGTGATTCCTGCCTGCAAACCCTGCTAACTAAGGGAATACCGGGCGGGACCGACCTATTCCGCTCCGATGCCTAAGTCAGTATAGTTGGAATAAACTGGTAACTTAAGCGGGAATGAATAATTGAAGTATTGATTACCTATTAATGAGGGTAGTTGAGACTCATATATAGGCTGCCGGGCATGAGGGCTGGCCTCACCCTTCGATGTGGGACTGGACCCCCCTTCTGCTCATATTGCTGGACTGTGGACTGTTTCAGGCCCTGTTTGGGGAGCTGCTGTCCCCGGTTCCCGGGCCTCGGCCACAAGTAAGACCTGCCCGGGCGCGGGACTAGGTGTCCATGCGACGCTCCCGGGCCGTGGGCCGGGTCCAGGAGTTCTGGCTGCGGGTCTGGAGGCCTGGGTAGCCTCTCTATTGCTATTGTCATCAAGTCCCCCAAGTTCCCGGTCAAGTGCCATCTTGAATGGGGACTTAAATCTGTCTTCCTTTATAGGCCCGCAGACCTGCTGGGGCACTTACCCACCGGTGCCCTAGCCCCCCCAAGTCCGCGTTTAAAATTGGGCTTTCGAATAAACTTGTTATGATGATGCATAATGTGATGAGTGCATGGTTATGATGTTGATACTGACAGCTGCATATGGGTACAAGATGTGGTACATGAGATGATAATGTAGCGTTGAAATCCGCCATGCTATGTTCTGGGAAAACCTGGTGAATATAGGGAATGAGATGATGTGACGTTGAAATCCGCCATGCTATGTTCCGGGAAAACCCGGTGAATATAGCGAATGGGATGATGTGACGTTGAAATCCGCCATGCTATGTTCCGGGAAAACCCGGTGAATATAGCGAATGGGATGACCGAGTCCCCCAAGTTAAGAACGGTAGCCACAGTAGTCGGTGAGTGCCTTGAACCGTTTGAAGAGGTCACCTAGTACAAGCGGGGAACGTGCCCTGTGTTATAGGAGTTCTTGATAAGTGGTGCTTAAGAACATCACCAAGACTTGGCAATTCTTGATCCTCCTTATGACTTCACTCCAAGGGTCGGATATTATCTTGTTGGACCATTCCTTCATTCTTTACTTTCCAAAACATCATAAACATGGACAAAAGTCAAAATTTCACAATGCTTGACCTTCCAATACGAACGAAACTCCAAGCTCACAATATTTATTCAAGGATAGGACTTAGCAAACTTTTCAATCAAAACCGTGCCCCTTTTCTTTTCTTTCGGACTAGCATTTGTCTCTTTTCTTTTCTTTTTGTCTGTTTTACATATTTTTCACTTTTGCTAGGCACGGCATATACATTTTTCACACAATTTCTAGCTAAGTCCACCCCACACTTGTTTCATGACATCACTCTACATCAAACCTCCAAATCGATTTCAAACTTTTGCCAAGTCTCGTGAGGACAAGGGTCAAGATATAACTATTCTAAGCATAGGAATTTTAATAAGGGTGATGAAAGAAAAGGCTCAACGTAGGCTCAAAGGGGTTTTCTAAGGAGTCCCACGACGGGTAAAAATAGGGCACATGCTTTATTTGGCAATGGTGGTGATCATAACATAACGTTTTCAATCCTTTTCAAAATCAAGGCAATTTTCATGACTATCAAGTTTCAAAAATCACAAGAGCGAGTTCTAGCACTTCTAGAGTCCATAAAGAGCTATTGCATATAGTCATCGAATAATCAAAGAATTATGAGGTTTCATGCTTCCTATGTAACTATCGAATTTTATCTTTTTATCACTCGAGAAGAAAGCAATTTGGCTCTAAAGCTCACATAGGTTATTATGGAAACAAACTAGCTAAAACATGCATGCTTGATTAGACCACAAGTCCTACATGCTCATACCAATGCACATAATCCATGAAACTCACAATTTTAAAAGTATGCACAACTATCATCTATGTATGCAAAGAGGAGAAAAACATCATTGACATATTAGAGGCATCCTAAGACTCGAAACAACAATTTAAACACTCTATTTTTGTAGTACATTTTTCTGAAATTTTCTTTTCTAAACTAAGCACACGAAAACATAAACGGAATACGTTATCCCACCTCACACTTAGAAAATTACATTGCCCTCAATGTAAGCACAAATCTATATCAATGAATTTCCTAAGCATGCAATAGTCTAACATATACCAACATATCATCACAAGTCAAAGAAAAAGAGAAGGGTTAAGAAATTTCAAACTCTCGGTGATGGCTCCTTCACTTTTCTTTGATCGAATTGGGTTGCCTCCCAAGTAGCGCTTTGTTTTTATAGTCCATTACTTAGACTCTTCACCATGTGTGTTGACTGTCATGTGCAGCTCGGCAGTTGGGGCAGCAGCAGCCTCTGTCGGCAGCAGCAAGTTCTTGGCAGGCATGCTTCTCTCGGCAGGCAGGTGCAGGGGCACCAACATAGGCAGGCTGCAGCAGGAGCTGCAACATCGAAGGCTGTAGCTGGGCAGCAGCATTATTGGCATATCAGCAGGAACACTGGGTTGCAGCATGGCATGTGCGAAGGGGCAGTAGCAGCGCAACGGCAACGGCAAGGCTGCATCGGCAGCAGCACCGTGTGGCAGCCTCTCTCGGCAGTAGCAAGCTCTCGGCAGCAAGGCCGGCTCTCGGTAACAGCAGGAACAGGCGCAGCAACATGGGCAGCAGCATCGCATCGTATCGGATGGCGTATCCATGTTCGTATCGGATACGGTTATCAGTAGCACAGGATACGGCTTGGCAAGACACGTGGATACGTCGGCAGGTGGGCACTCGTCAGTGACACCTTTGATATCCAGGAGTTCGGCAGGCTGTGGGGTTCTTCCGTAGGATGGCTCTTGGCAGGCTGCAGGCTGCAGGCTGCAGGCAGCTTCTGGGCAGCATCGGCAGATGTGTCTGTATCTTTTGAGGCTCGAATTTGGGTGTGCTCCATTATCCCAATGGAAACGTGTTCTAAATAAAAGTTGTAGTGGACACATAGAGCTTTCCAACGGTATAAAATTTGCCTCAATCGGACCAGCAGAAGTACTTTTTGTTTGGCATTTAATCGGACCTATTGATCTGCCCAGTTTTCTGCTTCGCCAGATTGACCTTCGTGCACTCAAATTGAAACTGGGAGTAGCTCGAGACTCCAAATTCACTTCTGTAAAATCCTACGGAAAGTAGACTCAGAGATATTTCCAACGGCGTATGGCTCACTTTCCCAAGTTTTGTGAGCTAAAAACGGCAGCCATCCAAAGTCGACGGACTGCACTGCCCGATTTCTGTTTGGGCAGAACTTCCGTAGTTCCTGCACTTTTCTTTCAAGTTCGACCTGCACACACACAAAACACATGAAAACGAACAAAAAAAATAAACTAAAATGCAAGGATATACAGATTCATACAAGCGACGGTTTCAACAAATTTTTCAAGGTTAGAAGAAGAAAATACAAGAGTTAGAACGTCATGTTAGAGAGTTAGGATATATAAATATACGTTAGAGTTAGAGACACAGATTGTTAACAAACTTTACATCACAAATATTAACACACTTTAACATTCACATAAAACAAGATTTTATAATCCCCGGCAACGGCGCCAAAAATTGACGAGTCGCTGAACCGAGCATCAAGCAATAATAACCCTACAATCGTTAGTAGTATAGAATAAGTATGGATCGTTCTAGCCGGAGATTAAGGGTACCTGAAACATGAGAATGTTAACACAAATATTCACAAACATATATGCACACAATTGTCACACTTATATACATATATACGAGTTTATCATGGGGGATGAAGATGAGGTTCGGCAGCAAGGGCTGCCCTAAAGCTAGGCAAGAAAATAAATCCTAAATTACTATTTACAAGTTTGGTCGATATTCTTCCACAAAGCACTAACACGAAAGCAATCAAAACACATAACAAACAAGCAAATAGGACTCACGGCAAGGTATTAAAGCGTTCTACACTCAACTTAACTCCAACCCAATTAGCTCCTTATCGGTTTACCAATTAAGATTCTCTAGTACTTCAAGATTAACTTATCGTCTAACCCCAAAGTTATATTAAACATATCTGAGAACACTTATCGTCGAAAACAAACATGCAAAGTAATTAAGCACAAGGTCTTTTTAGTTGGAAACAAGTTAATAAAGTAAGGCGTCACTGTTCTCATCAACAAGCATGTTCTTTTGAATTACTCTAGCCCTCGTGAAAACAACACAAACAAAGTAACTCGTTCATTACTTAATCCATATTAATTTTCGGCTAATGAGATTAATAATCTACGTATTGCAATTACATAGGCTACCAATCTTTAAGCACACGAATTTAAAGAACAAGTCAAGAAAACCCTAAAATCAAATTAACACATATTTGCCGATTATCCTACTAACTAATTCGTTACATATTTCCCTTACTTTTTAGCATGCAATCCGTATTCTTACATCCAAATACCACTTAAAGATAAAGAAAACAAATTGAACATACAAATCATAAAACCAAATTTCACTCCAAACAATACATAGACATAGAGTTTGAAACCAAGAATTCATGCTAACTTCATAGACAAAGTTTAACATAGCTACAACAAAAATTACATAACCAAGAGTAGGGAGTGGATCACACATTAGAAACCTTGGAGACTTCGTCTTGGTGTGGATCTGGCGGATGGTGGTGATCGGATGGAGGCTGCTGCTCGGCAGTGGTAGTGTCGACAGCAAAAGAATCAAGGTTCGGCAAGAACTTTGGGTGTGGTGGAGGTGGTTTTGGCTAAGGTTTTTGTGTAGGACTCTTGGGAAATTTAGGTAGAGCTTTGACTAGATTTTTGCTTTGGAATGTAACAAGTTTTTCTATGTAAAAGATGGCTTTATATAGAGGCAAATTCGTCAGAAAACCTTAGGTAGAAAACCTAGTCCAAATCGGCAAAGGCAATCCTTGTGCAACAAGGTTTTGGTTCCTTCCTTTCATGGTTCTTCTAGGAAACTTCTTTTTCTGATTTTCTTCCTTAGATTGGGCTGCATATCTTCATGGACTTCAAATGTGGGCTTGACAACTCCATTTGGTGAGCTTGATCCATGGAAAAATGCCCCAAACCCGCAAGAACACAAGACCGGCAGCAACTCGGCTGGAATGACCTTGCTCCAGTAAATCCGGCATATCTCCCTCCTCGTAGCTCCGATTGATGCGATTCCAAGTCTCAGAGAAACTATACATGTAGAGCTTCCTCCATAAAAAAGGACTTGATCAAATTCCTTGTGAAACATCGGGAATGAAACCGTGTAAGCACCAGCCATGGCCGAGAGTTCGGAAGCAAGGCAAGAGAGAGGTATCACCGAGGAGGGGCGTGTTGCATTAGTGCAAGCGCTCGCCTCCACCCCGGTCGTCACGCGGGAGCCGCATGGCGCCCGGGGCAACGGTCAGGGAGGAGGAGACTGTGGTAGGCTGTCCGGCATGCCGGGACCAGGACACCACGACAGCTCGCGCGGGAAAGGCCCGGTAGAGGATGAAGACAGTCCAGTGCTCCGGGGCTTCTCCTTGACATTCTCGGATGAGCCGAGCGACTGATCTGAGAGCCCGCTCTGTGACAGTGACCGGGACACTACGTACAGTCCCGACCAAAGCGGTATGGCGGGAAAGATACGGGCAATGGCCGCGGAGGTCAATCGTCTAAGAGAGGAGGGCGACAGGGACAGAGCCAAGTCCAACGCCCGGTACGAAGAGATGGAATTAGTGAACGCTGCCCTGGTAGCCGCCTTAGAGAGAGGACAACAGCGCAGCGACGCTATGGACAGGGCGCAAGCGGCACCCCCGCCAGTCCAACCTCAGCAGTACGAGGCAGGGCAGTCATCGGGCGGTCGGTCCCGTGATGCCGAGCGAGCAAGATCACCGGGCGGTGCAGGTCCGCCGAAGAGCGCGCTAACCTCCCGGCAGCTTCACACTTCGTCTGTGGATGAAGTTGAGACCCCGACCGCACGGGCATTGCAGATGTTAGCTGACATTGTGTCGGACTTGAAGGCCCAAATGGAGGCCAACGAGAGAAGAGCCGCGCGGCCGATGGAGGGCGCCCGGTTTAATGAGCGTCTGGGCCCTTTCTCGCACCGGGTCATAGAATCGGGAAGGCCTGGCAACCAGAAGTCCCTCAAGCTGACCTATTCAGGGTCCGGCAGCATCTGGACAGTTTCCAGTCCCAAACTTGCGCCAAGGGCTACTCTGATGCAGTATGCTGCAACATCTTCCAGGAGACTCTGTCTGGAGAGGCACTCAGTTGGTTCTACGAGCTTCCGGGGAACTCGATCGAGGCATTCGAGCAGTTAGCCGACCGGTTCGTAGGCCGCTTCATCCTCCGGGTCGAGGGAGCCCGGACGTCGACCATCCTCTTCAACTGTATGCAAGCACCCGGGGAGGAACTGAGGACCTTTGTGAACCGTTGGCAGACGACAACGGCCGGGGTTCGGAACCTAGACAAGGGCATTGCCGAGATGGCGTTTAAGCAGGGGCTCCGGCCAGGGAAGTTTTCCTACGCCGTCCGGGTAGAACTCCCACAGGGGTATGATGAGTTGATGGCGATGGCCATCCGGCATGCTCAGGCCGATCACGAGACGTATGGGCACCACCTGCTGAAGAGGAAGCAGGATGAGCAGCAGGAAGACCATCCCCGGGAAGAGAACCCCCCGCCCAGTCGAGAGGACAAGCCCAGTCAGCGGACCGAGAACTGCGCCGCCCGGCCGAGCCGGCCCAATAGAAACTGGCCACAAAGGCAGCAGAGGCCTTATCCTGACAAGCCCCAGAGCGAGCACAAGCCGGTGCCGTACCGCCAAGAACGTCCCCTGGCGATCATGCCAGCACCACCGGCCGATCAAGAAGTCTTCACCGCTCTCACCACTTCCTACGAGGATATTTTACTTGAGAACGGGAGCGTCATCCCCCCACCGCCCAAGAGAAGGCACCCGAAGGGGAAACTTACAACGGCGCAGACGGGCAAGTACTGCTCCTATCATGATGAGGCTACTCATCGGACAAGCCAGTGCTATGCTCTCAAGACAGCGGTGCAGGGCTTGATTAATGACGGCCAGCTCCAGCGGTACGTGGGGGAAAGAAGAGCAGACCCCGACCGAGAGAATAACCAGGCCTGGTGAACCCGCCAAATCTCCGAGCGGTTAGTTTGGCATATCACCGGTTCTACCGTTGTAAAGAATATCGCAAATATATGCAAGCTACTTTTGAGAAAATTCTACCGGCTCCGCCAGTTCAAGTATATCCATAATCAAGCAAGTACACAAGCAGTAACCGTTCCGGAAAGATTACAAGGAGGAGCAAGGAAAATCCTAAGGAGCCACGACTCCACCCTCAGCAGGCAATCCGCCGGCCTCTCCTGCGGTACCCTCGTCGTTGACCTCGGTTCCGACGCCGACTCTAGCTTGGGGAGTCTGGGTACCGTTGGTAAAAGAATCCAAGTCCGAGCGAATCACTTCTTCCGGCTGCCCCTCCACCGGCCGCTGAGGGATGTCCGACTGCTCATGGATATCTCCTTCAGCAGCAACCGGCATCAGGGAAGTGTCCAACCACCCCTTCCCCGCCCATTCCGTGTACGCATCTGAGATGCCATCTTCCCTGGCCTTCTCCAGGAACTCCAGGAACTCGTCGCTCTCTCGGTATCGGAGAACGAACCTCTCATATTGCCCTGGGCCCTCTTCCCCGGCAGCAGCAGCGGCAGCAGCGCGCAGAGCGGTGGCTCCCACCTGGAGCTCATCTACCTTGGCCTCCAGCTCGACCCTCTCCTTCTCCAGGCTCCGGTTCTGCTCCTCCAGCTTCTTGGCCCTCTCCTCCGATCTGGCCTTCTCTCGATCCGAGCAGGACTTCATCGCTCGCGTCCGGTTGGTACAGATTGTACAGCAGCTGCACAACAACAGAAACAGTTAATCGGGCAGTAAGAGAAACAACCTACAAGCAGTGTAGTGGCACCAGTTAGTGCTTACCTGGAGGACGGATTCCTTGCATTTTGGGCGGTTCCCGCCCGCTAGGGCTCCAGCAACCCAGGGTCTGTCCAGACCAAGGCCGGCCAAGTCCGCCGCCACTTGCCGGACGATTGCACTGTCCAGGCTTCCCCTCGGTGCCTCCGCAGGCGTGGGACTACTCTGCCAGGCAGCGACAGCCTTCTCCCCAGCAGAGGTAGGTTGTGCACCGCTGGTTACCCTGAACCGTTTGGCCAGGTTCTCCCGTGACGACCCACCGGTGAGCGTTACCAGCGCGGAGGAAGGAATGTCCCCGCCCCTCCGTTTCTCTCCCCGGCCTTCTGGAGAAGAAGATCGTGCTCCTACCCGGGCGACACGTGCCACGTGCGGCACAGACACCGGCCGGTTGGGGATCCTGCTCACTCCACCGGGAATCCTCACTGGCCCCCCGGTAGTCTTGCCCTTTCCGGGCACCGCTTTGGGCGCAGCAGGATGGGTCTTCACCCGCCTCAGGATGTAGGCACCGTCATCAACATCCATGGCCCTCGGTTCCGGATGAGTCGTGAGCCGGCCGGACTCCTCGTCCACCGACGTCCGCGAGACGGTCTCGCCTTTCTCCTTCAGCTTGTTAAGAAGGTCTTCCCCGTCCATTGAGAGAGTGGTTTCGGGCTTGATGACCGCCCGGGAAGATGCACCTGCAAGGAAAGCGAACAGTTAGTATTTCTCCAGAACTAGCACAAGTATCACCGCTAAGGCCTGCTACGCACCGGGACCCCGTCCGAGTTGGCAGTATTCCAGCACTTCTCGCCGGATAAAGTTGAAGGAACTCCATTCCAGATTGTCCCAACATCCGAGTATGGTCGAGATCCTCTCATGCTCCAGATCGGATAGCTCGAACGACTGGTCGCCAATGGGTTGGAAGGCGCCAGGAACCCGGTACATCTTCCTCCTCGCCTGCCACCTCCCGCCCACCATCACCACCTTCTTTCTCCAGCTGTTGTCTACCCATGTAGGCATATTGGTGATGATCGGTTGATGGTTCCGGGCGTTGAAGGATAGGCAACCCCGGGACCCTTGCTTCATGGAGTAGGACAACCTGTACAAGGACCGAAATTCGTTTACCGTTGGCATACTCATTCCGGACAGCTCATATAGGCAGCCGAGGCTCAGTAGTCGCCTCCACTGAAGCCTAGGAAGCTGCGCTGGCGACACCTGCAGTGCACTGAGCATGTATTGCACGTAATCCGGCAGCGGGAGCGAGAATCCATGCCGGAACTGGTCCTGGTGCACGGCAACCCAACCTGCCTTCGGGTTGCAGGCTGACTCTCCAGGATTCAGGGGCCGCAGCAGAACCTCATCCGGGATACTCCACGTTTCCCGAAGCGCAGCTATCTCTCCAGGGGTCATGCTACCTTCCAGTTCATCGCACACCACGGCACCCTTCCCTCTGCCAATGGTGAAGCTCACGGCCGGGGCACCCGCAAGGCACACCCCGTGCGGTATTTCAGTCTCCTAGGATTCAGCCCCAGAAGACGAAGACAAGGCCGGAGACGAAGCCCTGCTCCCGGAGCAGTCAGCGACTTCCGTCTCCGGGGATTCCGAACCAAGCCAGTCCTCCAGCCTCTCCGCATCGTCCACGATAGGACCCCTGGCAGCCGATTCGGAAGCCCGGTCAGAACTTGAAGAAGACATCCTAACCTAGGGGAAGAAAACAAAACCCTAGCGCCCGTCAGCAACAGGCTACAACAGTGCCTTCAACGATCTCTCCTCAAGTTTGCCGCAGAGCAATTCAGTCAGCGACAGAGATCCCTCCCCCCCGCCGCAAAACAACAAAACCAAAACAAGAACAACACCGGGGCAAAGAAATCAACAAACTTACCGATTAATATGCTCAACCGAGGACAGTCCGCCCTGCGAAAGCAGCGAGCAATGGTAGGAAGAGAGTAGGGAGCGCTCGAGAAAACGGATCTCGTGGGGTAAGGGGCTCAGAGCTTCTGCCGGATTTCTCTCTTTCTCTTAGTTTCCCTAAAGCAAGAAGCAAAAGTAGAAAGGAGAGCAGAAGAGGCCTATTTATAGAGGGGATCGGTGCCCTAGGCGCTTATAAATCCCGCCAAACACGCAATCAGGGCAACTCAAACGCCTGTGAATCCAGGCCCTCCATCTCAAGACCGCTCCCTACTGGCACGTGTCCCAGCATTGGTAAACTGCCCATGCCATCATAACTGATGGGACTGATGGACTTCCTCCTTAAATGCATGTCAGCCACTTGTCTTGCACGCTGGCGACAGGGTAGTTAGGAGCGGGAACCAAGGCGTCAGGTCCCCCCTCCACTTCCCTAGGCCTGAAGACCTCTCACCGGTTATGATTTTTCAACCGCTTCGAGAGCATCGTTCCGGGTATGAGCCATCCGCCCGGCACCATGGCAGTTCGCGGTTATGATCTTTCAACCGGCTGCATGGCTTCTTCGCTGCATGTCACTGGGGGACTCGTCTCGATATGGCAGGACGCCCGGTCGACGTCCACCCAGCTGCATCTCACCGGTTATGATCTTTCAACCGGCTTGAAGACCTCTCACCGGTTATGATTTTTCAACCGCTTCGAGAGCATCGTTCCGGGTATGAGCCATCCGCCCGGCACCATGGCAGTTCGCGGTTATGATCTTTCAACCGGCTGCATGACTTCTTCGCTGCATGTCACTGGGGGACTCGTCTCGATATGGTAGGACGCCCGGTCGAGTCCACCCAGCTGCATCTCACCGGTTATGATCTTTCAACCGGCTTGAAGACCTCTCACCGGTTATGATTTTTCAACCGCTTCGAGAGCATCGTTCCGGGTATGAGCCATCCGCCCGGCACCATGGCAGTTCGCGGTTATGATCTTTCAACCGGCTGCATGGCTTCTTCGCTGCATGTCACTGGGGGACTCGTCTCGATATGGCAGGACGCCCGGTCGACGTCCACCCAGCTGCATCTCACCGGTTATGATCTTTCAACTGGCTTGAAGACCTCTCATCGGTTATGATTTTTCAACCGCTTCGAGAGCATCGTTCCGGGTATGAGTCATCCGCCCGGCACCATGGCAGTTCGCGATTATGATCTTTCAACCGGCTGCATGGCTTCTTCGCTGCATGTCACTGGGGGACTCGTCTCGATATGGTAGGACGCCCGGTCGACGTCCACCCAGCTGCATCTCACCGGTTATGATCTTTCAACCGGCTTGAAGACCTCTCACCGGTTATGATTTTTCAACCGCTTCGAGAGCATCGTTCCGGGTATGAGCCATCCGCCCGGCACCATGGCAGTTCGCGGTTATGATCTTTCAACCGGCTGCATGACTTCTTCGCTGCATGTCACTGGGGGACTCGTCTCGATATGGAAGAACGCCCGGTCGAGTCCACCCAGCTGCATCTCTCTTGGGGGACTCGTCTCGATATGGCAGAACGCCCGGTCGAGATCCATCCACCGGTTACGAAACATCCAACCGGCTCGAGAGCATTTACCGGGAACGCGGTCCACCCGGCCCCATGGCATTTCACTGGGGGACTCGTCTCGATATGGCAGGACGCCCGGTCGAGTCCCGCCCGGTTCCATGGCACGACCCCGGTCATGAGAACATTCGACCGGCATGGGCTTTATACACCTGGGTGAGTTTACATCTAACCCATGTACTCTTGTCCAGCAGGATAAAAACCCTGCATCGCATTGAACCGCGATCAACGTGGGGCTGCACGGCGAGCCTTGTCACCTCAACGCCACCCCCCCGCCTTACCTCAACGCTTATTCAACACAAGCTGAGAAGAATTAGCAAGTGTTCACCGGCGCTTCAAACAGCCCGCAACACCGGGGTAATCTCCCCGCAGCCTAGCAATATGGACTCGTCTCGATATGGCAGAACGCCCGGTCGAGGTCCCATACTCCTGGACTCGTCTCGATATGGCAGAACGCCCAGTCGAGGTCCAGTACTTAAGTTCACCTGGGACTCGTCTCGATATGGCAGAACGCCCGGTCGAAGTCCCATGAACTCCGCTTTGTACCGATATGGCAGACCGCCCGGTAGTGGCCCAGTGAACTCCGCTCCGTACCGATATGGCAGGACCGCCCGGTAGTGGCCCAGTGAACTCCACTCGTCCCGATATGGCAGAACGCCCAGTAGTGGCCTAGTGAACTCCGCTCCGTACCGATATGGCAGAACGCCCGGTAGTGGCCCAGTGAACTCCGCTCCGTACCGATATGGCAGAGTGCTCGGTCGAGATTTCATGCACACATCTACTGCATGGCGGATTTCAACGCTCCATTATCATTCCATGCACACATCTATTGCATGGCATCATGGCATCATCTCATACACTCTCCGGGTTTCACCCCACACCATGCTCATAGCACCACAACACTTGAGCACAGTGCTACTTCTATTACAAACGTACTTATAAACTGTTGCTTGCCATCGGTAAACAGGTACTCACCCCGGTCACGCCCAATCTTCAACGCGGACTTGGGGGACTGGGCACCGTTGGGTTGGTAACCCTGCGGGTCTGCGGGACAAGAGCAAGACAGACTTAAGTCCCCATTCAAGATTGCACTTGACTGGGAACTTGGGGGACTTGTTGACAGTAGCCGCAGAGGGGCTACACCAGGCCCATAGACCTGCAGCAAGTGCACCAGGGCCCGGCCCGAGGCCCAGGACTGAACCACCAGCACCCGGCCTCGGGGTTCAGCAGTCTATCCGGCTGCCACGGACCCTGGGACCGGGGGCGCCTGCCTGCCAAAGAGGTCACCAGAACTGCCCTTCGAAGGGAACCAGTCCCACATCGAAGGGTGAGGCCAGCCCTCACCCCCAGCCACCTATATAAGGGCCCCAACTACCCTCATTAATAGGTAACTTATCTCTCTCACCGCTTACATACGTGCTCAAGTTATATATATTCTAACTATACTGACTTAGGCATCGGAGAGGAGAAGGCCGGCCCGCCCGGTATTCCCCTTAGTAAGCAGGTTTGCAGGAGATCAAGTTAGATTCATCTGTATCTACCAGGCCCCCGGGTTTAGGCAGAAACATGACTCTATCTTAGACAAATAAGGGTTAAACAAAGCATAAATGAGAGCGTAAATACATTAATATCGTCGTACATTGTGCTCCTATCAACTGTGCAATCAGAGTAAATCATATTGATTACTTGCTTATTTTTAATAGGAAGAAAATTTTCCAACGGTACTTGGAACAGTTCTTGGGAGCAAGTTCTTACGTGCAAGGATGTCTGGCAGCTCATTCTGCTCCACCAACAGCTATAATGGACTCCCAAATCTTCTCTGGGCACCCTGGAGACTGGAGTACTTCACTTCTGCACCTAGAAACATTTATTCTCCGGTTCGTGCAGCTCCACCAAATACGCTTTCCAACTTCCAACTTCTGGCATTCCTCGAACGTGCAAGCGGAAATACCAAGTTCTACCGGTCAAATGAAACTAATTCAGGCAATCAGGCTCATTGGTCCAAAGGTCATGACCTTATATTCTACTAGTTGGCTCTCACCTCTGTTCTGGATCAAGGGAGTGAGGTCTTAGAAGGAAGCAAGGGAGCCAAGCTCTTGATACGGTGACCTTCACTGGTAAACCCCAAGTTGTCACCAGCTTGAATCCTCTTTGGACACCCAAGTTGTCGCCACCCGGAATTCAGCGGTTCCCGTTGGCTTCATTCATCAACATGAGTTTCCTAGCCACATGCCAGACAACTCTCACCAACGAGTGTTCATGGTCTGGGCTAAACGAGTATTGATCATGAGGGAGGGAATCTGCGTGCTCTTCTCTGTGCCTTGATATCTAGGCACCGCCTGGTTCTCGGTGAAACCACCAGCAACACAGAAAGTTCCATGATTGAACACCGCAAGCCTATTCTTTGCACCGGTTTCCTCTCTTGCTGTATGTTTTCATTACTCCCGGTGAATGTCCGTCCCATCATCACCGGCCTCTTCAACAAAGCGAGTTTAAGCTTCTAGTGTGATCATCATCTTCGGGTCAAACCCCACCTCTGCATTCACCGGGTACGAGTCAGCAAGACTCGGATCAACAGGCCAGCATGGCAGCAACCCCAACTTCATGATGCCTCCGGTGACCTGCAGCCGGCGGCCCAAAGTGGCCTCCCGGTGACTCTAGCAGGGATCTACACGCACCGGGCTCTCCTCGTTTTTCTCTCTGAGCGCAGGTGTCACCTCCTCTCCGGCTCCGATAGCTCCCTCCTCTCCGGAACTGGACGTCTCCCACTCCGGGCGGGTCGTCTCCCTCCGGGCATAACGAGAGAGAAGCCAGAGCAGAGGAAGAGAAACTAGAGAGAAACCGGAGGAGGAAAGAAAAAGAAAAACCAGATGAAAGAAAACGAAACGAAAGCAGAGAAGGAAAAAAAAAAGAAAAAGGGAGGGTCAACTGCCCGGTCAACGGGCCCAGCGGGTCAGTAGGCTGGGCCGGGCCGGGTTGGGAAGCAGCAGGCGGGACAGGAGCCAATCTCCTCTGGACACCCAATAGTCTCCTTTGGACACCCACTCCCTACAACAAATCAATCTGCTCTTCTCCAGTAAAGCTAAGTATCCCAACTCATTTATTATTACTCAACGCATGCTTCACCTGTGCATAATCTGTTTGGGAATATTGATAATTAGACATGTGATAAAAGCAGGAGCATGGTCCAGGATGCATCGCATATCATTATGCGTTTCTCAGTGCTGCACATATCATTATGCATCGGTGCACGCATGTCAGTGCATGACATTACAATGCATCGCATATCAGTATGCATCGCATTACAATGCATCGCACTATGGTGCACGCATTTCAGTGCATGACATTACAATGCATCGCACTATGGTGCACGCATTTCAGTGCATGACATTACAATGCATCGCATATCAGTATGCATCGCACTACGGTGCACACATTTCAGTGCATGGCATTACAATGCATCGCATCTCAGTGCGCGCATCAGTATGCATCGCATTCGCATCTTAGTGCGCGCATCAGTATGCATCGCATTATGGTAACACCATTCCATCGGTTATGGAACACTCCACCAGTTCATAGGCATTCCACCGGTTATGTAGCATTCAACCGGCTCCATGGCATTCCACCGGTTAGGTTCCATTCAACCGGCTCCATGGCATTCCACCGGTTAGGTTCCATTCAACCGGCTCCATGGCATTCCACCGGTTAGGTACCATTCAACCGGCTCCATGGCATTCCACCGGTTTTGCCACTTTCCTTCGCCCCTGCGGGCAAGGACAAGCCAGCAACAACACAAGGCTTCAAACACATGGACATTATAACCCGGGAGAGTTTACATCTAACACATGCAAACTCTTCCAGCAGGCTAACAACCCTGCATCACACTGAACTGTGATAAATATGGGGATCCATGGCGAGACTTGTTATCTCCACGCCACCCCACCGGGCAGATTGTTTCTCTAACACAGAACAAGTCTCCCCGCAGGCTAGAAACCCTGCACATTACCCCACGCTTATTCCAGCACAAGCGGGCCGAACCACCGGGCTACTCTCCGGCCTGCCTCGCCGTTGGCAGCAATTTTACTGGGGGACTCGTTCCGACATGGCAGTCTACCGGTCGAGTCCTCACATCATCATCCCATGCACTCGTCCGGGTTTCACCCCGCTCCACGTTTATTGCATGGGCACCCCGGTTTCCCACCGCTGCGCCAGAGCCTCGACCCCTGCACCACAGCTCATGCTAGCACCTCACCTCCGGCCTCGTGAGCTCGGCCGCTCAGTCTATCAGCTCACCCTCCGGCCCGGTCTTGTTCAGCGGTTCACCTCAGCCAGCGGGTCACCCCAGATTCAACAGGCCCGGCTCTGTTAAGCAGCAGTCTGCCCGATCAAGCTTCAACGAGTCAGGACCGGTCAAACCCGGATCCTCCCTGGGCACCCACCGCCGCTCCAGATCCCGGCACAGACGGTGAGGATCTGGGTTTGTGCAGAAACAGTAAGCCTACGGGTTTGTGCAGAAACAGTAAGCATGTAGACATGTAAAGCTAATTCACTCCACCTCACAAGGCATACTCTCTTCTTTTCTCTCGAAGCATGGTTATTCACACATAAGTATATGCAAGTGAAAGATAATGAATTACGAAGAGTAACTTGCATATGTCAAAGAAACAAAAGCACTTTGTGAAATTTTTATGGAAAAACCTCATATGATAACTATATGCACCAATGAACCAAAACCATATGCTTACTCTTGAGATAACACTACCATTTTCGTCGGCTATAATTCGTCGGAAAAACTCAGTCGGCTATACCAATGGCCGACGAAAAAAAGGAAATCGTCGGCTATATGCGAGTATGGCCGACGACTTTACCGACGAAACATCATTTCGTCGACCAAACCTTGGTAAAATATCCGACGAAATTCGTCGGGTATTTTCAAGTATGGCCGACGATATCGTAAACTATAGCCGACGAAATTCGTCGGCTATTTGTTCTGAAATATAGCCGACGATTTCATCTATTTCGTCGGTTATTCCGCTGAAATATATTAATATTTTAATAGGCATTAATTAGTTATAGCCGACGAAATAAAGTAATTTTTGTTGGCTATAAGACTTATAGCCGACGAATATTGGTAAAAATCGTCGGCTATAGTGCTTATAGCCGGCGAAATAATGCCAAAATCGTCGGCTATTCTTACATTTGGTGAAAAAAAAATTAAATTATTTTCTAAATTACCATTCCAAGCAACCTGCAAATCACAAAGACAGTCCATGCATTTGCACCAACAAGAAACACGTCTAAATGACTTATTATTTAATTCGTTCCAATATACATAAAATATAACCCTAATCATCACCTAAACCACTAAAGTCCACCAGGTCATCCCCAGCATCCTGCTCTCCATCATGCTCGTCATCCTGCTGACCGAACTAGGGAGGTTGAGACATTGGAGGTTCAACTAACGGCTGAAACGGGGGCGGGGGTTCAAGGCTTTGTTGTTGTGTGGTGAACATCTCATACCACAAGTTTTGTTGGCCGGCGTAGTTGTGTTGCCGAATTCTCTCGCATTCAGCATGCCAACTGGACAGATCTAAATAATACTACTGTGTTCTCCGGTGGTGCTCTTGTGTTCTGCGGTGTAGCTCCTGTGATCTGCGTTGTTCCTCCTGTGATCTCTGGAACTCGGCCGCCAACCTGGCATTTTCTTCTGCCAATTTCCGCACTTCCCCCCCTCACCTGTTGGCTCTCCCTGCCTCCCTTCTTTTGACCTCCCTTAGTGGTCTTCAGGAGCCCTAGTCCAGAACTTCCCAAACCCCGGCAGTAGTAGTTGTTTGAGCGGTTTGGGAAGGCTGCGTCGAACATCCTCGCTGCCGTTTGGACATTGGACCGGTCGACCTGGCGCAGGACTTCTTCCAGATCTGCCTCTGAAATGTTCGGTTGTGTCTCCCGAACTACTTGCTGGAACACCTCTTCTTCGGCCCGGTTAACCCTCTCCTAATTGGACGGGAAAAAAAAATTAATATTCTAACAAATATATAATTAAGTAAAATTAATAATTAAAATTTTATAATCGTAATGAACGACTTACGAGCTGTTCTGTCGCTTGTGGATACGCGATCTTGAACGTCTCCACGTACGGGTTGCTATCAGGATGATCTCTAAGCGCCTCCTCCTGATATTGTGCAAACGGCCTAGAACCAACATGATGGGGGTTTGTGTTCCGGCGGCGGTTCTCAGAGTTTATCCGAGAACGTTGCTTTAAACAAATAATAAAATGTTAGAAAAATGCATAAAAAAATATTAGTGTAATAATTATAAAATAATTAAATTAATAATTAAAATTTTAACAAAATAAACATTTGTAGTGAAGTTTAGTATTTACCTGCATAACTGGGTTGTTGAAGTCTACTGTCTTCAACCAACGCCACTCGTACTCCCTGAACATGAACTCCCTGGGAGTACCCATACGACCAAGGTTGTCGTATTCGTTATAGTGGGAACGGAGCTCGTTCTTCCACTCTTTGAACCTACGAAAAAAACAAAAGTGCATTAGAAATATTATTAATATCATAAAATATTAATAATTATAAGATGAGGAATTCCCAACGTACCTCGAGTTCTGCACGGTGTCCGCCCAATCCCGCTTGTGTTCGGCAATCTCGAAGAATGTCTGAAAACTAATATTTTATTAGTTTTACAATTGTAATAATACCGAAAATTATTAAATATTACGATAAATAAATTAAATTTTTTAAATTACTCACTGACGCGGCGTTGTTCACCTCCCTCTTTATCTCTTCGGGCACATCAGCCCACCGGGTCCACAACATAGGGACTCTGTCCCTAATCAGTGCCCCCACGCAACCCGAGTAGTCGCGTTTTTTCTTCCCCTGAACCTCCTGATTAGGAGGTTCGTTGATCTGGATCCTCCCCCTCAGATCAACAGTTCTCCTGAGCGTGTCAAAACATATGACACCTCTCGTGTTCCTTGTTGAACTGCTAGCGGCTGTCCCTAACACCTAAACGACGATTGGTTAATAAAATTAACTATTAGTGCGTTAATTTTAATAAAACATTTAATTAATAAAATCGAATGTTACCTGAACTCGATGACCCGTCTGTTGACTTTCCCTTTCTCCTCGCCGAAATCAGGAGGTCAGGGTTCTCAAATGGCTGATGCTGGTATGCCTTCGCAGCACTCACGTACTGAGGCATATCAGGCCATATGGGCACACCACGATAGTCGACCTCCGGTATCGCAGGAATGTTGTACGGGAGGTACAGCTGGTTTGGGAGAGTAGGACCGTCAGCCGAGTCACCAGCAGACGTCGTCGGACTCGTCATTGGCTCCCGATGAACCTCAGGCATACGAACCTGAGGAACGTCTGCAGCTATCTCGTCCTGAAATAGCTGCCGACTGAACCTCGGAGCATCTGGCCCGACAGGCGGAAGTGAACTGCTCGACGGCCGCCCCGCCTGGAGAAGGGTCTGGTGCTGAGAACTCATACTCCTCCGCGGCTGGGATGAATCCACAGTCCTCCGCGGCTGGGAGGAATCCACACTCCTTTGCGGCTGGCTGGTGGTCCTTTCAGGCTGGCTAAGGGTCCTGTCGGAGTCTGCGGAACCGGCGGAACTTCCAGAACCTCTCAATCTGGAACGACGGCCTCCGAAGAACTGTCTGAATGCATCGGCTATCTGCAGCACTCGTGGCATTAATACATTAATTAATATTAAATTATATTACATTAAATAACAAATTCTAATTCATATAATAACCAATAATACTAATATATTTCAAAACATACTAACAAATTAATATTTAAATTTTAAATAATTTTAAATAATACTAACTATTAACCTAAATATAACTATTTATATACAAATATAACTATATTTCTTTATTAACACATATATATATAATTAGACTACCAATTTATATATATAATTAATTTAACAATTTATATAATTAAAATTAAATATATAACAATTTATATACCTAAATTATAACAAATATATAACAATTAAATTTATTAACAAATATATAACAATTTATATAATTAAAATTAAATATATAACAAATATATAACAATTTATGTAACAATTTATATAATTAAAATTAAATATATAACAATTTATATACCTAAATTATAACAAATATATAACAATTAAATTTATTAACAAATATATAACAAATATATAACAATTTATATAATTAAAATTAAATATATAACAAATATATAACAAATATATAACGAATATATAACAAATATATAACAATTTATATTATTAAAATTAAATATATAACAATTTATTAAATTAAATTAAATTGAAAAAAAAATAACCGGATCGGATCGGAGGAGGAGGAGGAGGAGTTTCGATCAGAGGAGGAGGAGGAGGAGGAGGAGAATTCGGCCGGATGGAGGAGGAGGAGGAGAGCGGCGGTGCGGATTTGTCTGAGGTGCTGCGGAGGAGAAAGCAGAAAAACGGAGGAGAAAGCAAAAAAATGCAGAAAACGGAGGCTAGGGCTCGGCAGTTTCAAACTTATACCCGATAGAATAGCCGACGATTAAAAAAGATTTCGTCGGCTATACTTTACTATAGCCGACGAAATCTTTAATATCGTCGGCTATACTTTGAATGTCGTCGGCTATTCTTTGAATGTCCTCGGCTATACTTTAGGCGCTCAGCAGCCGTCCGATCTCCCACATCCAACAGCGGACAATGAAAAGGCGCGGATCGCAAGAGTTTAGCCGACGAATTTAAATATTTCGTCGGCTATACTTTGGATAATCAGCAGCCGTTGGATCTGAGCCATCCAACGGCGGACAATAAGCGGATCGCAAGAGTTTAGCCGACGAATTCAAATATTTCGTCGGCTAAACCTTTAGTCAAACAACGAAGTCAAACCTCTAAACGCTTTAAAACGGAAATTGGCCTGTGTAAATGACGTTTTTTGGCCTGACCTTCAACAAATAATAGTTTCAAATCGATGAGACGCAACTAATCGTATAAAAATTTTCCTCAAAATATTTACCGACCGTGAGGTTACCCATAGGGAAACGGAAGTCAAAAACAGTTAACCGCAACATTCGGCACGCAGATTTTGTCGGAATCTTGTCATTTTTCAACCGTAGACGTATTTCATTATTTCGGTCACATCTTATTTCACGACACATTTTCATTTGAAGGATGAAGCAATGGGTTGTCGATAGTGATAGAAAATGGAAGGTGGTCTGTTTTTTTTTTTTTTTTAAAGAATAGCCGACGAAATCAAACCTAGTACTCGTCGGCTATTCTTTTGTCGTTTTGTGTCTAAAATAAAATATGTATTTTTCAATATAGTTTTGCCCGACGAAATCACGCATTTTTCGTCGGCTATTCTGTGAAAAAAAATAAAAAAAATCAGTTGTGTTACACCTCTCGTACCCATATGTCATGTTCATATATAACCAAAATTGAACATAAGAAAAACAGAAACCCAGCAGTCAACATATTTCAAATTTTTTTTAAGGGGTTTGGAACCCAGCCTAGCTGGGAGGCTCATCCCCACGCCCGTTCATTAGAAATGATCGAGTGGATTACAAATGAAAGGATTACATCATCTAAATTACTTAATCCGTCGGATTGTAATCGGAATCATCGGATGAGTCTTCTTCGGTTTCTGAATTGCTCGATAGGGGTAATCTATGTCTTTCCTCACCACTAGAGTCCTCGTTAGTTTCTTCATTTGGATCAACATCAACAAGCAGTGGCTCTTCACGTCGAATTCGCACTGGCGTGTCTAGGCGAATAAAAGAGGAGTCAGGAATACCGTTTGAGTTGGGCTCTTGATACGCGGTGCCACCTTCCTCGTTCTCTTCAGCCACTCCAAGTATAGATGCCTGGTAAATGTTGCGATGGTGGATAGTGTTGACTACTTTCCACGGGTCCCCCTTGGCGAGATCATCAAGATAAAACACTTGTTTCACCCATGTGGCTAAAACGAACGGGTCGTCCTCATACCATGATGTACTAGTGTTCACAGAAGTTATGCTGTATTGATTGGTTTTCATGCTCTGCGGCCGTGTGTCAAACCATCTACACTTGAAAAGGTGCACTTTCATGCCTTCCCCGTAATGCAGTTCCACAACTGAATGGAGAACACCGTAATAGTCAACTCCATCATCCCCACCATATGCCATAACCCCTGAATTTTGTGTTTTCAGTCTGAGGTCTCTCTCTTCACATCGAAATAACACACCATTCACCTTGCACGTCGCATAAACTTTTGAATAGACCGGCCTCATCGCTAGAAGTCTGAGTTCGTGCGACCAATTTGGGTGATTATCATTTTTAATAAGGTCCATCTACAACCATCAGAATCAACTATAAATATGAATAATTATACACAATAATATATAAACACGTATAGAATAGTGTTAAAGTTACGTACCCAGCGGCCGAAATACTCTGCGAATGTCCGGTTGTGGTAATCGAGATCACCTCCTACTTGGTCACAGTTTAGATGCATGTTCTTCCAAAACTGAACTTCTGGACAGTTGATTAGTACCCACCAATGTGCAATGGCTACCTCATAATCTTTCAACTTGTAGGAAACTGGCATGTTTCCACCGAGTACAACATCGTCGGAGAGTATGGAAAGATTGAACTGTGAAGATACATCTTCCGGTATGCTTTCCTGTAACGCTCCTAAATACAGCTTCATGTAGGTGACGCACTCGTGCGCAATATATGCTTCAGCTATACATCCTTCAGGTGCGGATCTGTTTTGGACAAAATCACCGTATTGTCCAAGTTGCCTATAAATAAAGTTTTTAAAGTGTTATGATAATACATTAATACTATATCACATATATTGATGAGGAAATTAACATAAGGTGTAAAATACGTACCTTTCCATCGGATACATCCAAGTGAAGTGCACAGGACCGGTAAACAACAACTGCCGAGGAAGATGGATCATGAGGTGAGGCATGATGTCGAAAAAATTTGGAGGAAATATCATCTCAAATTTACACATGATATGAACGATGTCTTGTTGCATTTCCCGGAGGTCAGATTTTCTCACTTCCCGTGTGCATACCTTCTGGAAAAATCTTGCCAACGCTACTAACGGCTCCACAACGTGACGGGGAAAGAACGGTCGAATGAAAACAGGGAAGAGACGTTGTAGCAGAATATGATTGTCATGACTTTTCAACCCGTAAAGATTGTTGAATTGTCTGTTCACACACTTGGCTATATTTCCAGCAAAGCCTGAAGGATACTTGGCCCGACTTATCCAATAGAAAATTTCTGGTTTCTGCTCAGGCTTGACGATGTAAGGAGCTTGAGGCATTTTTCTCTTCCCTTGTTTCAACCATAGTTGTTTTCTGATATTCATGTTTTGCAGATCAGTGCGAGCCTTAGGACCGTCTTTCGTCTTCCCCTCCAAGTTCAGCGTTGTGCCCACCACACTTTCAGAAACATTTTTTTCTATGTGCATAACGTCTAGGAAGTGACGGATCAGCAACTCACACCAGTACGGGAGTTCCCACAATATGCTCTTATGTGTCCAGAATTTGTACTCCTCAGGTGTTTCAGGTATTTCCGCTACAATATCGGGATGATTGCTAAGTGGCCCAAAATCGTACTCATTAAGCATTGCTAAAATTTCTCTTCCCGTCCATCTTCTGGGAGGACCACCGTGTTCTTCGGTTCCATCAAATGCGGCGGACTCGTAACGCCAGTGGTGATCCGCCGGAAGGAACACACGATGACCCATTCTGCATATCTTGTTGCAATGAGGGGTGCTCCCATAATCGCTGAGGCACTCTGGACAAGCCTTGTATCCCCTAACAATGCTGCCCGACAACATCCCATAAGCAGGAAAATCACTGATGGTACCAATAACCATGGCATGCATCTGGAACGTCTCCTTCTTGTACTTGTCAAAAGTGGAATGACCAACGTCCCACAATACCTTAAGCTCTTCAATCAATGGTCTCATATACACATCGAGACATTTCCCTGGGTAACCAGGCCCCGGAATCAACAACGTCAACATATTATATTCCTTCTTCATGCACATCCACGGAGAAAGGTTGTAAGGTACCAAAACCACCGGCCATATACTGTATGAAAGACTCATGGTGCCGAAAGGGTTGAGCCCGTCAGTTGAGAGCCTGAGCCTGACGTTTCTGACATCTGACGCAAAATGAGGAAACTCATTGTTTATATGCTTCCAAGCCGCTCCGTCAGAGATGTGTGTCATGATATCTGCGTCTCCCGCGTCCCGCTCACCGTGCCATCTCATAGCTTTTGCGGTGGTTTCTGACATGTACAACCGCTCAAGCCTATCTCTCAACGGAAAATACCGAAGCACTTTCACAGGTTTCCTATTGCCTGCTCCCGTCAACTTATATCGGTCAGACTGACATATCGGACATGCGTCAAGGCTAGCAAGGTCATTTCCTTCTGCATCTTTACCCCAGAAGAGAACGCAGTCAAATGCACATGCATGGATCTTAATGTAGGAAAGCCCTAGATCTTTGAGGATACTTCGGACCTTACGGTGATTGGTAGGATTACGATGACCCTCCTCCAACAACGAAGAAGTGTACTGTAGATATTCATCCACTTGCCTGATGCTCGATTTTGTCTCGACTTTAATCCTCATTACCTCCATCACACTTTGAAGGACTGTCTTCTCAGAACTTGAAGACACAGGGGTCTGTTGCAATGCAATCAGTTTGTTGTACTTGTCAAAGGCAGCAGTGTTGACAACTTGTGGGAACGGCTGCACCGGGTCATGCATATATTGTTCCCCACGTACACCGCTTTCAAAAGGAAACACGTCGTTGACGAATGCCATTGTTGGATCGTTGGATGTACTACTACTGCCCGCCTCAAAAAACTGCCCATGATCATGCGATCCATCTAATGATGGCTCACCGTGATATATCCAACGTTTGTACTTCGGCCAAAACTCATTACTCTTTAGGTGCTCCCATACTGTCCTAATCGGAAATCGACACATATCACTGCGACACTTACATTTCTTGCACGGGCAATAATGGTATTCCTTCTCGTTTGCATTTTCCTCGACGAACTGCAAAAAATCCACAACTCCTGTAGTGTATCGTCGGTCATGCCTTGGAAGTGAAATCCAACTCTTATCTCGATCCATATATAGCTTGATAATAATATATATGTATAACTTTAATTAATAAGAAATTAATTAACACATATATATTACAATATATATTATTATCAACATCAACTCATATATATATATATATATATACACCATTAATTAACAACCATTATTTAAGTTCATTACACTATCAACAACCATTAATTAACATATTTATATATATTTTAACACTAATTAAAATAACATCAAATTAAAACACATAATTAAATTCTAACGGAAAATCAACTCAACTACAACTCAAAATCAACATATATACATACATTCTAACACTAAAACAACAACAAAACAAAAAATCACTTACTATATCAAAATCACTAAAACTCAAAATCAACTCAACTAAAACTCAAAATCAACATATATACACATATACGTACCTATATATAGCTCCACAATGTAAGAGATGACGGATTTCAACAATACCCACAGATTTTTCACTCTTTCTCCCGTTTTTTTTTCGTTTTTTTTGAAATGAGCAGCTTCTGTCCAGATCTGAAAATATAAAGACTTATAGCCGACGAAAATTCCAATTTCGTCCGCCAAACTTTCTAAAGTTTTCGTCGGCTATACTTTAAGAGAAAGGCCGACGAAAATCCAAATCGTCGGTCATTCTAGGGGTATAGCCGACGAAAAATATTTTTTAGTGACGAAAGAAAAAATCGTTAGCCATTCTTGGGGAATAGCCGACGATTTTTTATTTTTAGCGACGAAATAAAAAATCGTCGGCCATTCTTGGGAATAGCCGACGAAAAAAGTATGTCGTCGGCCGTTTTTTTTTTTTCGTCGGTAATAGTCTTTTTTCTGGTAGTGTAATCTCCACAAATCAAATTTAACCATCTTAAGAATCATGAAAAGATCAATAAAAGGATTGTAATGGGGCTAGGCTAAGAGGTATTCGATATTTGGATAAGGAGGCTCAAAACGTCACCGTGGCCTTTGGTAAAGCTCAAATCTCCTCATGTCTTCTCATCAAGGGTCGGATTATTTCTTGTTGGACCCATACTTCATCTTTTCCTCCCAAAAAATTACAACAAAATTTAAGACTCCAGCCATGCACAATTTTCTTTTTCTTTTCTATGCCGTGCCTATTCCTTGTATTTTCTTGCTCTCGGTTTCTTTTTCTTTTTCTTTTGAACCGAGCAAAATTCTTTTATTTTTTTTTCTTTTCTAAGGCACGGCATCTAATACATTTTACATATAGATTCATGGCTAAGTCTACCCCGGCCCACACTTACTCTTCTTCATCACGTCACGCGAAAATGCCTTCAAAAATCAAGCTTTACTAAATCATTGATCAAGGGTAAAGATATCACTATACTAAGCTCATGGAAAGTATTTAAGGGTGATGAAAGAAAAGGCTAATCGTAAGCTCAAAAGGGTTTACTAAGGTGTCCCACGATGGGCACAAATAGACACATGCTTTATTTGGCAATGGTGGTAAACCTAAGAGATCTTTTCAATCACTTTCAAAATCAAGGTATTTATGACAAATCGTTTTGAAAATCAACAAGAATAAGTTCTGGTAATACTCGAGTTCATGAAAAAGCTATTGCATATAGTCATCGAATAATCAAAGAATTATGAGATTTCATGCTTCCTACGAATCTATCGAATTTTATTTTTTTGAAACACTCAAGAAGAAAGCAATTTGGCTCTAAAGCTCACATAGGTTATTATGGAAACAAACTAGCTAAAACATGCATGCTTTGTTAATCAACAAGTCCTACATGCTCCTACCAATGCACATAATCCGTGAAACTCACAATTTTAATTGTATGCATAACTATCATCTATGTATGCAAAGAGGAGAAAAACATCATTGACATATTAGGGGCATCCTAAGACTCGAAACAACAATTTAAACACTCTATTTTTGTAGTACATTTTTCAGAAATTTTCTTTTCTAAACTAAGCACACGAAAACATAAACGGAATACGTTATCCCACCCCACACTTAGAAAATTACATTGTCCTCAATGTAAGCACAAGTTTATATCAACGAATTTTCTAAGCATGCAATTGTCTAACATATACCAACATATCATCACAAACCAAAGAAAAAGAGAAGGGGTAAGAAATTGCAAACTCTCGGTGATGGCTCCTTCACTTTTCTTTGATTGAATTGGGTTGCCTCCTAAGTAGTGCTTTGTATTTATAGTCCATTGCTTGGACTTTTCACCATTGTATCTTGCATGTGTTCATTGCGAACTAAAATAGCTCAAATCGGCACGAAGTAGCTCAATGAGATGCTCGTGACACCATGCGCTTGTCCCGGCATCAAAGTGGGGAGTGCCGGCATGTGTTTGTGGAGAGGGCTGCGTATCGGCAGCAAGTTGCTGCGTATCCGATGTCGTATCTGTGATGGTGGCTGCAGCTGGCTCGGCAGTAGGTTTCATCTTTGCAGCACTGCCAGTAATGGCAGGTCCGGCAGATGGTGATGTGGCTACTGAATTGGTAGTCTGCCTCTCGGCAGTGGCAAGTGTGGCCGGTACTACTTGTGGTGCGTCATCCAATTGTAGGGAGGCTATGGTGTGTTCTTGGAATGAATCATAGTAAAGTTTTAAGCGATGGCCATTGACCTTGAACACTTTGTTGGTGCTTAGATTGAGAATTTCGATGGCGCCATGAGAAAATACTTTAGTGACTATGAAAGGTCCAACCCATCGAGAACGAAGCTTACCCGGAAAGAGTTGAAGTCGAGTGTTGAATAAAAGAACTTTTTGACCAACCTCGAATTTCTTTCCTCGTATCAACTTGTCATGGTAAGCTCGAGTCTTCTCCTTATAAATCCATGCGGCATCATAGGCTTCGTTGCGTATTTCTTCAAGTTCGTTGAGTTGAAGCTTCCTATGAAGGCCGGCGTTGTCAATGTTCATGTTGAAAGCCTTGATTGCCCACCATGCTTTGTGCTCTAGCTCAACCGGTAAGTGACATGCTTTGCCATAAATTAACCGAAAAGGTGACATACCTATCGGTGTCTTGTAGGCAGTCCTATATGCCCACAAAGCATCATCGAGACGATCACTCCAATCCTTCCTTAAAGGTCCAACCGATTTCTCTAATACTTGCTTGATTTCTCGATTACTTACCTCGTCCATTCCACTTGGCTGGGGATGATAAGGCGTAGATACCTTGTGTGTGACCCCATATTTCTTCAATAAGGCCTCAATGGTGCGGTTACAAAAATGAGATCCTCCATCGCTAATCAAGACTCTTGGACCTCCAAAACGTGAAAAGATGTTAGTCTTGAGAAACTTGGCCACCACCTTTGAATCATTGGTGCGTGTGGCCTTGGCTTCGATCCACTTTGACACATAATCAACCGCTAGCAATATGTAAAGAAAGACCTTGCTTCAAGGAAATGGCCCCATGAAATCAATTCCCCATAAGTCGAAAATTTCTACCTCAATGATTGGTTGTAGAGGCATTTGATCTCGGCCTCCTATGTTGCCGGTTCTTTGGCACCAGTCACATGTCACACACGCCATATATCAATCTTTAAACAAAGTTGGCCAAAAGAACCCACACTCAAGTACCTTCAATGCCGTCCTCTTAGGCCCGAAGTGACCACCACACACTTTGGAGTGACAAAAAGAAAGAATGGATTGATGCTCTTCTTTCGGAACACATCGTCTTACCACTTGATCGCTACATTCCTTCCACAAATATGGCTCATCCCAAAAGAAGTGCCGAGCTTGCTTCTTGATCCTATTCTTGATGTGGCTCGGCATATCCCTTGGAAATTGGTGCGTTGCAAGATAATTGGCAATATCGGCGTACCAAGGTTCACTTGTTGCATCGATCCGAAATAGTTGCTCATCCGGGAAATTCTCCACTAAGGGTAGCCGATCCGCCTCCTTGAGAATCCTACTCAAGTGGTCGGCAACAACATTATAACTTCCCTTCTTGTCTTTTATTTCAATGTCGAACTCTTGTAGTAAAAGAATCCAACGTATGAGCCTCGGCTTTGCATCCTTCTTCGTCATAAGATATCTCAAGGCGGTATGATCATTATAAACAATTACTTTGGAATTTAAAAGATATGATCGAAACTTTTCCAAAGCAAAAATTACCGCCAAGAGTTCTTTCTCTGTGTGGTATAATTGAGTTGAGCATCATTTAGGGTCCTTGAGGCATAATAAATCGCGTGAGGCTTCTTCTCCTTCCGTTGGCCAAGCACTGCCCCCATGGCATAGTCCGAGGCGTCGCACATGAGTTCAAATGGGAGTTCCCAATCCGGCGACACCATGATCGGCGCCGTGCACAAGCACTCCTTCAATCGGCAAAAAGCTTCTTCACATGCATCCATCCACTCAAACGTCACATCCTTTTGTAGTAAGTTGCTCAACGGCTTGGCTATTGATGAGAAGTCCTTGATAAATCGTCTATAGAATCCGGCATGACCAAGGAAGCTTCTCACATCTCTAACATTCTTAGGGCTCGGTAAGTGTTGAATCAACTCCACTTTGGCTTTGTCGACTTCAATGCCCTTCTCGGATATAATATGGCCTAATACAATGCCTTGGTTCACCATAAAGTGACACTTCTCCCAATTTAGCACAAGGTTGGTCTCTACACACCTCTCAAGTATCTCCTCCAAATTTTCCAAACACGAGTCGAAGTTGCGTCCATATACGCTAAAGTCATCCATGAATACTTCGATCTTATTCTCAATAAAGTCGGAGAAGATGTTGTACATACATCGTTGAAACATACCGGGTGCGTTGCATAGTCCGAATGGCATCCTCCTATAAGCAAAAGTACCAAAGGGACATGTGAAAGTAGTCTTCTCTTGGTCATCCGGGTGTATGGCAATTTGGTTGTATCCACTATAGCCATCGAGAAAGCAATAAAACTTGTGACCGGCTAGCCTCTCTAACATTTGATCCATGAATGGCAAAGGCATGTAATCCTTCCTCGTTGTTGCATTGAGCTTCCTATAGTCGATACACATGCGATGACTGGTCACTAGCATTTGTGGCACAAGCTCATTCTTCACAACCGTTACACCACTCTTCTTGGGAACTACTTGTACCGGTGAGATCCACTTGCTATCCGAGATAGGGTAAATAACTCCACAATCAAGTAGCTTAATAATCTCATCTTTTACCACCTTCATCATTGGCGAGTGGAGGCGTCTTTGACCTTCTCTTGTAGGCTTCGCTCCTTAATTCTTCAAGTAATATTCGATGAACACATGTTGTAGGGCTTATTCCCTTGATATCCGCTAAGGTCCAACCTATGGCGGTTCTATGCTTCTTAAGCACACCTATCAAATCACATTGTTGCTTCTCATTAAGCATTGAAGACACAATAACCGGTAAGGTATCTTCCTTTCCAAGATAAACATACTTCAAAGTACCAGGGAGCTCTTTGAGTTCTAACTTCGGGGCTTCTTCCACACTTGGACGAAACTTGTTTGTGGCACTAGGGATAGAGAAAAACGAATGCTTTGCATAGATTGGGGCTGCATCAAGCTCGGCAACAACTTCTCTCAAACTTGGTTCGGCAACCACTTCTTCGATCTCCACTCGTGCTCCCTTCTTGTCAAATCCCGCCCCTTTCTCAATTGCTAATTGCTATGCATCAAGGGTGGCCGACATGACTTGCTCGGCCTCCCCAATAACTTCCAAAAATCGGCAATCCTCCTCCTTAGCAATAGGAAACTTCATGGCTTTAAAAACATTAAACTTGATTACCTCGCCATCAAATTCCATCGTTAAATTGCCCGCGGCAACATCAATCTTTGTCCTCGCCGTCCTCATGAATTGCCGGCCAAGCAATAGTTGTGTGCATTGCTCCGATGAATCCTCCATCTCAATAATATAGAAATCGGCCGGAAAGATCAATTCATTAACTTGCACAAGCACGTCCTCCACATAGCCCCAGATACTTGTTAGAACGATCCGCTAGTTGAATGATGACATTGTCCTTCTTGAGAGGTCCAAGGTTCAACGTTTCATAAACATTGAGTGACATCACATTAATCGACGCTCCCAAATCCAACATAACATCCTCAAATTTAGTGTTGCCGATCACACATGGAACATTGAAGCTTCCGGGATCCTTCATTTTTGGTGGTAGTTTTCTTTGTATAACGGCCGACACCGTCTCACTCATTCTTACCACTTGTGTCTCCCTTGTATGTCTTCATGTAGTGCATAGCTCCTTGAGGAATTTTGCATACCTAGGCACTTGTGTAATGCCCTCCAACAATGGAATGTTCACTTCAACCTTCCGAAATACCTCCAACACTTCTTCGTCGGATTTCTCCTTTTTAGATTTCGCAAAGCGTGAAGGGAAAGGCATGAATGAGTTATGCACACCTCCCTTCGTTGGCTTGCTTGGCACACTCTCTTTCTTTGAAGTCACGGGATCTCGCTCCATGTCATTCTTGCTTAAGGATCGACTCGGTTTCACTACCCTCTTCTCGGTTGCAGCCCCCTGTATTTCCGGTGTTTCCGTCGGCAGTAGCAGTGGCTCGGCTCAACTTCTACATGTTGCTCGGCAGCAAGGCTGCCAGTTGTGGTTCCAAATTTTTGCTCGGCGTCAATGTTACTGCCGGCAACTTTTCCTCCACTATTCTTGGCTTGTGGCTCGGCTAAGGTTTTACCACTTCGAGTAACAATGGCTTGAGCTTGCTCATTCCTCAGATTCTTAACTACTCCTCCTGGTAACTTTCCTTGCTCGGTAAACTTCCCCATAAAGTCCACGACTTGCCCCATTTGGGTTTTAAGTTCCCCAATATCCTTGGAGTGAGTTTGTTGTCCTGCAAGTAATGCTTGAGTAGCACTCGAAAGAGATTGAATCAATGCCTCGTAGTTGGGGTTGCTTGTTGCTCCTTGAGATTGGTTTGGCAAAGGTTGGAAGGTGGCATGGCTCGGCTGCCCTTGGTGTGGTTGGTAGGGCTGCCGTGGCACGAATGGTGCTCTTGGTTGATAGGGTGCGGCAGCCCCTTGGTTTGGCTGCATTGGTGCTCTAAGTACGTTGTCATTGTTCGCCCACCGAAAGTTCGGATGATCATTGAACCTCGGATTAAAGTTCCCGTACCTTTGGCCTCCTTGGAAACCAATAGAATTGCACTCCTCTACTCTCTCACTTGATCCAAATTGAGGGCATTGTTCGGTCTCATGGCCCTCGGTGCAAATGCCGCACACAATGCCGCACACAATTACTCACAAAGTCGGCAAGCTTATCAACTTTCTCTTCTAACTTCAAACTTGAGGACGTCTTATGCACTTTTTCATTCATTGGCACATTACTTCGTGCCATACCAAATTGTTGGTTGTTCAATGCACAAACTTCCAACAAACTTCTTGCCTCTCTGGCATTCAATTCCAAGAAACTTCCTCCTGCGGCCGAATCAAGAAACTCTCTCTCCATAACACGCAATCCCTCATAGAAATATTGCAACAAGAGTCCATCGCTAATGCCATGCGACGGACATAAAGAAACTAAGGACTTGAACCTCTTGTAATAATCAAAGAAAGTCTCATCTCCGGCTTGCTTCACACTTGTTATTTGTTTCCTCAGATCCGTTATACGTGAAGCGGGAAAATACTTGAGCAAAAACTCATCCATCATTGAATTCCATGAAACAATGCGACCACTAGGCACCTCAAACAACCACTCCTTCGCTTGATCTTCCAATGAGAACGGAAAAGCCTTCATCTTGAAGTGTTGCAAATCGATCCTTCTCGGACACATAGACTCCGTGGTGAAGTTAAACCATTGTAAGTGCTTGTTGGGATCCTCACTTGGCATTCCATAAAAAGACTTCAACTTGTGGAGGAATCCACTCCTCAATTCAATCTCACCGGTCTTATCGGTTTCCAAAGGAGGGTATGTGATATTAGAAGGTACAACTCCTCCTCCTCCAACAACATGACCGTTTTGTGCTCTTATGGAAGTCATAATCTCTTCCTCTTCTACTGATGGAGAGCTCGGCAAAGATGTGGCTGAGCTCGGTGGTGAAGATGGTTCGGACGGCTCGGATGGTGGTAACGGCACAAACAAAGTGATGGCGAGCTCTTGATTCAAACGTTGCAAACGGCCTTGATGATCTCATGTCCAAATATTAGATTCGGACATGCACTTTTCTGAAATTTGCAACGTTTAAACAAGTTAGAACATCATAAAGAAATAGAATGCAAGAATATACATCATTACAAGCCACGACATTGGCGATTACAAAACATGTTTCAAACAATGGTACACAAACAAGATCAGCAACAAGAACTATACAATCGGCAATGGTAGAGAATAAAAAATGTCCATGATCATGTAATCTCTAAGTCTAGTTTCTTTTAAAAATTTGTTCTAACTCTCGAAGTACGTGGAGCAGAGGAGATAACGGTGCAATGGACTGATACAGCCCCTGGTAGTATCATGCTTTACCCGATATACCTCAAGAGTTCGAACCATACAAATATGTTTTATCTTTTGAAGAAAATAGATCACATATATCAAGTTATCTTCTAGCGTCTAAAGTGAGGTGATGCTTCGGCCCAAGCTATCGACTAGTTCGAGCGTGTTTTACTTTTCAAAGGCGGTGTTGTTAAGATTCACGGAGGGCAAACCCCCTACAGGAACCAGGCAGGACTCGTTGTTGGTCACTACGGGAAGCGAACTCCCTACCGACTCACTCACCGAGAATGAACATCAGTCTGTGGGCCTTGAGATCCAGTTAAACAAACCTGAGAACCATATCAATGAAACTAACTTGCCCCATACTTTGTAAAACAAACTCGGGTCACTAGAGGTCTACAAGTGTTGATCAAAGCCGCCCTCAACCTCATAAAAATGGGTCTGCCAAGTTATCGCTCGTATGCGTGGGGGGGGGGGGGGGGGGGGGGGGCGTATCCCACGTTTCCCAGTCTACATAAAAGACGGATCTAACATGGTATCATTTGTATGAAGGGTTAAGGCTAAGACCAACAAAAGCGGCTTCTCCCTACATGTTACACTTGAGAAACTACAATAAACTCAAACATACATAAAACTATCAACTTCCTAGAAATTAAACTAAGTTATTACAAACATACATTCTTTATACATCATGCAACTTCCGAATTTTAAACTCTACATGCCGAAGCATATTTCTACTTTACAAAATCCCAAACTAAAATTGAAAATCACAACTTTACAACTTTACATCAAAAATTTCCAACAACATTATATACACAACAATCACATAAATCAAACTTTTATAATCCCCGGCAACGGCGTCAAAAATTGACGAGTCGCCTAAGCGAGCATCAAGCAATAATAACCCTACAATCGTTAGTAGTATAGAATAAGTAGGGATCGTTCTAATCTGGGGATTAAGGGTACCTGAAACATGAGATTGTTAACACAAAATATTCACAAACACATATGCACACAATTGTCACACTTATATACATATATACATATTCACACGAAATCAAGGGGGATAAAAGGCTTGGCAGCATAGCTGCCTCTAAATTCCTAAACAAGAAAATAAATTGCGGAAAGTAAATCCTAAGTTACTATATACAAGTTTGGTCGACATCTTTCACACAAAGCACTCCACACTCAACTCTTTAACAAATAAGATTCGCACACAAGAAAGTAAGGAACAAGTATTTAGCATGCTTTGAACTTAAACAAGTTTCGACCTACAAGTAGAACGTTTCCGATTTTTACCTAGTTGAGAGACTTTCTAATGTTTTAAGATCGAGCTTTCACTAGGTGATCCTAAAAGTTATGCTACCGTTATACAACTCGTAACATTGAAGCACAAAAGTCTATAGTCGAAGACAAGCAAACAAGTAAGGTCGTCAATCTTCTTATTTAACATGCAAGTCCTAAGGTTAACCACTCTAGGTGAGCACAACAAATCAAAGTGATCATACGTCTACTTAGTTCATTATAACTCAAGCGAATTAATCCTAATACCTAGATCATGTTCAAAGACAACACTTAGTACCGATTATAAGCCCTCACCTTAGTTCTAACCGGTTTAAATTCTCAACATGCATCAATACCACTGTCCTAATTATCTAAGTGTACTCATCTTACAAGTTTTATATTACAAATTAACATGCAAATTCATTGTTGCCGAAACTTAAACCTAAATCTAAGCATCGAATTCAACAAATCATTAACATACAAATTATAAAACCAATCTCCAATTCGGTTCATACATAGACATATAATCCAAAACCAAAAATACATGCAAGTTTCATAGACAAAACTAAACATAACTACATAAACTTTACTAAACCGAGAGAAGGGAGTGGATCACACTTTTGTAGACACCTTGATGACTTCGACTCGTGTGGATCCGGCGGAAGATGGATGATGTATGGAGGTTGCTCGACAAAGGGCTGTGTCGGCAGACAAAGGTTCCAAGTTTCGGCAGAAACTTGGGTGAAGGTGGAGGTGATTTCGGCTAGGGTTTATGTAGGATCTTTGGGGAGAATTTGGTAGAGCTTTGGCTTTGTGTTTTGGCTTGAGATGTGACACTTTTCTTCATGGTGCTGGCCTCTATTTATAGGAGAAGGGAAAAGCTGATTTGGGAGAGTTTTCCTTGCTCAAAACGGGATAGAAATCTTCAATAAATAAGGTTTCCCAATCCGAGTTAGAATAGGCTTTTCTCTCCTTATTGAACAAAGAAACTCTTGCTTGGTCAGCTTATGATTTCTTCTTGGACGTTGCAAAGCTCTTTGGAATGATTTGGTACGCCTGCAGCCACTTGAAGACATTACCGGAAATTCCTCTCTGCTCGCGAGTACAGACTTTGCTAGTATCGGGTATTGACGAAGCTAATCTGGGTGGCGAGTCTGGTGCTGGCGAGTATAGGCTTCTGGCGGGTAGCGCGAATTATGTACACTGACATGCGAGCGGATATGTGCAAGCTGGCGAGCTAGTGTGCAAGCGGACGTACTTCTGGCGAGCAAGGTTGTTTGGCGAACAAACAAGGGCTTGGCGAGCGAGGTCTGGCGAATGGACATTCTCTCTGAATATTTTGACCTTTGTGTCTTTAGTCGAGCATAACCTTTTGCTCAGTACTCCGATTGATCTGAATTTTTGACACAAAACTCTTTAGCAAGCCAACAAAATGCATACCAAATTTCAGCAAATTTGGAAAAGGATAGATCACAATTCATTCATCTCAGAATCACGAAAACTGCACATTTTGCACTATTTTCAAGAATTCTTAAACTAGGTCATTTTTCTGATTCTACAACATGTTTTATCAAAACTCTACCAAAATGATACTAAACTATATTATGACTCAATCTTAGACAAATAAGGGTTAAACAAAGCATAAACGAGGACAAATACATATTAATATCGTCGCACATTGTGCTTCTATCAGGCTAGTGGGGCGAGTACGTCGGTTACGGACGTGGAGCTACTCACCCCGGTGTAGAGGTGTTGGGAATGGGGGCTTCGTGCGGTCATTGTTAGCCAATGTCAAAGCTTTAGGGCTTGACGGCGGGCTGCCCAGCGGTGTACCGAGCGGTGAGCGTCGGAAGAAGGCCATGGAAATAGTTGTACGAGTGAGTATTCCTTCTTCGCTTCGCCCCCCCCACCCCCCTGCCCTTCCTTTTTTTTCTTCTCTTTTTTTTTTTGTTGTTTTTTTTTTTTGAACTGAACGCTTCTTTTGTGGCCTTCTTTAGGCGGTGCACAGTCTCTATGCTGCCGAAGTGAGTGAGGAAGGTCCGGCCTTAAAGAAGCAGGTAGCGGATCTTACAAGGCACTGAGCCATGCTGGAGGCGGAGCTGGTGAAGGAGAGGGCCCGGGCCAAGGAGCACAGCGAGCGGGAAAAGGCCCGAGTGGCTGCCTAGGATGAGAAAATCAGGGAACTGAAGTCGAAGCTGATCGATGCTGACCAGCGGTCCACTGGTTTGGAGGCCAAGCTTGCTGATTCCTCAAGTCGGGTGAGAGACCTGGAGGCTAGGAATTTGGAGCTGCGAGGTCAAATGGCATCGGTCTGGTAGGGGGTGGAGAAGTTAACCGAATCCGAACGAGAGACCATCGCTGACAAGGCTCTCAGTGAGTTCCTGAAGTCGGTTGAATTTGATGATACGCTGGATGCCGCCCGGGAGAAAGGCATAAACGAGGCGTATATGGAGTGGAGAGAGAAAGGGTGGCTCGATGCCAAGCGGATGGAGGCAGATGTGATGGAGGCAGACTGGTTGGAACAAGAGCGGTCTCTGAAGGCCGGTGGCTCAGGAACCGTCAGTGCCCGTGAGGCCGAATAATTTGTCGCCCCCCTTTTTTGTTGTTGTTGTTTTTTTTTTTTTGAACATACACATTTTTCGTACTGATTGTATTGGAGAAAACTAGTAATCACCCATGGTGTTGTGCCTGATAGTAATTGGGTTGCCGTACTAACTGCTTTGGAATAGTGTCTTTTATTGAAATTAAGAGCACTGGAAGGAAAACAATACGGTCCGGTTAAACCGCTGAGGTATGATTCACTTAGGGTAGTACTAGAGGTGCTGGATGTTCCACGGTCGGGTGGAATAGACTCCATCGGTGTCTATGATGTGGAAGGTCACTGGTCCTACGACCGCTGTGATTTGGTAGGGCCCTTCCCATGTTATCTCCAAGGCCAGCACCTTTCTTTGTACTTTCTTCATCTCCCAATTGTCCACTTGTAATTTTCTCTCCCGGACCTTACTGTTGTAGTAGTGGGCCACTCGCTGCTTATACGTCTGATTTCGTAGGTGCACTTGGTCGCACCGCTCCTCGATAAGATCTAGGTTAAGCTGTATGCCCTCGACATTTATTTCAGCTTCATAATTCTCCACCCTACCGGTGGGTATCTCGATCTCAATAGGCAGTACCACCTCGGTTCCGAATGGCATACAGAACGAGGTTTCTGCTGTTGCCTCTGTTGCCATTGTGCGGATTGCCCACAGGACCGCCCGCAGCTCCTTAGCCCACAAGCTTTTTTTGTCGTCTAGCTTCTTTTTGAGGAGTGTTTTGATGATCTTGTTAACCGCTTTAACCTGACCGTTGGTTTGCGGGTGGGCTACTGAAGCGAAAAACATCTGGGTTCCCAAAGAGGCCGTTTACTCGATGAGATCAGTATTATTGAACTGTGTGCCGTTGTCCGTTGCAATAGTCTGCGAGACACTAAACCGGCAATAAATGTTTTTCTACAAGAACTTCTTCACTCTTTCCTCCGTTATCTTGAGTAGGGGCTCTGCCTCGACCCACTTAGTTTCGTAATCAACGACCACGATAGCGTATTTGAACTGGCCTACAGCCCCTACAGCTGTCGGGAATGGCCCAATTATATCCAGTCCCCACTGCGCGAATGGCCATGGTGCCAACAAGATTTAGAGGGCAATCGCTGGGGCATGTGGTACGGTGGCGTACATATGGCATTTGTGGCAACCGCCTGATATTTTCCTTAAAGTAGCCGCCATGTCTGGCCAAAAGTATCCCGCCCGGAGCATTTTATGTGACAAGGATTGGGCACCGGAATGGTTACCGCAGACTCCTTCATGTATTTCTCGCATGATGGCCTGACCGGCCTCTTTTTTAACGAACCTTAAGTGGGGAAAACTATGGCCTCTGCGATACAGCTTGCCGCCCAGTACGCTGTATCTGGCGCACCTGAGGTGCAGTCTCCTGGCCTCCACTTTGTCCTCCGGGCTGACCTTGTCGGTTAGATACTTTCGGATCGGGTCCATCCAACTAGGAGGTGCCTCCTCTATGGCGAAAATCTCAGAGATAGATTTGCTGATGCTTGGCTTCTCTAGGGTTTCAACTCTGGTGCTGCGGTACTCTGATGGATAGTTTCCGGTAGCCAGCCTGGCCAGAGCATCCGCATGCCTATTCTCCTCCCGGGGGATGTGCCGAATGGTTCCATCATGGCCTTGGCCTATGCCTGGTATGAGGCCATCTGCGGCTCCTTCGCCTCAAACACCCCTTTTACTTGGTTGACTACCAAGTTTGAATCACTGCACACCTCCATGGATGGGATCCCCATTTCTTTGGCTAACTGCAGGCCAACTATTAGCACTTCGTATTCGGCGGCATTGTTGGAGGTGTTGAACATAAACCGCATAGCGTATGATGTCAGCACTGCTCCGTTTATTCGTGACAGAGCCATCGACATAAAGCTTCCAACCGCTGGGCAATCCTAGCTCCACCTTCACTATGACATCCGGTTGGCTGCTTTCCGCGGGGTTCAGATGTTGTTCCTTCATAGGCATGAGTTCACATATGAAATCTGCAGTGGCCTGTCCTTTGATGGTCGTCCGGGGGGTATACGTTATATCGAATTCACCTAATTCCACCGCCAAGCGGACCAGCCTGCCACTGGTTTCGGGTTTTTGTAGGATCTGCCTTAAAGGGTGATTGGTGTATAAAGTGATGGAGTGAGCTTGGAAGTAGTGCCAGAGCTTCCTGGCAGTAACGATCAGTGCCAGAGCTAGCTTTTCGATGTCTGGGTATCAGTTTTCAGCCCCGGTGAACCCTTTGCCCACGTAATACACCGGGAGCTCCAGCGTGTCTTCCTTCCTGATGAGAGCTGCACTTATAGCCGTGTCCGACGAAGCTATTTAGAGGTACGACATTTCTCCTGGTACTGGCTTGGATAAAAGCGGAACCGCTGATAGATATGCCTTGATAGATTGGAATGCCGCTTCGTGCTCTGCGACCCAATGGATCTTTTTGAACTGTTGGGCCTTGAGCAGTTTGAAGAACGGGGTACATTTGTCAGTGAGGCGAGAGATAAATCTGGCTAACGCAGCTAACCGGCCGGTGAGGGTCTGGACCTGGTTCCGTTCCTCCGGGGTCTCCTTTTCTAGGATCGCCTGGACCTTGAGTGGGTTAGCTTCGATCCCCCGCTGGCTAATGACATGACCTAGGAACAACCCTTCCGAAATCCCAAATATACACTTCTTTGGGTTCAGACGCATCCCATACTTTAGCATCTTACCGATCACCACTGCCAAGTCTCGTATGTGGGCACTGGCGGTTAAACTTTTGACCAACATGTTGTCCACGTAGACTTCCACCGTTTTTCCCATCTCCTGTTCCAACATACGGTTAACTACCCGTTGGCACGTGGCGCCAGCGTTCTTCAACCTGTAAGGCATCCTTTTGTAGCAGTATAGGCCCAGGTCGGTCGTGAATGAAGTGTGCTCTTCATCGGTCGGACTCATTCGTATCTGGTTGTATACGTCGTAAGCATCCATGAAGCTTAGCAGCTTAAGCCCGGAGGTTGAGTCTACCAGCTGGTCTATCCGAAGGAGCGGGAAGCTGTCCTTCGGACAAGCCCGATTGGGGTTGGTGAAGTCTACGTACATGCGCCACTGGTCGGTTTCCTTCTTCGGAACCATAACTACGTTGGCGAACCATCGGGGATACTCGACATCACGAATGAAGTCTATTCCCCTCAATTTTTGCACCTCCTCCCTGATCGCCTCAAACTTTGCCGGGTTGAAGGGTCTCCTCTTCTGCCGCACCGGGATACTACCGGGCAGGATGTTTAATTCGTGTGTTGCTATTTCTGGAGATATGCCAGGCATGTCCTCATAGGACCACGCGAACAACGAACTGTTCTTTCAGAGGAAAGTGATGAGATCTTTCCTGACATCCGGTGACAGTTTTGTTCCTATTACCACTATTTGCCCCGGGTGGAGCTCTGAGATGGAAATTTCTTCAGTTCTCTCCACCGCTGAAGGGCGCTTTGGCTTCTCCTCGTCGGAATCGGTGCCGTCCCGGGGGTCGATGCTGGGATCCGGTGACAGTGCCTGCTGGGCTGCCGCAAAGACTTCGGTTTGCCTTCTACCGCAGGTAACAGCCTCGGCGTAGTACCTTCGGGCGACCTGTTGGTCTCCGCAAATGGTGATGAACCTGGTGGGAGATGGCATTTTTAGCATCAACATGTGGCCAGCTATAAAAGTCTTCAGCCTCCACAACCCCGGCCTGCCGATTATGCCGTTGTATGAGGACAAACAGTCCACTACAATGAACTCGAGGTGCTCCTTTCTTGTCCTATCCCCCTGGCTGAAACAGCGGAAAATAATCTGAACCCAACGGCTGGACTACTTCCTCAAAGAAGCTTATTAATGACTCATTATCCTGGGTCAACTTGTCCCTCCCTCGGTTCAGTCCCTTGTAAGCGTCCCGGAACATTACATTGACTGATGCTCCGGTGTCGATTAGCATCTGGCTGGTCATCCAGTGGTCTATCTGGACGGTGATTAGGAAGGGATCGTTGTGCGGTTGAATCAGATCCTCCGGCTCTTCCTCCTCATAGAACGTGACCGACCTCCACCCGGTCTTAGCGGTTTTGCCGCTCCCACTTCCGAAGGTATACATCTCCTTTCCCCTGATCGACCTGAGGCACCTTTTCTTCGAATTCCTGGTGAGTCGGTCAATGTGCGCCCCGCCGTGGATTACATTTATGCTCCCGTGCACCTCGATCCGCCTACGGATTCAGATGCCTCCTTGCCGCCGGCGGGGGGATGGCATCCCTGTTTTCATTAAAAATCCTCTCGTAGGAGGAAGTCAGTGCGGTCGACTTTTCGCGCTGCTCTTCTGGCATAATAGCCAAGGCTCGCTCGCACTGCCCCGCTGGCATAATGGCTAGCGGTCGCTCGGGCCGGTCAGCTGGCAAAATAGCTAGCAGTCGCTCGCGCCGCTCCAGACAGTAATGTGCGGTCTTGTTGTCTTCCGTCGAGATCCTGATATTGTCCCTAAGGGGTTGTTGACTGGCCCAGTTCTGGGCTTCTCTAGCGGGCGAGGTCCTGGGCCTCGCTGCCAGGTCTTACTCTCTTGCCGAGTTGGTAACGGATCATCTTGTCTCCTCTTAGGCAGCCGACTCCAGTAGGTGTCGTGCTCTGCCTGGGCATGTCTGACGACCATGGTCATCAACTTGTCGTACCCCTGCGGCCTCTTTATCCGCACAGCATAGGAGAATTCCTCGGGTCTCAGCCCCTGGTTGAATGCTGTCTAGGCAATTCCTTTATCGAGGTTCCTTACCCCCTGCCGTGGCGGTCTGCCATTGGTTAACGAACGCCCGCAGTCCCTCGTCATCTGCCTGTATCCAGTCAAAGAGGTCCATCGACGCTTGAGCCCCCTTGGCCCTGAGGATGAACCGGCTAACAAATTTATCTGCCAGCCGTTCGAATGACTATCGAGTTCGCCGGCAACTCGTAGAACTATCCCAACGCCTCCCCCGAGAGTGTCTCTTGGAATATGTTGCAGCGGGTGGCGTCAGAATAGCCTTTGGCGCTCGTCTGCAGACTGTAAAGCTATTCAAAGAATTGCAAATTGTAGATGTACATAACTCAATTCAGCAGATGAATAACAATGAAGACTTTATAATATAATTTGTTCAATTGATCACATCATAACTAGATTATAAAACAGTAATACATACTAACTGGTAATGATACTGATATTTCTTTCAGCATTTACATAGAGTCTTCCATTCCCATGTTTGCTGCATGTTTGACAAAATCACTCACTGGTAAAGCTTTTGGCAATGGATCAGCCAATTGTTGTCTTGTTCCTATCTTCACAACATCAATTTCTCCATTTCTCACACTTTCCCCCACTGAAAAATATTTAACATCTATATTCATGGAGCCTAAAGACCTTTTGTTATTCTTTGAGAAAAAGACAGCTGATGCATTGTCACAGTAAATCACCATAGGTCTTTCAACAGTGTTTATCAACTTCAAGTGTGAAATAAAATTTCTCAACCACAATGCACGTTCAGTAGCACTAAATATAGCAATGTATTCAGCCTGAAAGGTTGATGTTGCTGTCAAGGTCTGTTTTTCAGTCTTCCATGAGATGGCTCCACCTGCCAACATAAATATATGACCAGATGTCGACTTCAAATCATCCATATCTGACTTGTAGGATGCATCAGTGTAGGCCTTTACTTCAAACCCTTGCTCTTCTAATTTTCTGTAAGTCAACATATAATTCTTTGTCTTCTTCAAATACCTCAGCACTTTCTTGCCTGCTACCTAGTGAGCATGCCCAGCATTTGATTGGAACGTTGAAAGCATGTTTACTGCGAATGAGATGTCTGGTCTTGTACAAATTTATGCATACATCAAGCTCCCCACCAATCTTGCATAAGGCACATTATTCATGCTTTTGGGTTCCAAAATATTTTTAGGACACTGTCCTTTACGCAACCTATCTCGTTTTGATATTGGTGCATCCCCAGAACTACAACCCTGCATTCCAAACCTTTGTAGTATCTTATCCACATAATTTTTCTGTGACAACCCCAATGCTTGCTGCTTTCTGTTTCTCGTAATCTCAATGCCTATCACATAGTGTGCTTCTCCCATGTCCTTCATATCAAGCTGACTCAAAAGGAAAGCTTTTGTTTCTTTCAGCAAACAAATATTGCTTCTTGCAAATAGAATGTCATCAACATATAAAATAAGCAAAATAAAATTGCTCCCACTGGTCTTAAGATAAATGCACTCATCTAATTTATTTTCCAGGAAACCAAATTGAGTGATTACCTCATCAAACTTAAGATACCATCGTCTTGAAGCCTGCTTAAGACCATATATTGATTTCTGTAACTTCCATACTTTTCCTTCGTCTTCTACAAAACCATCTGGCTGTAACTTATAAATTTTTCAAATAAATCACCATTCAAGAATGCTGTCTTCACATCCATGTGGTGCAATTCAAGGCCAAGGTGAGGAACTAGAGCCATAATTATCCTCAATCCATCTTTGGTTGAGACTGGAGAGAGTCTCATTGTAATCGATTCCTTCCTTTTGATTATAGCCTTTAGCCACTAGCCTTGCTTTATATCTTTCAATTTTCCCTTCTGCATCCCTCTTGGTCTTGAATACCCACTTAAACCAATATGTTTTGATCTACTTGGTTTACCAACTAATGTCCATACACCATTCTTAGACATACTAAGTAATTCATCTTCCATAGCATCTCTCCACTTTTGACAATTTACTGATTTCATTACTTCTGCAACTGTGTTAGGATCATCTGCATCACCAATGTCAGTATCTTCCTCAGTCAAGTACACCTGATAGTCATCTGGAATGGCTGATTGTCTGACCCTTGTTGATTTTCTCAAAACTACTGGTTGTGGTACTGCATTATCATTTATTTGCTGCTCATTTGGGACTTGTACTCCATTGTCAACTTGTATTTCATTGTGATCATTTTCTGCCTCATTTTCTTGTGTTTCCACGTCTATGATTTGTTGAACAGTTTGAATGACATTTAATTCCACATTATTATCTCTGATGGAATTTTGGTCTGGAACTGCTAAGTCACGACAATCTTGATACACAAGCCACTCTTTTATATTCTCTTTTGGTGATGTTTCCATGTCCACTAATACATCATCTCCAACATTCTTATCAAAAATTTCATCATAAAATATTGCTCTATGATATTCCACGATTCTATTGTTTCTTTTTGGACAATAGAACTGGAACCCCTTTGATTTCTCACAGTAGCCAACAGTTCTTTTGGAGGAAAGTGATGATATCTTTCGTGACATCCGGTGACCGTTTTGTTCTTATTACCACTGTTCACCCTGGGTGGAGCTCTGAGATGGAAATTTCTTCAGTTCTCTCCACTGCTGAAGGGCGCTTTGACTTCTTCTCGTCGGAATCGGTGCCGTTCCGGGGGTCGATGCTGGGATCCGGCGACAGTGCCTGCTGGGCTGCCGCAAATGACCTCGGCTTGCCTTCTACCGCAGGTAACGGCCTCGACGTAGTACCTTCGGGCGACCTGTTGGTCTCCGCGAATGGTGATGAACCTGGTGGGAGACGGCATTTTTAGCATCAACATGTGACCAGCTATAAATGACTTCAGCCTCCACAACCCCAGCCTGTCGACTATGCCGTTGTATGAGGACAAACAGTCCACTACAATGAACTCGAGGTGCTCCTTTCTTGTCCTATCCCCCTGGCCGAAAATCAGCGGTAAATAATCCGAACCCAACGGCTGGACTACTTCCTCGGAGAAGCTTATTAATGACTCATTATCCTGGGTCAACTTGTCCCTCCCTCGGTTCAGTCCCTCGGTTCAGTCCCTTGTAAGCGTCCCGGAACATTACATTGACTGATGCCCCGGTGTCGATCAGCATCGGGCTAGTCATCCAGTGGTCTATCTGGACGGTGATGAGGAAGTGATTGTTGTGCGGTTGAATCAGATCCTCTGGCTCTTCCTCCTAATAGAACGTGACCGACCTCCACCCTGTCTTAGCGGCTTGGGCGCTCCCACTTTCGAAGGCATACAACTCCTTTCCCCTAATCGACCTGAGGCACCTTTTCTTCGAATTCCCGGTGAGTCGGTCAATGTGCGCCCCGCCGTGGATTACATTTATGCTCCCGTGCACCTCGATCCGCCCAGAGATTCGAGTTTGTATAGTTCCCACACTCCGGGCTTCCTGTCTATACTGCTGTAACTTCCCAGCCCGGATTTGCCCGTCCACCGCCGCTCTTAGGGCATGGCAGTCATTAGTCTGGGAGGATGTCTCGTTATGGTAGGAGCAATATTTGCCAGACTGACCCCGGGTAAGCTTTCCCTTCGGATGCCTCCTTGCCGCCGGCGGGGGGATGGCATCCCTGTTTTCATTAAAAATCCTCTCGTAGGAGGAAGTCAGTGAGATCCTGATGTTGTCCCTAAGGGGTCGTTGACTGCCCCAGTTCTTGGCTTCTCTAGTGGGCGAGCTCCTCTGTCCTCGGCCTCGCTACCAGGTCTTACTCTCTTGCTGAGTTGGTAACGGATCATCTTGTCTCCTCTTTGGCAGCCGACTCCCGTAGGTGTCGTGCTCTGCCTGGGCATGTCTGACGACCATGGTCATCAACTCGTCGTACTCCTGCGGCCTCTGTATCGGAACAGCGTAGGAGAATTCCCCGGGTCTCATCCCCTGCTTAAATGCCATCTCGGCAATTCCTTTATCGAGGTTCCTTACCCCTGCCGTGGCGGTCTGCCATCGGTTAACGAACGCCCGCAGTCCCTTGTCGGTCTCCAACAGTGTGGTGTTCACCGCTTCCATCTTCTGGTACCGGGCTTCCGCCCTAATTCGGTCATGATTGCCCCCTTCTCGCAACCGCGTGACTTCCGCTTTCATCCTTTCTATATCTCCCGCCATGTCGCCCTGGTCGGAGTCCGCGGTAGTCCCCGAATCTCCACGAATGAAGGCTTCATTTAAAAAGGGGACCCAAGCTCGGCGCACTTCTCCTGGTCTTCGGTTTCTGGCTCCGATCTTCCGGCCATACCTGTTCGAACGTGACTTTTATGTAAAAACCCTTCCCACAGACGACGCCAGTTGTTTCTGTCTGAATTCGTAAACTCACAGATACCGGTTGAACTTGGTGTGATTCCTGCCTGCAAATCCTGCTAACTAAGGGAATACCGGGCGGGGCTGGCCTATTCCGCTCCGATGCCTAAGTCAGTATAGTTGGAATAAACTGGTAACTTAGGCGGGAATGAATAGTTGAAGTATTGATTACCTATTAATGAGGGTAGTTGGGACTCATATATAGGCTGCCAGGCATGAGGGTTGGCCTCACCCTTCGATGTGGGACTGGCCCCACTTTCGGCTCATATTGCTGGACTGTTTCGGCCCCTGTTTGGGGAGTTGTTATCCCCAGTTCGCGGGCCCTGGCCACAAGTAAGACCTGCCCGGGCGCGGGACCAGGTGTCCATGCTACGCTCCCGGGCCCTAGGCCGGGTCCAGGAGTCCTGGCTGTGGGTCTGGGGGCCTAGGTAGCCCCTCTATGGCTACTGTCAACATGAACCATGCTCATACATTTAGCAAGTATAGAATGAAAGCATGCAATGCTTGATGTTTTGAGAGTGCATGATATATGTCTTCGGTGTTATTGGTTTACCCGTTGGAATGCCTTAGCCGTTATAATTGGCTTACCCTTTCCAGGTGTTCTACCTGAGCCAATCACACACATGAAAGACTATGTTGCTATGTAGAGACAAGCTAACAATTACCGGTATAGCAGGTAATCATGCACACACACTTATTGCATGTGTAATGTACCAATATACCCAAAGTAATCATATGGAGATATAACGATATGAGAGGTGGTACTTATCTTTGGAGAAAGCTGCCGAGTGTTTTGAATAGCCTGCGAGAATGATTCCCGGGTTGCCCGGTGATTACCTAAGGGAGCAAAGAACAGCTTAGGTGTCCAAAGGAGATTGGTGGGTGTCCAGAGAAGATTTGCTCCAATCCAACCCGTGTTGATCTGCTGACCCACACCAGGCCCAACCCGCTGACCCGATGGGCCCGTTGACTTTTTTGAACTTCTTTCCTTCTCTTTCTTTCCCGCTCATTTTCTCTTCGTCTTTCTTCCTGCTTTCTTTTCTTCTGGTTTTCCTTCTCTTATGTTTGCTCTTCTCTCCTTCTAGTTTCTTTTTCTGGTTTTTTTTTCTTTTCTTTCTGGCTGCTCTTTCTTTTCCTCTACTCTTTCTTTTTCTCTTCGTCTTTCTTCTTTCTCTCTTCTTTTTCTTTCTTTTTATTTCTTTCTTTCTCTCTATTTTTTTGTTTACCCTTTGCAGGTGCCCACCGCATGGACCCAAAGACGCTTCGGGTTCGATCCGTACCATGGCTTCCGGTGGTGTTGAGGCTCTGTGTCCGTCGACCGGGAGACAACCGCTCGGTAGCTGGAGGAGGCGAGCCGCTGAGACCCAGAGGAGTTGACATCGGTGCTGGAGTGGAGCTGGAGCAGCGGGAGGAGGGTTGCGTGACCCGGTTAGGGCTGAGAACCGGAGCTTCTGCATGGCGCGAGCCTGAGAACCGGAGACTCTGCATGACTCCGCTGCGGGAGGCGCCTCTCGGCTTAGGACACCGGGAGGCAACACTGTCAGGCTACTAGTGCTTCGGCCTGCCGGGCACTGCGAGGCACGAGCCTTCGCTCCCTGGGGCTGGCATGCACCGGAGGCGTCGCGCGTATGTCCAGTTGCAGGTCTCTCTCTTTCCTCTCTGTTTTCCTTTTCTTTCTACTCGTCTCTTTCTGGCTTTCCCTCCTGTCTCGTCTGTTCGGTCTCTTTCCTTCTTCTCGTCCGGTTTATCTCTTCCCCTCTCCTCTCGTCTCATGCCCGGAGTGGAGGATGACCGCCCGGAGAGAGAAAACCGATCGGTTTGGAGAGGGAGACGGGCTATCGATTAGACCCGTAGATGAAGCCAACGGCACCCGGAGGGTAGGACGATCGGCTCCGGAGAACAAGGCCATCGATTCCGGAGTGGAGCTTGCTGGTCCCGATGTGACGAAAGCCGGGCCGGTGGAGTACTTGCAGAGGCATTGGTGCAGGGGTGAGGATCCAGGGTGCCCAGAGAAGATCTCCGGGTGAAATCGCCGCTGGTTCCTGCTGACCAGTTTGACCGGATGCATGCTGGCCCGTTGACTTGGGTGTTGGGCCTGGGGGTGACCCGCTGCCTGAACCCGTGCTGGGCTGCTGACCTTGGCTGGGTTGCCTGCTGGCCAGGACAGAAACTGTTGGCCTGTTGATTATTTGGACTTGCTCTCCGGGCAGTCTGCTGGTGGAGAAACATAACCTTTTGTAACTCTTCTCACAGACGGCGCCTATTGTTTCTGCTTTAACCTGGAGGGCTAAACTAGAAGCATAATAAATATATAATAACACGGGGGTTTATAGTGGTTCGCCATGCCATCGGTGGGCATGACTATGTCCACTTAGAATGTACTATAGCCAGCTAATAAGCCTTTGCGGTGGTATTACAAGTGTGGAATGCCCAGTTGCCAGTTATCAGATTCTAAGGGGGAAGCCTTCTTTTTATAACTAAGGAAGACCCCCTCCTACACCATGTTTCCAATGTGGGATGGAGGTACATTATTCTTACTCACGAAGCTACTTGAGGAGCCCGAAGGCATGTCTTCCTGATGCGGCACCGGTGATCTTCCACAATGGAGATGCAGCTGAGGTGTCAGGCTTCCAGATGTATGCCAGAGTCGGGACCCACCGCGCCGGTTGCACGGTCTACGAGGTCACCTGATATGCTTGGCGGTGCACTATATATATCTCCAACAGATAGTTACTTAGATAGTTAGTAAGATAGTTTCTAAGATTATAGTTAGTAAGATAGTTAGTTTGATAGTTAGTAAGATAGTATTTTTTGGAAGCAGAATTTTCTCTGAAGTCTATTCAATTACGAACCATTTTATCACTGTAAGATAATATCAAACATTTGTAGATACTGAAAAATGAAACTAGATATGATGAATTACTCTAAGGATGTCCAATTCAGGCCCTTCTAATGCATCAAAGTATCGTTGTGCAGGTAAAGGATCAACTTGATCTGTACATGGCAAGTCTAAATCTCCCAAGGAAACATAAGTTGGGCTCTCAGATAATCCATAATGTTATCATAAATTTCCTGGAATTTTGCTAAGTCGTTCGGTCCTTGAAAACTTGAAATCATTGAACATATACAGACTCGGGCGTCGACTGAGCTGCCTGTACTCAAACTACCGTAACTCTCTCCACATATATCGGAATCACAAACCGTAAAATTCTACAGAAAGTAGACAGAGAGAGCTTTCCGTTGATATATGCCTCATTTGAACAAGTACAGTTTATTCCTCAAAGTTGACTGTGCAAAGGTTGCTCCAGGTTTCAGCTTTGTGAATTTCCCTTCAATCCTTTTTCCTCTTGTTTTGCTTATTTTTCTCATCTTTGCCCTTCATACCTATAAGACAATAAACCAAGTAAATGAACCAAAAACAAGGAGAACTATGGAGAGTTCATTAAACCAACGGAAAGCTTATGAATCCTTCGAACTGGAAACTACATCCCAGTATACAATATAAACAAAGGACACAGGTTAAAATAAACCCAAAACAACTATAGACCAATAACATCAGCATCCAATACAACAAATACATTTTTAAAGGCTCGGCGACATAAAGACTATGAACCAGCTGGCACAGATATACTAAAGGAACATTAGCTCGTACCACAAAGGGGAAAGGAAGCCCAGAAAACACACTTACCCGAAGAGCTAATTCCACGGGCTTCGTCCTGCTCTCGTCTGGCTGCCCAGTTTCAGGGCCCTCCCGATCAAGTCCCAAGGTTTCAATGGTAGATGCCACGAACCTACCAAAACCACCACTACCGGAACTACGATCGGCTTCCGGCCCCCGACTCCTTCGGCTGCCGGTCTCCCCGACCGGAACTAATGCTGACCCCCCACCAGCCGAGCTTGACGCCCCGGCATCAAACGTCCTCGCCCTCTTCGCTGGGGCTTCACCACGATCGCTTCTGCGCTGCCCAGGCATCTCCGCTGCCTCTTTCTCCCGCGCGGTCTGTACCCCATCGGCCGTGCTAGATGTTCCGAACCCGGTAGGCCCACCGACCTTACTTCCCGGATAACGAGTGGGGCATTATCCTCATCGCCCAGCCGCCTGCCGTAGTGGGAGTCCGGAAACATGAGCGGCACAGGCCTGTCATGCACCGTGCACTCTAGGGTGACCGGATCTACAACGGTTTTCGAAGCCAACTCCCCCATCTCCATCAACCTCGGGGCCACAAGCTCCTCATTTGGTTCGACGGTCTCCTCGCTCCGAACAGCCAGCCGGGGGGCATTAGCTGCAAAGCGATAAACCGAGCGGTCAGAATAAAAGCGACCCTGCAAAACAAGTGCAAGGTACCTTACCAGGTTTTCTCCCCATCTCGCATATCTCCAGCACATTCCACCGGATGAAATTGTAGGAGCTCCGGCCCACAACGTCCCAGCACACAAAAAGTCGGGCTAGCCGTTGCCTCTCTAAGTCCACCAACCGGTACGACTGATCTCCGATCGATTGATAAGCCCCGGGCACCTGAAAGTTCCTTGAACTACACTGCCACCTGCCCCCGGCCATCACAACCGACCTCCTCCATGCATTCGAAACCGAAGACGGCAGGTGAGTGATGGCAAGATCGAAGTCACGCGCGGCAAAGTTAACACAACCGCAGGCCTGGGCCTTTTTGGAGTAAGAACCTTGTATAGCGCCCGGAACTCATTCATCGTGGGCCAGTCCATATTGCTCAGGCTGAATAGGCACCCGAGGCCAAGCAACTGCCTCCACTGGTTGCTAGGCAGCTGAGCTGGGGACAGATTTATATTGCTCATCATAAACTGGACAAACTTCGGCAGTGGCAGAGATAGTCCGTGCCGAAATTGATCATCAAAAACGGCAACCCAACCCGGCTCCGGGTTGCAAGCCAGTTCCCCGGGATACAGGCCTCGAAGCTTAATGGAGGAATCAATGTCCCACTTCGCCCGAAAGTCCCTTATCTCTCTCTCGGACATGCTTCTGGTGGGCTTGTCGCAGAAAATCACCCTATCGCCATCCAGTAGCTCATACCTCAACGCACGGCCGGAACCGACAGGATTCGCCGATCTCCCAGATGCCATAAAGCCTGAATAACGGAAGCTAGTGCTGTAGCAAAATAGCAACACAGACAAACGGCAGGCAAAGGGCAAGGAGCAGCAAGATACGGCAGAAGGAGAGCAGAAGAACTGATAAATAGGGCAACCATAAAAGAGAGGCAACCCCAGCCGCAGATTCCCTTCATCTCAGACCGTTCCTTACCGACACGTGTCCTAGCATCGATAAAGGTTCCCATGCCATCATAATTGATGGGACTGATGGACTCTCCCCTTCATCGCATGTTGATGTGAGCCGAAGCTCGCACGCAATAATAAACCCTACAAAAGATCGTTAGTAGTATAAGCAAGTAGGGATCGTTCTAGGCCGGGGATTAAGGGTACCTGAGATATGAAATTGTTAGACACAGACATATTTACATCTATACAAAAACGTCACATATTGGGGGGATATGGATGATTCGGCAGCAATGCTGCCCTATCACTAGGTACGGCAATTCAAAAACGTCAAAATAAATCCTAGGTCTAATATGTACAGGTGATCATCATCTTTCGCAAAACATTTAGCACATAGACTCTTTAACGAATAAATTCACATGCAAGAAAGTAAGGAACAAGTATCAACATGCTCAAGTTCAAAATTAGTTCCAACTACAACTTAGTTGTAAGACCTCTCAAGTTTTAAGACCGAACTTTTGGTTATGGGCCCTAAAGTTATGTTAATCCTTTTGAGATTTAACAATTGTGCGCAATGATCTAAATTGGAGACATGCAAAACAAGCAAGGTTGTCAATCATCTTATTTTAACATGTAAGAAATCCAAAGTATTATACCCTAGGTGAGCAAAACAAATCAAAGCAACCTTTTGAGTATCTAGCCATATTTGTTATTACTCGGGTTTGATGAAACCTAACATCTAGATTTACATGCTACAAGCCAATACTAATGTTTCGGTTTTTAAGTCCCACTCCTTAGATTTCTAACCAATTTTGAACCTAAAACATGCATCTATACCACTGTCCTAATTATCTAACATACGAATTTACAAGTTACATATTACAAATTAGCATACAAAATCATTGTTCTTGTCGAAACCTAAACATAAATCTAAGCATCGATTTAAACAAGTCTTTAACATATAATTTATAAAACCAAAATCGGTTTACACATAGACATATAAACCAACACCAAACATACAAGAATGTTTCATAGACAAAATCAAACATAACTAGACAAAAAGTACTAAACCGAAGAAGGGAGTGGATCACACTTTGAGACACCTTGAGAGCTTCTTTTGGTGTGGATCCGGTGCTGTGTAGGTGAAGGGATGAGGCTGCACGGCTAAGGAGGCTCGGCAGGGGATTTTCCAAGTTTCGGCAGAAACTTGGTTGGTGGTGGATGGTGGTTTCGGGTTTAGGTTTTTGTCTAGGAAGTTTGGGGAATTTTTGGTAGAGTTTCGGCCTTGTGTTTAGCTTGAGATGAGATGCTTTTTCAGAATGAAAAGTGGGGGTATATATAGAGGATAGGGAGAGAGGCTGCCGGCAGTCCCTTAAGCCAAAAGGAATTCAGAAAACCTAGTTCAATAAGGTTTTGCAACCTTCCTTTCTTAATCCAATTAGGTTTTCTTTTCTGAATTTTTTCTTCAAGGCTTGGGCTTCACATCTTCATGGACTTCTTGTATGATCTTGGACTTCATTTGACATGTCTTGGTCCATCGAAAAATACCCCAATTGCCAGCAGCACACAAAGGCATACAATCTGCCTCTATTCGGCAGCTTCTCCTAGTGTGACTAGGAGAACGTCTTTCTTCAAGTTTTTCTTCAATGCCATGGCCTAGTGTCTTCCTCTTCCCTTCATAAAGCTTGGACCATCTTCACATATGCATTTGTACACCATTTGGTCCATCAAAAACAGAAAACACAAAAAGGGGGCAGTAGGTTCCTGAAATCGGCAGATTTGACCTTGTTGCAGTAATTCCGGCATATCTCCATCCGTGGAGCTCCGATTGATGCGATTCCAAGTCTCAGATAAACTAGACACATATGGCCATCTCCCCATAAAACAGTTTGATAAAAATCCTTGTGAATCGACGGGAATAATTTATCGAAGTTGGGACACAGTCCCAGGAAAATCCTGGAAGTCCCTGGATTGGAATGCTCGGACTGCCGTTTTGCAGCCAACTTTTGGGTGACTTCCCGAACTCCGATTGATCTGAAATTTTAACACAACATTCCTCAGCATATGAATATTAAGCACGCCAAATTTCATAGAATTTGGACAAGGATAGATCATAGTTTCATTCATCTCAAAATCACGAAAAATACATATTTTACACTATTTTCCAGATTTCTCAAACTTGGTCATTTTTCGGATTCTTAACCATTTTTCACAAAACTCTACCAAAATTGACACTAACTACATTATGACTCAATCTTAGACAAATAAGGGTTAAACAAAGCATAAACGAGGGCATAAGCATATAATATCGTCGCACATTGTGCTCCTATCAACTACCCCACACTTATCCTTTGCTAGTCCCTTAGCAAACTAAATTAAACTAGACTCTAAACAAACTATTGCCCCTAACAATTTGTCTCAGGCTCGTATGTACACATAGCTTTTAAGTTAATTGCATGAGAATGCTAAGCACGAAAATTCCAAGTTTCATGAACATGTGACATCAATATAAACATATAAGAGCAAAAAGGTAAGCATGTAAGCATGTTAAAAGCTAATTCAAATCACCTCACTAGGCATACTCTCTTCTTTTCTCTCGAAGCATGGTTATTCACACATAAGTATATGCAAGCGAAAGATCATGAATTACAAAGAGTAACTTGCATATGTCAAAGAAACGAAAGCACTTTGTGAAATTTTTATGGAGAAACCTCATATGACAACTATATGCACCAATGAACCAAAACCATAAGCTTACTCTTGAGATAATCTCCACAAATCAAGTTTAACCATCTTAAGAATCATGAAAAAGATCAATAAAAGGGTTGTAATGGGGCTAGGCTAAGAGGTATTCGATATTTGGATAAGGAGGCTCAAAACGTCACTAAGGCCTTTAGCAAAGCTCGATCTCCTTATGTCTTCTCGCCGAAAGGGTCAAATTTTATCTTGTTGGACCCATACTTCACTCTTTTCCTCCCATAACATTACAACAATAATCTAGACAATAGCCATGCACAAAATTTTTCTTTTCTATTGCCTATGCCGTACCCTTCTTTTTCTTCTTTTTCTCACGGCTCTTTTTTTTTTTTTATTTTTTTTTTTTTTCGAGCCAATTATTTTTTTCTTTTTCTAGGTACGGCATGCATACATTTTACATACAAATTCATGGCTAAGTCTACCCCACACTTATTCTTCTTCATCACACACGCGAAAACGCTTTCAAAAATCAAGCTTTGCCGGAACACACAGTAAAGGCATCACTATACTAAGTTCATGGAAAGTGTTTAAGGGTGATGAAAGAAAAGGCTAATTGTAGGCTCAAAGGGGGTTTACTAAGGTGTCCCACGACGGGCTCCAATAGGGCACGTGCTTTATTTGGTAATGGTGGTAAACCTAAATGATCTTTATTCAATCATATTCAAAATCAAGGTATTTCATGATTAAAAACGTTTTGAAAATCATCAAAAGTAAGTTCTAGCATACTAGAGTTCATTAAAAGCTATGGCACATAGTCGTCGAATATGCAAAGAATTATGAGGTTTCATGCTTCCTACAAATCTATTGAATTCTATCTTTTTATCGCTCAAGAAGAAAGCAAATTGGCTCTAAAGCTCACATAGGTTGTAATCGAAATAAACTAGCTAAAACATGCATGCTTATTAATCAGCAAGTCCTACATGCTCCTACCAATGCACATAATCCATGAAACTCACAATTTTAATTGTATGCACAACTATCATCTATGTATGCAAAGAGGAGAAAAACATCATTGACATATTAGGGGCATCCTAAGACTCGAAACAAACAAATTAAACACTCTATTTTTGTGTTACAATTTCCTGAATTTTTTCTTTTCTAAACTAAGCACACAACAACAAAAACAAAAACGGAACATGCTATCCCACCCCACACTTATAAAATTACATTGTCCTCAATGTAAGCACAAAACAATATCAATGAATTTCCTAAGCATGCAATAGTCTAACACATTCCAACAAATCATCACAAATCAAAGTAGAAGAGAAGGGTTAAGAAAATTCAAACTCTCGGTGATGGCTCCTTCACTTTACTTTGATCGACATGGGTTGCCTCCCAAGTAGCGCTTTGTGTTTATAGTCCATAGCCTAGACTGTTCACCGTGTTTTGCATGTGTTCATCGTGCTCCAAAACAATTCAAATCGGCAAGAAGAAGTTCGAGAAGAAGACTTTGGCATGTCGGATCCGAATCTGTCCTATTCTGCGTATCCGATATGTGCCGCGTATCCGGCTTGTCTACCACAGTAACTGGCGTATCCTTTGGCGCGTCATCCTTGTATCCGGCCTCTTGTAGCCGTGTGTCAACCCTGTCAGCAATGGCAGGTCCGGCAGGGTGGTTGGCTGCAGCAGGAGTGAGGTCCGGCATGTTGACTGCGATATCCGTATCCGGCCTTGTGTGGGTGCTGCCGGCAATTGCAGGTCCGGCAGCATCTTGACTTGGTGGTGGCTCGGTTTCAGCAGCAGTAAATGAAGGTAGCTCGGCCACAGCTTGTGGTGGTGATGGAATGGCCTCGGTTGGGGTAGGTGGATCGGCATTTGGCTTGTCTTGCACATTGAGTTCCTCGATTGTGGGGTGTAGAAAGGGCTCGTAGTAAGTCTTCAAACGATGTCCATTAACCTTGAATGTATCTCCCGACACCACACTTTGAATCTCGATGGCACCATGAGGAAAAACTTTAGTAACAATGAATGGTCCAAACCAACGAGATCGAAGCTTACCCGGAAAAAGTTTAAGCCTTGCGTTGAATAATAGAACTTTTTGTCCAACTTGAAACTTTTTCCCTCGAATCATCTTATCATGGTAGGCTCGAGTCTTCTCCTTATAGATCCATGCGGCATCATAGGCTTCATTACGGATTTCTTCAAGTTCTGTGAGTTGAAGCTTTCTATGAAGACCGGCATCATCAATGTTCATGTTGAAGGCCTTGATTGCCCACCATGCCTTGTGCTCTAGCTCAACCGGTAAGTGACATGCTTTGCCATAAACTAACCGAAAAGGGGACATACCAATCGGTGTCTTGTATGCAGTCCTATAAGCCCACAAAGCATCATCGAGACGATCACTCCAATCCTTCCTTGAAGGTCCAACCGATTTCTCCAAAATGTTCTTGATCTCTCGATTACTCACCTCGGCCATACCACTTGTTTGGGGGTGATAAGGTGTAGATACTTTATGTGTGACTCCATACTTCCTCAATAAGGCTTCAATAGTGCGGTTACAAAAATGGGATCCTCCATTGCTAATCAAGACCCTTGGAACTCCAAAACGTGAGAAGATGTTGGTCTTGAGAAACTCGGCTACCACCTTGGCATCATTGGTGCGTGTAGCCCTTGCTTCGATCCACTTTGACACATAATCCACCGCAAGCAATATGTAGAGAAAACCCTTACTTGAAGGAAACGGTCCCATGAAATCAATACCCCATAAATCGAAAATTTCTACCTCAATGATAGGCGTGAGCGGCATTTGGTCTCGAGCTCCAATGTTCCCCATTCTTTGACATCTATCACAAGCTTTGCAAAACATGAAAGCATCCTTGAAAATCGTAGGCCAAAAGAAACCACAATTAAGTACCTTCAAAGCCGTCTTCTTTGGTCCAAAATGTCCACCACAAGCTTCACTATGACAAAAAGCAAGGATGGATCGATGCTCATTCTCCGGCACACATCTTCTAATAACTTGATCACCACATTGCCTCCATAAGTACGGATCATCCCACAAGAAGTGTCGAGCTTGCTTCCTTATTCTCTTTTGTTGGTGGCTCGGCATCTCTTTGGGAAATCGGTTTGTGGCAAGAAAATTGGCAATGTCGGCATACCAAGGCTCAAGTACTTCAAGTTGAAAAAGTTGCTCATCCGGAAAGGACTTTAATAGGGGCAGCCGATCCTCCTCTTGCACAAGTCTACTCAAATGATCGGCTACAACATTCTCTACTCCTTTCTTGTCTTTAATCTCAATGTCGAACTCTTGAAGCAAAAGAATCCATCGAATAAGCCTCGGCTTAGCATCCTTCTTCGTCATAAGATATCTCAAAGCGGCATGATCACTATAAACAATAACTTTGGAATTCAAAAGATATGATCGAAATTTTTCCAAAGCAAAGATTACCGCTAAGAGTTCCTTCTCCGTTGTTGTGTAGTTGAGTTGTGCATCGTTGAGAGTCCTTGAAGCATAGTAAATGGCGCATGGCTTCTTCTCAATTCGTTGTCCAAGTACCGCTCCAAGTGCATAATCACTAGCATCACACATCAACTCAAACGGCTCGTCCCAATTAGGGGAAACAAGTATAGGTGTCGTACACAATAGCATCTTTAATCGGCAAAAGGCTTGCTCACATGCCTCCGTCCACTCAAACGTCACCTCCTTTTGTAACAAGTTGCTCAATGGCTTGGCAATTGAAGAGAAGTCTTTGATAAATCGTCGATAGAACCCCGCATGGCCAAGAAAACTTCTCACATCTTTTACACACCTAGGGCTCGGCAATGCTTGAATTAGCTCCACCTTGGCTTTGTCAACCTCTAAGCCTCTTGCCGAAATTATATGCCCTAGAACAATGCCTTGCGTGACCATGAAGTGACACTTCTCCCAATTGAGCACAAGATTTGTCTCTACACACCTCTTAAGTATCTTCTCCAAGTTCCCCAAACATGCATCGAAGGTGCCTCCATACACACTAAAATCATCCATAAATACTTCGATAATGTCTTCAATAAAATCCGAGAAGATAGCATACATACATCTTTGAAAAGTGCCGGGTGCGTTGCAAAGTCCGAATGGCATCTGCCGATAAGCAAACGTGCCAAATGGACAAGTAAAAGTGGTCTTCTCTTGATCGTCCGGGTGTATCATGATTTGATTGTAGCCACTATATCCATCAAGAAAGCAATAGTAAGAATGACCGGCCAACCTTTCTAACATTTGATCCATAAACGGCAAAGGCATGTGATCCTTCCTCGTTGTAGCATTGAGCTTCCTATAATCGATGCACATCCTATGACCGGTTACAAGTCTTTGTGGCACAAGCTCATTCTTCTCATTCTTGACAACCGTTACACCACTCTTCTTTGGCACTACTTGCATGGGAGATATCCACTTACTATCCGAAATTGGGTAGATCACCCCACAATCGAGCAACTTGATAATCTCTTCCTTTACAACCTTCATCATGGGAGGATGAAGTCGACGTTGAGCTTCCTTAGTCGGCTTTGCTCCTTCTTCCAACAAAATACGATGAACACAAGTAGTAGGGCTTATTCCCTTGATGTCCGCTAAGGTCCAACCTATGGCGGTCTTGTACTTCTTAAGCACTCTTAACAAATCCACTTCTTGCTTCTCACTAAGCATTGAAGACACAATAACCGGTAGTGTATCTTCTTCTCCAAGATAAGCATATTTCAAATGACTAGGGAGCTCTTTAAGTTCTAACTTTGGGGCCTCTTCCACACTTGGTCGAAATTTTGTTGTGGCGCTTGGAATTGACAAGAACGAATCAAATACCTTGGCATAGGGCCGAGCCTCTAGCTCGGCAGCAACCTCCTTTTGGCTCGGCACCATCATATATGGTTCGGCATAAACCTCTTGCTCGGCAATTCTTGGTTCGGCCGGCCCTTCTTTCTTATTCTCTTGCACGATTCGTTCTCCCCTCTTGTCAAATCCGACCCCTTGCTCAATCGCTAATTGCTATGCGTCAAGCGAGGTCGACATAACTTGCTCGACCTCCTCCAAAACATCAATGGCACAACCCTCCTTCAAATCAACATTGGGGAATTTCATGGCATCAAAAACATTGAACTTGATCACCTCACCATCAAACTCCATAGTTAGGTTGCCCTCGGCCACATCTATCTTTGTGCGCGCGGTCCTCATGAATGGTCGCCCTAGAAGCAATTGAGTGTTGTTGACCGGCGAATCCTCCATCTCAACCACATAGAAATCGGCGGGAAAAATCAATTGGTTGACTTGCACCAACACATCCTCTACATAGCCCTCCGGATATTTGCTTGAGCGATCCGCAAGTTGAATGATGACATTATCCTTCTTGAGAGGCCCTATACTCAATGTTTGATACACATTGAGTGGCATGACATTGATCGATGCTCCCAAATCCAACATAACATCCTCAAAACGAGTATTGCCTATGACACAAGGCACATTGAAGCTTCCCGGATCCTTCATCTTTGGTGGCAATTTTCTTTGAATAACGGCCGACACCGTCTCGCTCATGGTCACCACACGAGTCTCCCTCGTATGCCTCCTTGCCGTGCAAAGCTCTTTTAAAAACTTAGCATACTTTGGCACTTGCTTAATGCACTCCAACAAAGGAATGTTGACTTGCACTTTCCGGAAAATCTCCAACACCTCTTCATCGGACTTGTCCTTCTTTGTTCTAGCAAAACGAGAAGGGAATGGGGCACTAGATGATGGCACTCCTCCCTTACTTGCTTGGCTCGGCAACACCACTTTATTTGATGTGGCGGGATCGTACTCAAGCTCATTGCGCAGCCCCTTGTCTTGTATACCATGGCCGGCATCACTATCCTTCTCGGCACTCAAATCCTTCTCGGCACCATGGTTGTTGCCGGCTGCTGACGAGTCGCCGCAGCGAGCATCAAGCAATAATAACCCTACAATCGTTAGTAGTATAGAATAAGTAGGGATCGTTCTAGCCGGGGATTAAGGGTACCTGAAATATGAGAATGTTAACACAAATATTCACAAACACATATGCACACAATTGTCACACTTATATACATATATACGAATTTATCATGGGGGATGAAGATGAAGTTCGGCAGCCATAGGGCTGCCCTAAACTAGGTGCGAAAATTAAATGAAAAGAAAGCTGAAAAATAATCTAAGCTATTATTTACAAGGTTGGTCGACATTCTTCCACAAAGCACTAACACGAAAGCAATCAAAACACTTAGCAAATTGACAAAACAAGACATATGGCAAGGGTACACAATATCCTAGATCCGACTTAGTTCCAACCTAATTAGCTCCTTATCGGTTTACTAATCGATTAAGACTCTCAAGTACTTCAAGATTAACTTATCGTCTAACCCTAAAGTTATACTAAACACATTTGAGAACACTTATCGTCGAAATCAAACATGCAAAGTAATTAGGCACAAGGTCTTTTTAGTCGGAAACATATCAATCAAGCAAGGCGTCACCACTTCTTGTTAACATGCATAGTCGTTTAAACCACTCTAGTCCTATTATGTTGACGGATACAAGACCAATACCCAAAACACACCGCGAATATGCTAAGTACCAATCTTTGCGGCACACGGATCTAAAGACTAAACCAAGAACGAACTACTAGAATCAGAGTGAACATGCTTGCCGAATCCTATTCTATCTCCTTACTTCATATTTTCCTTACTTTTTAACATGCAATCCGTATTCTTACATCCAAACACCAATTAAAGATAAAGAAAACGAGTTGAACATGAAAATTATAAAACCAAACTTCACTCCAAACAATACATAGACATAAAGTTTGAAACCAAGAATTCATGCTAACTTCATAGACAAAGTTTAACATAACTACATAAAAATAACAAAACCGAGAGTAGGGAGTGGATCACACTTTTGTAGACACCTTGATGACTCGACTCGTGTGGATCCGATGGATGGTGGAGAATTGATGGCTGCTCGGCAATGGTGTAGTGTCGGCAGGATTTTTAGGGTGAGGTGGTGGTGGTGTCGGCTAGGGTTTTTATGTAGGACTCTTGGGAAATTTAGGTAGAGCTTTGGCTAGATTTTTGCTTTGGAATGTGACAAGTTTTTCTGTGTAAAAGTTGGCTATTTATAGAGGAAAATTCGGCAGAAAACCTAGGTAGAAAACCTAGTCCAAATCGGCAAAGGCAATCCTTGTGCAACAAGGTTTTGGTTCCTTCCTTTCTTGGTTCTTCTAGGAAACTTCTTTTTCTGATTTTTTTCTTCAATGCCTTGGCTTGGTGTCATCCTCTAACCTTCCTTAAGCTTGGACCATCATCACATATGCATTTGTACAACATTTGGTCCATCAAAAACAGAAAACACAAAAAGGGGGCAGTAGGTTCCTGGAATCGGCAGATTTGATGTTGCTGTAGTAACTCCGGCATATCTCCATCCTCGGAGCTCCGATTGATGCGATTCCAAGTCTCAGATAAACTAGACACATATGGCAATCTCCCCATAAAATATCTCGATCAAATTCCTTGTGAGTCGTCGGGAATGATTTTTCGAAGTTGGGACAAAGTCCCAGGAAAATCCTGGAAGCCCCTGGATTGAAATGCTCGGACTGCCGTTTTGCAGCCATCTTTTGGGTGACTTTCCGAACTCCGATTGATCTGAAATTTTAACACAACATTCCTCAGTATATGAATATTAAGCACACCAAATTTCATAGAATTCGGACAAGGATAGATCATATTTGTACTCGTCACAAAATCGCGAAAAAGACATGTTTTGCACTATTTTCCAGATTTCTCATACTTAGTCATTTTTCGGACAATTACGCACATTTCACCAAAAGTCTACCAAAATTGACATTAACTATATTATGACTCTATCTTAGACAAATAAGGGTTAAACAAAACATAAACGAGGGCATAAGCATATAATATCGTCGCACATTGTGCTCCTATCAGCTGCAGCCCTGCCGGTTGTGCCCCTCTCGGCTTCATGCATGTGGCTGCCGGCAATGTCAGGTCCGGCAGCCCTCTCTTCATCCCCAATGCCCTTGAAAGTTACTCGCTTCTTCTTTGGACTTGTTGGAGGAAACAACTCTCTTCCGCTTCGAGTTTGAATCACTTTGGCTTGCTCGTTCCTCGGATTGGGAATCGTATTGCTTGGCAACTTCCCTTGCTCGTTAAATCTTCCCATAAAATCTACAACTTGCCCCATTTGAGTCTTGAGCTCACCAATGTCCTTTTGATGATTTTGTTGCCCCGCGAGTAATGCTTGAGTAGCACTTGACAATGATTGAATCAAAGCATCATAGTTCGGATTGCTCGGCGAAGCTTGGCCTTGGCTCGGCCCTCCTTGGCTTTGGTACGGCACGGCTTGTGCTTGGCTCGGCAAGGCTCCAAATTGTCCTTGGTTCAGCATATAAGGTTGCCGAGGCACAAATGGTGGCCTCGGTGCAAACGGCGCTCCTCCCTCTCTCGGTTGCATAGGTGCCCTAAGCACGTTGTCATTATTTGCCCATCGAAAGTTCGGATGATCATTGAACCTTGGATTGAAATTGCCAAATCGTTGGCCTCCTTGAAAACCAATTGCATTGCACTCCTCTACTCCCTCATTAACTCCAAATTGAGGGCATTGTTCGGTCTCATGTCCCTCGGTGCAAATTCCACATACACTTGCACGCTTCTTCATCAAATTACTCACCAAGTCGGTGAGCTTGTCCACTTTCTCCTCTAACTTTGAGCTCGAAGACGTCTCATGCACTTTTTCATTCCTTTGCACATTGCCTCGTGCCATGCCAAATTGTTGGTTGTTCAAGGCACGAACTTCCAACAAACTTCTTGCCGCTCCGGCGTTCAACTCCAAAAAGCTACCTCCCGCGGCCGAGTCAAGAAACTCTCTCTCCATGACGCGCAATCCCTCATAGAAATATTGTAGCAAGAGCCCATCGCTAATGTCATGCGATGGACACAAAGAAACTAGGGACTTGAACCTCTTGTAGTAGTCGAAGAAAGTCTCATCTCCGGCTTGCTTCACACTTGTAATTTGCTTCCTCAGATCAGTGATACTTGAAGCAGGAAAGTACTTGAGTAAAAACTCATCCATCATAGTACTCCACGAAACAATGCGACCACTAGGCACCTCAAACAACCACTCCTTTGCTTGATCTTCTAGGGAAAACGGAAATGCCTTCATTTTGAAGTGTTGCAAATCGGTCCCTCTTGGACACATAGACTCCGTGGTGAAGTTAAACCACTGTAGATGCTTGTTAGGATCCTCACTCGGCATCCCATAAAATGACTTCAGCTTATGGAGGAATCCACTCCTCAATTCAATTTCTCCAGTCTTGTCAGTTTCCAAGGGAGGATAAGTAATATTCGAAGGAGCAACTCCAGCTCCAGCAACATGACCATTCTGTGATCTGATTGATGCCATGATCTCTTCTTCTTCTTCTAATTCGGCAAAGGCTTCAAATTCTGGGTTCTGAAGATCACAAGACGACGACACTACAGATGGTGAACTCGACAAGGATGATGATACTGATGAACTGGTTGGTGACGATGGTGGTAATGGCACAAAACGAGCAATAGCGAGTTCTTGGTCTAAACGTTGCAAACGGCCTTGAAGATCTCTTGTCCAAATACTAGATTCGGACATGCACTATTTCTGAAATTTGCAACATTTAAACAAGTTAGAACCTCGTAAAGAAATAGAAGACAAGAATATACATCATTACAAGCCACGGCATTGGCGATTACACAACAAATTTCAACAATAGCATACAAAACCACACTCGGCAAAATACAAGAAGGCACACACGGCAAAACACAAAAATTTCGGCAAAGAATTACTATGGTTCGGCCACAAGAGTAGAAAAATCAAAACGTCCATGATCATGTAATCGCTAAGTCTAATTCCTTTTAAAATTTGTTCTAACTCTCGAAGTACGTGGAGCAGAGGAGGTAACGGTGCAATGGACTGATACAGCCCCCGGTAGTATCATGCTTAACCCGATATACCTCAAGAGTTTGAACCACACAACATGTTTTATCTTCGAAGAAAATAGGCCACATATGTCAAGTTATGTTCTAGCGTCTAAAGTGAGGTGATGCTTCGGCACAAGCTGTCGACTAGGTCGTGCAGATTTTACGTTTCAAAGGTCATTACAATCACGGAGGGCGAACCCCCTACAGGAACCAGGCAGGACTCGTTGTTGGACACCACGGAGGGCGAACCCCCTATCGACTCACTCACCGAGAATGAACATCAGTCTATGGGCCTTGAGATCCAGTTAAACAAACCTGAGAACCATATCTATGATAATAACTTCCCCATACTTTGTAAAACAAACACGGATCCCTAGCGGTCTCAAGTGTTGATTAAAACCGCCCTCAACCTCATAGAAGTAATACTATTACCGAAGAAACGCTTATATGCGTGGGGGGGAAGTATCCCGCGTTTCCCAATCTACATAGAAACGCCCTCCGACAAAGCACCATTCACATGAAGGTTTTTGGTTATGATCAACAAAAGAGGCTTCACCTACATGTTACACTTTAGAAACTACAATAAACACAAACATACACAACACTATCAACTCCCTAGAAATTAAACTAAGTGATTACCAACATACATCATTATTCATCATGCAACTTTCGAAATTTAAACTCTACATGCCAAAGCATATTTCTACTTTACAAAATCCCAAAATAAACTTAAAATTTACAACTTTACAACTTCACAACAAAAATTTCCAGCAACATTATATACACAACAAATTCATAAAACAAGCTTTTATAATCCCCGGCAACGGCGCCAAAAATTGATGTGAGCCGAAGCTCGCACGCAATAATAAACCCTACAAAAGATCGTTAGTAGTATAAGCAAGTAGGGATCGTTCTAGAGATATGAAATTGTTAGACACAGACATATTTACATCTATACAAAAACGTCACATATTGGGGGGATATGGATGATTCGGCAGCAATGCTGCCCTATCACTAGGTACGGCAATTCAAAAACGTCAAAATAAATCCTAGGTCTAATATGTACAGGTGATCATCATCTTTCGCAAAACATTTAGCACATAGACTCTTTAACGAATAAATTCACATGCAAGAAAGTAAGGAACAAGTATCAACATGCTCAAGTTCAAAATTAGTTCCAACTACAACTTAGTTGTAAGACCTCTCAAGTTTTAAGACCGAACTTTTGGTTATGGGCCCTAAAGTTATGTTAATCCTTTTGAGATTTAACAATTGTGCGCAATGATCTAAATTGGAGACATGCAAAACAAGCAAGGTTGTCAATCATCTTATTTTAACATGTAAGAAATCCAAAGTATTATACCCTAGGTGAGCAAAACAAATCAAAGCAACCTTTTGAGTATCTAGCCATATTTGTTATTACTCGGGTTTGATGAAACCTAACATCTAGATTTACATGCTACAAGCCAATACTAATGTTTCGGTTTTTAAGTCCCACTCCTTAGATTTCTAACCAATTTTGAACCTAAAACATGCATCTATACCACTGTCCTAATTATCTAACATACGAATTTACAAGTTACATATTACAAATTAGCATACAAAATCATTGTTCTTGTCGAAACCTAAACATAAATCTAAGCATCGATTTAAACAAGTCTTTAACATATAATTTATAAAACCAAAATCGGTTTACACATAGACATATAAACCAACACCAAACATACATGAATGTTTCATAGACAAAATCAAACATAACTAGACAAAAAGTACTAAACCGAAGAAGGGAGTGGATCACACTTTGAGACACCTTGAGAGCTTCTTTTGGTGTGGATCCGGTGCTGTGTAGGTGAAGGGATGAGGCTGCACGGCTAAGGAGGCTCGGCAGGGGATTTTCCAAGTTTCGGCAGAAACTTGGTTGGTGGTGGATGGTGGTTTCGGGTTTAGGTTTTTGTCTAGGAAGTTTGGGGAATTTTTGGTAGAGTTTCGGCCTTGTGTTTAGCTTGAGATGAGATGATTTTTCAGAATGAAAAGTGGGGGTATATGTAGAGGATAGGGAGAGAGGCTGCCGGCAGTCCCTTAAGCCAAAAGGAATTCAGAAAACCTAGTTCAATAAGGTTTTGCAACCTTCCTTTCTTAATCCAATTAGGTTTTCTTTTCTGAATTTTTTCTTCAAGGCTTGGGCTTCACATCTTCATGGACTTCTTGTATGATCTTGGACTTCATTTGACATGTCTTGGTCCATCGAAAAATACCCCAATTGCCGGCAGCACACAAAGGCATACAATCTGCCTCTATCCGGCAGCTTCTCCTAGTGTGACTAGGAGAACGTCTTTCTTCAAGTTTTTCTTCAATGCCATGGCCTAGTGTCTTCCTCTTCCCTTCATAAAGCTTGGACCATCTTCACATATGCATTTGTACACCATTTGGTCCATCAAAAACAGAAAACACAAAAAGGGGGCAGTAGGTTCCTGGAATCGGCAGATTTGACCTTGTTGCAGTAATTCCGGCATATCTCCATCCGTGGAGCTCCGATTGATGCGATTCCAAGTCTCAGATAAACTAGACACATATGGCCATCTCCCCATAAAACAGTTTGATAAAAATCCTTATGAGTCGACGGGAATGATTTATCGAAGTTGGGACACAGTCCCAGGAAAATCCTGGAAGTCCCTGGATTGGAATGCTCGGACTGCCGTTTTGCAGCCAACTTTTGGGTGACTTCCCGAACTCCGATTGATCTGAAATTTTAACACAAAATTCCTCAGCATATGAATATTAAGCACGCCAAATTTCATAGAATTTGGACAAGGATAGATCATAGTTTCATTCATCTCAAAATCACGAAAAAGACATATTTTACACTATTTTCCAGATTTCTCAAACTTAGTCATTTTTCGGATTCTTAACCATTTTTCACAAAACTCTACCAAAATTGACACTAACTACATTATGACTCAATCTTAGACAAATAACACTACCAGAAAAGGCGTCATAGCTGACGACGCCATCTCGTCGGCCGTTTCCATTAATTCGTCGGCTATAGTCATAGCCGACGAAGTATCGTCGGCTATTATCTCGTCGGGATTGCTCCGTCGGCTATAGTATAGCCGACGACACACGGGGTAAGTCGTCGGCTTATGAAACACCAGGTATAGCCGACGAAAAAAGCGTCGTCGGCTATACTTCGAACATTGCCGACGAGAAGATCGTCGGCTTTAAAAATTACGTAACTGCCCCTAACCCGAAGTATAGCCGACGACACTATCGTCGGCTATACGTCCGTTTTAGCCGACGACACTATCGTCGGCCATAACAATCGCCGGTACCAGGAACGGCTTTTTTTTGCCTGAAGCCGGGAGGGTATAGCCGACGACATATGGTAAACATCGTCGGCTATAGCCCTTATAGCCGACGACATATGGTAAAAATCGTCGGCTATAACTGTTATAGCCGACGAAATAATGCCAATATCGTCGGCTATAACCCCTAAATATTTAAAAAAATTAAAAAATTTTACTCGGGCCCAATTTCTCTTCGTCTTCGGGGGCTGCAGAAAATGCACAAACAAACATCCAAATATCCAACAAATATCCACATCAATCCATCCCTAATATCCTACATACTGTACAAATTAACCCACTATATCTACTCATCATCACCCCCTAAACGCGTAGCGTCGTCGACCGGATCGTTCGAGTTCCGGTGGCTATGGCTGTCCTGATCGGCTGGCGTACTCCGATGCGGGGGGGGAGTGGGGACGATGAACTGGGGCATCTGTGGCGGAGGCGGGGGCTGGAGTCCAGCCTGCTGGGCCTCCCAAGACTGCTGCATCCATCGGTACATCTCCGCCACAGATGCGTCTCTGGCCTGCTGCGCCGAAGCCTCCGCAGCCCTCGCCAACTCCGCCTGCTGGAGCGCCTCCACCGCCCTCGCCAACTCCGCCTGACTCCTCTGCAGCTGCGTCTGCAAGTCTCCTCTCGTCGAAGCCGCACGCTGCGTGCTGGGATTGGCCGGCGTGAACTTGAGAACCCCATCTCCCGCCGCGCCTAGGCCTCTCTGGTAGAAGTAGTTGTTCCCCGTCCCTACCGCCGCGTGCATGATCTGAGAGGCCAAGCGCGGCTCAAGGGTGTCGATCGTGGAGGCAAACTCCGCGATCGCCTCGTCGGACGCCCCGTCTCCCAGAGTGTCTCGCGCGATCCCGAAGGTGATCGCGTCGGTCTCCGCATCTATTTCCGCCTAATTGACAAGAAAATATAATAAACGAATTAAAAAATATATATATAAATTAATTTCATGAAACACTTTTATTGAAGATGGACGAATACTTACCACTTGGTCGGGACGCCCCGGATACATCTGCGCATGAATCCACGACAATGGCCTCAGCGGTCGGTCCCTCCTCGCCATCTCTGCCCACTGCCTCCAGGAGCGGGCGCCGCCGTGGTGGGGGTGCTCGTTCCTCCTGCGGTTGTCGCTGTTCGTCCGCGAGATTTTCTGTATTATAACAACAAACATATAAACGCAAATATAAATTAGTAACTAAATTAAAATATTAGGAACTAACCAAAATAAAATTAATAACTAATTTAGTTACTAACTAATTTAATTTAATTAGTAACTACTTAACTAACTAATTTAATTAGTAACTACTTAACTAACTAATTTAATTTAGTAACTAACTAACTTACTAACTACCTAATTTTATTTAATTTAATTTAATTTAATTTAGTAACGAACTAACTAACTATGTAACTAACCAACTGACTTAATTTAATAACTAATAACTAACTAACTAACTAATTAATTGAATTAAGTAACTACATAATTTAATTATTAAATAACATTAAAAAGTTATATACTACCAGGCTAAATTTTCTTACCGAGACCCTGTCGCTCCCGAAGTAGGCTACCAGCCATAGCCACTCGTACTCCCTGTACCGGAACTCGTGGGGGGTTGCAGCTCGCCCCAAGCGCTGCTCCACATGGTACGTCCTGTAGTGCGTGGACAGCTCGTTCTTCCACTCGGAGTACCTATATTAACAGAACACAACTGTTACATATATTCGTACACTGCCAATAAATATATTTATACAAAAAAAAGCAAAACACATAACCTGTTCTTCAGCTGCTCGTCTCTCCACCAGTCCAAGGTAGGATGGACTCTAAACCATTGCTGCAACATTATAAATTAATTAGAAAATATTTTTATATAGTTATAAGGACTGAATTCATAATTGTTTATTTTCTATAATAAAAATCATATTTAACTCACCGACAGTGCATTGTACACTCGCGCCTTGATCTCATCGGGCACAGAGCCCCAGTCGGGCCACAACAGTGGGACCCTGTCCCGCACGAGCATGCCCGTCGCGTTGATGTACTTGGTGGTGGTGTCTCTCCGCTCAATCGGGCGTCCATCCTCACCGGGACCGGGCAGGATCTCTCTGATCCCACCGGCCAGCTCCCTCTCCAGGGTCGACATGTTCGCTGGCCCTCTGGTCCGTCTCGTCCCCGCGGGTTTATTGACGAGGACGCCTGTTAAAATGAACACATAGTTAAATAATTATTTAAACTAACTAATTAAATAATTAATTAAACAATCTAAATAATTAATTAAACTAACCAATTACCTGCGTCGTTGTACTGCTTGTCCTTCTCACGAACGGCCCACAGGCCGCGGCAGTCCTCTGAGTCGAAAGGACTGTAGAAGTAGGCCTCCTCCCAGGGAATCTCGTGGGGCCGGTCGTGCCTCCAAATCTGCCTCCCCCTAGCGTCGTACTCAGGGATGGCAGGGAGGAACTGGACCATGTACATCCCCGATGGCGGAGACATACGGGGCGTGGACCCTGAGGGGCCTGCTCCCCCTGACGGTGGGCCCCGTAGCTGTGGACGCTGTCGCTGTGGGGGGACAGGGAGCATCTCTGGAGGGTCCAGATCGGCGCGCGGTGGGGTCGGCTGCCGATCCTGGAACAGTGCTGAAGTGCACTGGGGTCTGGTGGCTCTGCGTCCTCCTCCGACACTCGAGTCAGGGCCCGCTCCCGTCGACTCATACGAGGAGCCCCCACGTGGATCGCTCGGGGTCAATCCCATCAACGTCTCCTCTCGTCGACTCAAAGGCCGGCCTAGGCCCCGACGACCGCTGGATCCGCTCCCCCCACGGCTGGATCCTGCCTGAGCGTCGGGGTCGCTCTCGGTCCGTCTGCCAAGCCATCGGTCTACAAAGCGCCGGTTTCCTGCACAATTAGTATATAAATTCCATAAATTGCACAAAAATTCCACAAAACAAAATTAAAAACATCATTCAATGTATATGTACCTAATTATATATATACGTACCTAAATATATTTATACCTAATTATATATATATATTCCGAAATATAACACAAAATTCCTTAAATTTCACAAAAAAATAAAAAACTTTTTTAAATATATATACACCTAATTATATATATACATAACTATATTTATACCTAATTATATATATATATATATTCCGAAAAATATATATATATATATCGTCATAAAAATGAAAAAAAATATTTATACCTAATTATATATAAATTAGTATATAAATTAGTATACTAGTATATAAATTCAACAAAATTCCACAATTAGTATATAAAAACCGTAAATTTAACGAAAAATCCACAAAATTAGTATATAAATTCCACAAAATTAACAAATTTAACAAAAAATCCACACAATTCCATAAATTTCACAAAAACCCTAAATTCCACAAAAAATTCACAAAAACCCTAAAATTCACAAAATTCGACAAAATTAATAAAAACCGTAAATGAGGCTCGATCGGGACTACCTGACATGGTGGTGCAGTCTGGACGAGGACCGGTGGTGCGGTGCGGCGGCGGCGGCGGCAGGGGCGGCGGCGGCAGGGGGTTTCGGGTCGGCTAGGGGCGGCTGCGGCTGGGCGGCTGCAGCAGGGGCGGCAGAGGCGACGCAAGGCAGGGGCGGCTACGGCGGCTCGGGACGGCGGCTCGGGGCGGCGGCGGCAAGGGGTTTCGGGTCGGGGAGGGGTCGGGCACGACGGGGAGGGGGCGGGGAGGGGGAGGGTAGGGAGGGGGAGGCTCGGTCGGCGTCGGTGGTGGTCGGTCGGCGTCGGGGAGGGACGGGCGGCTGCGGCAGTGGGGATTTAGGGATTTAGGGTTTCTGGAAAATGAGGGAGGCGCCCTCTGTTTCGGTTTAAATCGAAGGACTATAGCCGACGATGTTATTTTAATTCGTCGGCTATAGTTATAGCCGACGAATTTCGTCGGCTATACTCTGACGGGCCGGGCCGAAATCCGGGCCGGGCCGAAGTTGGGCTTTGCGGGCCGGTTATAGCCGACGAAGTTAAGTATATCGTCGGCTATAATATGCATATCGTCGGCTATAATATGAATCTCGTCGGCTATACTTTACGCTCTCAGCAGCCGTCAGATCTCGCCCATCCAACGGCGGACAATGAAACGGCGCGGATCGCAAGAGTTTAGCCGACGAAGTTAAAGATTTCGTCGGCTATTCCCTGGTCAACTGCTTGGTCAAACCTCTAAACGCTTTAAAACGGCAATTGGCCCGTCTAGATGACGTTTTTTGGCCTGACCTTCAACAGAGAATAGTTTCAAATCGATGCGACGCAACTAACCGTATAAAAATTTTCCTCCAAATATTTACCGACCGTCAGGCTACCCATAGGAAAACGGAAGTAAAAAACACCTAACCGCAACATTCGGCACACAGATTTTGTCGGAATCTTCCCATTTTTCAACCGTAGCCGTATTTCAATATTTCGGTCGTATCTTATTTCACGACACTTTTGCATTTGAACGGTCTACGTATGGTAACTATTTGAAACTATACATTCACTTAAACACTTAGTAAATAAGTTAAGGAACATTAGTGCATATGTTCCGATTTCGAATCTAAAAGTTTGGAAAATCTATTCCAACCGTCAGATATCACCGTTAAGATTAAATACATGTATGAAAAAAAATACAACTACATCTGACAACGTTAAAGGCTCGATCGGGACGGTCAAACTGCTTGGTCAAACCTCTAAACGCTTTAAAACGGCAATTGGCCCGTCTAGATGACGTTTTTTGGCCTGACCTTCAACAGAGAATAGTTTCAAATCGATGCGACGCAACTAACCGTATAAAAATTTTCCTCCAAATATTTACCGACCGTCAGGCTACCCATAGGAAAACGGAAGTAAAAAACACCTAACCGCAACATTCGGCACACAGATTTTGTCGGAATCTTCCCATTTTTCAACCGTAGTCGTATTTCAATATTTCGGTCGTATCTTATTTCACGACACTTTTGCATTTGAACGGTCTACGTATGGTTTCGGTCAATATACTTTAGCCGACGACTTGCAAGTCGTCGGCTACAGTATAGCCGACGAATTGGAAGTCGTCGGCTACAGTATGGGCATTATAGCCGACGAATTATGGTCCATTTCGTCGGCTATAACGCTGATCTTTCTGAAAATTTGCCATTTAGGGCCTGAAAATTGCCTATTTCACCTGATAAATTCCTGAATATCGCACAAACAAATCAATACAATTTCCCATAAATTCGAAAAACGGTAATTAAGGACAAAAAATATTTTCATACATGCATGCACCATCGTACACAAATACATACATAAATAGTATACTAAGGATGATAATCAGAATCATCCTCATCACTTGAGTCAGACGTAGTATAGTAGTTAATATCTGGCAACCGGTGCTCGTACTCGTCGTCTGAGTCATCGTCGGGCTGATATAGACGATTCGGATTAACATCATACATGGGCACCTGACCCCTAGGAAGTCGGACCACTCTGCCCGGCGTCACATTATTATCGCGGATGGTGGAGGATTCCGGAATGTCGCCGGCGTCCGGTTCTTGGTATGCGGTCGCTTCTTGACACTCTGTGCTCACACCAAGTGTGGTAGCACTGTATATGTCTCGCTGAGACACATGGTTAACTACCTTCCACGTGCCTTTGTTCAAAGGATCGTCCAGATAAAAGACCTTTTTGGCCGCTGTGGCGAAAACAAAGGGGTCGTCTTCATACACACTAGTGGCGGTATTCACCGAAAGTATGCCGTACTGATCGATCCGTATGCGGTGCGGCCTAGTATCAAACCATCGACACTTGAACAAGTGGACTTTCATGCGGTTCCCATAAATGAGTTCAACAACTGACTGTAGGACACCGTAAAAATCCACGCCCCCCTCTGCACCATCGACCATCACCCCACAATTCTGTGTTTTGCGTTCCCCGTCTCTAGCTTCACATATATACTTAACGCCGTTGACATCACACATTGGGCGGACTGTGGAAGATATCGGCTTCATCGACAACAGCCTCAATTCCTCTGAGTAATTTGTATGACCACCCCTCGCAGCCACTTGCATCAGCTGAAAAATATAACTCAAATCACTCGGTGTGTTTATGATTAAAGAATAGAGAACTGTAAAAGAAAGCCATCTAATATATATATTTATACACTTACCCATTGTGGAAAATAGTCTGCAAACGTCGTGTTGTGGTACTCGACATCACCGCGAACTTCCTTGCTGTGAAGATGGTGACGTTTCCAATATTGTACCTCCGGACAGTTTATTAGAACCCACCAGTGGGCAATCCCTACCTCATGGTCAGGCAACTTGTCCACACCCTTTTTCTTGAAGCTTCCGTATGGTACAACAGAGTTGGCGACGATAGATAGGTTGAACTCGGGGTCATCTCGACTTGGATGTTGTGGGGGGTCCTCCATCGCTCCCAAGTACAACTTGGCGTACGTTACACACTCATGCGCAATGTAAGCTTCAGCAATACACCCCTCAGGCGCAGATTTATTGTGCACATATTTCTTGTAGTCTCCAAGTTGTCTGCAAGGTTAACAAGTGCGTGTTAAGAGCATGCAACTTTTATTTAAAAACATGTATAAATCAAATTTATGAATAACATGTACCTTTCGATGGGATACATCCAAGTGTAGTGTACGGGACCGGTAAGCAACAATTGTTGGGGAAGATGGATCATCAGGTGAGGCATGATGTCAAAGAAGTTTGGGAGAAATATCCTCTCGAACTTGCACAAGATAAAAACGATTTCCTCATGCATTCTCATGAGGTCTGATTTTCTAACTTCTCTAGCGCATAACTTCTGGAAGAATCTTGACAACGCCACCAACGGCTCAACCACTTCATCCTCCAAGTACGCTCGAATAAAAATAGGGAAGAGGCGTTGAAGCAGTACATGGCAGTCGTGACTCTTCAATCCGTACATCTTGTTGTCTCGGTAGTTAACACACTTGCTTATGTTACCCGCATAGCCATAAGGATACCTGCATAGCCATTAACAACAATTAGATTTCATGCATATATAGTCGTCCAACAACAGATGGATTCTTTAGGGAATACATGCCTAATTAATAAAAAGTTACCTGACATTACTCAGCCATCCAAAGATTTCATGAAACTGGTCCCTGGTGACGGTGTAAGGAGCTTGGGGCATTTTGCTCCTGCCCTCTCTCAACCACAAATGGTCCCGCAGTCCCATATTTCTCAGATCAACGCGTGCCTTGGGGGTGTCTTTTGTTTTCTTCTCCCAATTCAAAACTGTGCCAACCACGGCTTCACCCACGTTCTTCTCTATATGCATGACATCCAGGTAGTATCTGGTAGCCAACCTGGCCCAATAAGGAAGTTCCCATAAGATGCTCTTGTGTGACCAGAACCTATACCGATCCGGCCTCTCTGGAATCGTGCGCAACACATCGGGATGATTGCTAAGCGGACCAAAGTCATACTCATTCAACACTGCCAATATTTCCTCCCCTGTCCATTGCTCCGGTGCCCAGCCCCTTTCTTCAGTCCCATCAAAAGCCTGTGCATCGTCCCTAAATGGATGGTCATGCGGAAGCCAACGACGGTGACGCATCTGGACAATCTTGCTGCAATGAGGACTGGAGCAATCAACAGTCATGCACTCTGAACAAGCCCTGTAACCCCTGGTGACGCTGCCCGACAACATACCCCTCCCAGGAAAGTCACTGATCGTGCCAACAAGCATGGCATGCATCCGGAACATCTCATTTTTGAACCGGTCGTAGACCAGGTGGCCGTTCAGACTCAAGTACCGAAGCTCCTCAATTACGGGTCTCAAATACACATCGAGACACTTTCCCGGATAACCTGGGCCTGGAATCAACAATGTGAGCATGTTATATTCCTTCTTCATGCACATCCACGGTGGAAAGTTGTACGGAATCAAAATAACTGGCCACACACTGTACTGAAGCTCTTTCTTGCCAAAAGGGTTGAAACCGTCGGATGATAGCCCTAGCCAAACATTTCGAACCTCTGATGCAAATTCGGGAAACTCCAACACGTTCTTCTTCCAAGCCTCTCCGTCGGCGGGATGTCTAAGGGTGTCATCGTCAGGCACATTCCTCTCAGCCCACCATCTCATAGCTTCGGCCGTGAAAGCACACATGAACAACCGCTCAAGCCTATCAATCAGCGGGAAGTACCGAAGTATCTTCACAGCTTTCTTGTTCCCTTTAGGAGTGAACTTATACCGCTCTGTATTGCATAATGGGCAGTATTCAAGATCTGCAAGTCCTTCCCCGTAAAACAGAACGCAATCGTATCTGCATGCATGAATCTTGATGTAGGAAAGGCCGAGATCTTTAAGGATATGTCGCACCTTATGATGACTGGTAGGAAGCCGATGTCCGGGGGGCATCGCCCCACCCCATAGCCGAAGCCAATCATCAACCGATTTGACAGTGCCTTTGTTCTCCGTTTTGATCTTCATCACTCCCATGACAGATTCAAGGACAGTCTTACTGCATCCGGGGTACAACGGAGTCTGTTGCAATGCGATCAGGTTGTTGTACTTTTCCATACCACTTGTGTTGACCGGAGATCGGGGTAATGGCTCGAGTGGCTCAATATCAGGGAAACACTCCATCTCCGGAGGTGGGAGTTGCACATCTGGTGCTTCCTCAAAGACACCGCTCTCACGAGGAAACATATCGTTGATCCAGTTCGTTGTCGGATCATTGGAGGAACTCCCTCTCTCGGCAAATTGTCCATGATCATGACGACCCGCAAACTCTGGTTCACCGTGATAAATCCAATTAGTGTATAGGACCCAAAATCCATATCTAGCCAGGTGTTGCTCCACTGTCTCTATGGAAAACCGGTGTCGTGGGGTGGCACACTTGCACTTTTTACACGGACAATAATGAAGTGTAGTGTCTCCACAGTTAGCCATCACAAAATCCAGGAAACTCCTAACTCCATCATGATACGCCTGATCCCATCTTCCAAGGGTAATCCAACTCTTGTCCATCCTGTAAATTCAAGAAATAAATATAGCTATATATAGATATGTATATATGCACGTACTACGTACGTACTAATTAATTAAAAAATTCATCATTACACACACACACATATATATATATATATACACATGCATCCCTAAATTAATTAAAACATCGTCAATCTCCCTAATTAATTAAACACAATGTATTTTTTATATATACCAACAATATATTTTTAATTACAATTAAATTAATTAATATATATACATTTTTTCATCAAATTCATCTAAAATCACCTATAAATCAACAATCAATCACTAATCTTCAACAAAACTTCAATTCTATCTAACCAATACAACATATATATCAATTCAACCCATTAATAATCTCATCTCAACACATATATATATATATATCAAATTAATCACACATTTATTCTAATTAAACTCTAAATTAATACACCTCTGCATATAACCAACTAAATCAACACACACAGCAATATACGTACCTTTCAAGCTTATGGCCGAGGTTTTGGACGATTTCAGAGCGTTTTGGACGATTTCATCGACGAATGAGCTCCCTGATGCAGAAGGTCGATCTGATATAAGAGTTATAGCCGACGAATACCCCCCTCGTCGGCTATAACAAAAACTTTTCGTCGGCTATAACTCTTATAGCCGACGAATACCATCCTCGTCGGCTATAACTAAAAACGTTTCGTCGGCTATAGTTATAGCCGACGAGTTGTCGGCAGTCGTCGGCTATAATATTATAGCCGACGATGTGGCCGACGAAATAGTAGTTCGTCGGCTATAAGGGGTTATAGCCGACGAGGTACTATTTCGTCGGCCGTTTTTTCCCATATCGTCGGCTATAACCCCTTTTCTGGTAGTGTAAGGGTTAAACAAAGCATAAACGAGGGCATAAGCATATAATATCGTCGCACATTGTGCTCCTATCACATGTCCGTCACCTGTCCCACTTACAAGCCGCAGTTAGGGGAGATAGGACGCAGAACGAGGCGTCCACTCCCTTCACTTCCCCAAGAAGTCAACCTTGAGCCAAGGAGCAGCATCTCACCGGTTATGAAGCATCCAACCGGCTCCGCACCACCCCTCCGGTTATGAAGTATCCAACCGACTTGAAGACAAGTCACCGGTTATGATCTTTCAACCGGTTTGAACCGCCTCGAGAGCATTGTTCCGGGTATGAGTCATCCATCCGGTACCATGGCAGTTCATGGTTAGGTATCATTCAACCGGCTGCATGGCATCTTCACTACAAGTCACCGGTTATGATCTTTCAACCGGTTCGAACCGCCTCGAGAGCAGTGTTCCGGATATGAGCCATCCATCTGGTACCATGGCAGTTCACCGGTTAGGTATCATTCAACCGGCTGCATGGCATCTCACTGGGGGACTCGTCTCGATATGGCAGAACGCCCAGGCGAGATCCACCCGGTCCCATGACATTCCACCGGGCATGTGACATTCAACCGACTCCAAAGCATTCCACCGGTTGTCACTTTCCTTCGCCTACGGGCAGGAACGAGTCAGCAACAACTCAAGGCTTCCAAACGCATGGGCTTTATAAACCCGGGTGAGTTTACATCTAACACATGTACTCTTGTCCAGCAGGATAAAAACCCTGCATCACACTGAACTGTGATACATTTGGGGATACTTGGCGAGACTCGTTATCTCAACGCCACCCCACCGGGCAGATTGTTTCTTTAACACAGAACAAGTCTCCCCACAGGCTAACAAACCTGCACATTTACCTCGCTTATTCCAACAAAAGCTGAGAGCTAGCAAGTGTTGAGCGGTGCTTCGGAACGACCGCAACACCGGGGGCACCTGTTGGCTCATTCCACGCACCAACAGGCCTTCCTATAGGCTAGCACACTCTGACTCGTACCGATATGGCAGAACGCCCGGTCGAGGTCCCATGCACTCCGACTCGTACCGATATGGCAGAACGCCAGGTCGAGGTCCCATGCACTCTCCGACTCGTATCGATATGGCAGAACGCCCGATCGAGGTCTCATGCACTCCGACTCGTACCGATATGGCAGAACGCCCGGTCGAGGTCCCATGCACTCTCTGACTCGTATCGATATGGCAGAACGCCCGGTCGAGGTCTCATGCACTCCGACTCGTACCGATATGGCAGAACGCCCGGTTGAGGTCCCATGCACTCCGACTCGTACCGATATGGCAGAACGCCCGGTCGAGGTCCCATGCACTCCGACTCGTACCGATATAGCACAACGCCCGGTCACGCCCAATCTTCAATACAGACTTGGGGGACTGGGCACCGTTGGGTTGGTAACCCTGCGGGTCTGCGGGACAAGAGCAAGACAGATTAAGTCCCCATTCAAGATTGCACTTGACCGGGAACTTGGGGGACTTGTTGACAGTAGCCACAGAGGGGCTACAGTAGGCCCACAGACCCGCCGCTAGTGTACCAGGGGCCGAGCCAAGGCCCGGGACCGGATCACCAGCACCCGGCCTCGGGGTCCAGCAGTCTATCCTGCCACCAGGGGCCCGGGGACCGGGGGCGCCTGCCTACCAAAGAGGTCACCAAAGCTGCCCTTTGGTGTGCAAATGATGGAGCTATTATCCAAGCACATTGTACCTGCAAAACAACTTCATACAAATATTACCCTCTTGTGTCATTGTTAGTATAGGACAAGTAGGGATCGTTCAGTCCAGGGAAATCAAGGGCGTTCAATCACATAAAGCATTACAAAATCATATTGGGGGTTTGATATTTGATTCTATCTTCTACTGATTTTTACGAAATTAAATCCTAAATTATATATTTACATATGATCAACATCTTTCACACAATACACATCACACAAAAACTCACATGCACATAACAAACCGATCAAAGACAATAATACGGCAGCAACTTTATTGAATCCGATTTCATGCAATTTAGTTCCAATTATAACTAGAGCCCTTCGTGGTTCATCTAATCATTCAAAACTCCTTAATTATTCAGAATTAGCTTCGTGCATAACCCTAAACATAGTGCTAATCAGTTTAAAGACACTTCGTGTAGAAATTAAACCAAGAAACACATAAACACAATGAGTTGTATTGGAAACATGCAACAAGTATGGCGTCACCTCACCTTGCTTCAACATGCATATTTTCTGAATTACTCTATCCCTTAGAACCAATACAAGATAAATCAACTTCGTGTATAACTTACCTCATATTTGTGGGTTGGTAACATAATGAATTAAACCCAAGATCATCCTAGCTAAAGCTTCACTTAACCCTAAAACTTGTTGTGCATACGAATTCAGAAAATAAACCAAATAAAATCATCAAAATCATCAAACAAAGTTACTGCCCTATTACCATACAATCAATTCGTCATACACATGTTCATCAATTAGACAAAAAGAAAACCAAAACACATAACAGAATTTCAGAAATCCAATGTAAAATTAATAAAACCAAATAACAAACCACAAATCCTTACAAACTTCATAGACAAAGTTAAGTAATTATACAGAAAATTACAAGCCATGAGAGATGAGTGAATCACACTTTAAAAGAAACCTTGAAGAGGAATCGGCAAAGGAAGATTCGGTGGGATGATGTCTTGCGATCGGAAGTGGTGGTGAATGGTGGAATCGGCTTGACTTTTCTTTGGGATTTATGGTGCTAATTGGACAGAATTTCGGCTAGTGAAAAGTGAGAGAGAAGAGATTATTCTGAAATTATGTTGTGGTATTTATAGAGGCAAGGGAGGCAGCTAGGGTTTACAAAACCTAGTTTTTCTCAAACTTATCCTGCTGGCAGATTTGACTTTCGAGTGAAGATTATGGAATATCTTTCCCTAGAAAATAGATCTTGAGGTGATTCCAGTGGGGTTGGAAACTAGACTCCCGTAGCTTTCTATCCATATAAGGCTCGAATTCTGATTCATTGTGAGCTGTCCGGGAGAGTCCGTGGAAGTTGAGAGACGTGCACAGGAATTTTCCCGAAATTAATCAGGATTCTTTTTCTTTCTCTTATTATCTGAATTCTTTTCTTCTAGACTCTTCTTGGCCTTATCTTGGACTTGAATCTTCTCATTAAGTTAGTATGGACATATCTTTAGGTCTATAATATCCGATCCATGCTTCAAAAGTCCAAAGGAAAGCTTTCATTGTGCAACCGGGAAATTGTTGTTTTCCCGGCAGAATGACCTTACTCCAGTAAATCCGGCATAACTTCCTCCTCAGAGCTCCGATTGATGCGATTCTAAGTCCCAGAGAAACTAGACACACATAGCTACCTCTATTTAAAACAGTTTGATCAAATTCCTTATGAGTCGTCGGGAATGATTTTTTGAAGTTGGGACACAGTCCCAGGAAAATCCTGGAAGTCCCTGGATTGGTTTGTTCGGACTGCCAAGTTGCAGCCATCTTTTGGGTGACTTCCCGAACTCTGATTGATCTGAAATTGTAACACAACATTTCTTAGTATATGAATAATAAGCACACCAAATTTCATTAAATTCGGACAAGGATAGATCACATTTTTACTCATCTCAGAATCACGAAAAAGACAACTTGCATTATTTTCCAGATTCCTCAAACTTAGTCATTTTTCGGATTCTTAACCAACTTTTCGCCAAACTCTACCAAATTAACACTAAACTATATTATGACTCTATCTTAGACAAATAAGGGTTAAACAAAGCATAAATGAGGGTAAAAACATATAATATCGTCGCACATTGTGCTCCTATCAGCAAACAGAAGGGAACTAGTCTCACATCGAAGGGTAAGGCCAGACCTCACTTCTGGCCACCTATATAAGGGCCCCAACTACCCTCATTAATAGGTAACTGATCCTTCCTACCGCTTATATACGTGCTTAAGTTATATCTATTCCAACTATACTAACTTAGGCATCGGAGAGGAGAAGACCGGCCCGCCCGGTATTCCCCTTAGTAAGCAGGTTTGCAGGAGATAGTACGAAGATTCACCTGTCTCTACCAGGCCCCAGGGTTTGTGCAGAAACAGGTACAATCAGATTTGTATTCGCCTGGATGACCAAGAGAAGACAACGTTTACGTGCCCCTTTGGTACGTTTGCCTATCGACGCATGCCTTTTGGTTTATGCAACGCACCAGGTACATTTCAACGTTGTATGTATTCCATTTTCTCAGATTACATTGAAAATATCATTGAAGTCTTTATGGATGATTTTTCTGTTTATGGACAAGACTTTGATGTATGTTTAGAAAATTTGGAATTAATCTTGGAGAGATATGTAGAAACTAACCTTATTTTGAATTTGGAAAAATGCCATTTTATGGTTAATCAAGGGAAAGTTTTGGGACACATAATATCTGCTAAGGGAATAGAGGTTGATAAGGCCAAGATTGATGTTATGCAACATTTACCCTCCCCCAAAACTGTGAGGGAGGTTCGTTCTTTTCTTGGCTATGCAGGTTTCTATAAAAGGTTCATCAAAGACTTCTCTTAAGGAACTATTGATTTCGGCACCTATCATGGCGCCACCTAATTGGGACTTGCCATTTGAGCTTATGTGCGAAGCATCAAACTATGCCGTTGGAGCAGTTCTTGGACAAAGAAATGAGAAGAGGCAAAATGCAATATACTATGCCTCTAGAACGTTGAACGATGCTCAAATGAATTATTCCACCACAGAAAAAGAGCTTTTGGCTGTCATATTTGCTTTAGAAAAATTTCGATCTTATCTTTTGAATTCTAAAGTGACAGTTTATTCAGATCATGCAGCTCTTAGGTACTTGATGAAGAAGAAAGATGCCAAACCACGCTTGATTCGATGGATCCTCTTATTACAAGAGTTTGACATCGAAATCAAGGACAAAAAGGGAAGTGAAAACGTTGTGGCGGATCACTTGAGCAGAATTGTGCAAGAGGAGGACACGCTCCCATTGAGAGAGTCCTTCCCAGATGAGCAGCTCTTTCGTATTGAGACACATGAACCTTGGTATGCTGATATTGTAAATTATTTAGTTACTAAGACTTTTCCTAGTACATTTTTGCATGCAGCCAAGGTAAGGATCAAAAAGATAGCTCGACACTACATGTGGGATAATCCATATCTATTGAAGCATTGTAGTGATCAGCTCATTCGACGTTGTGTCCCACAAGAAGAGCATAGACCGATCCTAACTTTTTGTCACAAGGAGGCGTGTGGAGGACATTTTGGTCCACGAAGGACAACCCTTAAAGTATTGGATAGCGGATTTTATTGGCCCACGATTTTCAAGGATGCTTACATATTTTGTAAGATGTGTGATAGGTGCCAAATAACAGGTAATATCGGTCCAAAAGATCAAATGCCACTAAACCCAATAATTATTGTTGAAATATTTGATGTTTGGGGTATTGATTTTATGGGACCTTTTCCCTCATCCAAAGGCTTTTTTTTATATCTTATTGGCTGTTGATTACGTTTCAAAGTGGGTGGAGGCGAAAGCCACAAGGACTAATGATTCTAAAGTTGTTGCAGAATTCTTGAGAACTAACATATTTTCCAGGTTTGGAGTACCACGTGTGCTTATAAGCGATGGAGGTTCTCACTTTGCAACAGGACTATAGAGGCGTTACTCAAGAAATATGGAGTAACTCACAAGGTTTCCACCCCATATCATTCTCAGACAAGTGGAATAGCAGAAGTTTCGAATAGGGAGATCAAGCAAATTTTGGAGAAAACTGTTGGCTCAACGAGAAAAGATTGGAGCGACAAACTTGATGATGCCTTGTGGGCATATAGGACAGCCTACAAGACGCCTATAGGGATGTCTCCCTTTAGGCTCACATATGGCAAAGCATGCCATCTCCCGGTGGAACTAGAGCACAAGGCGTGGTGGGCGGTAAAAGAGTTCAACATGAACTTAGACGAGGCAGGTCTACACAGGAAATTGCAATTGAGCGAGCTTGAGGAAATAAGGAATGATGCATATGATGCCGCTTGGATTTACAAGGAAAAGACGAGAGTGTACCATGATAAGCAATTGAGAACAAAATCGTTCCAAATTGGCCAAAAAGTCTTATTATTTCATTCTCGTATTAAGTTATTTCCTGAAAAATTGTGATCACGTTGGGTTGGTCCTTATGTTATAACTAATGTGTTTGTTCATGGTGCAATTGAAATTGAAAGTATTGAAACAGGTAAAGCATTTAAGGTAAATGGGCATCGACTCAAACCTTATTACTAGCCTTTTGAGGAGCACACCATTGAGGAAACATCATTAGAGGACGCACTAAGATCCTAGTATGCATGGAAAGAGTCTAGGCTAAAGGACTATAAACAATTAAGCACTGCATGGGAGGCAACCCATTTCAACCGAAATAGTGAAGGAGCCGTCTACGAGAGTTTTCATTTTCTAATCCCTAAACTCTTTTTGGTTGAATTGTATAAATGGAGATATGAGAATTATCATGTGCTTAGAAATTACAACATTATTTTGATCTACATTGAGGACAATGTAAATTTCTAAGTGTGGGGTAGTGATACATGTTTCCATTTTTTTTTTTTTTTTTTATTTGTTTCGAGTATTTTGCTTCATTTAGTTTAGTTTATTTCGAGTCAGAAAAAGAAAAATACAGAAAAATTTAAAAATTTTCGTTGTTTTTTTTTTTTCGTTGCTTTTAGTTAAGATCGAGTCTTAGATGCCCCTAAAAGAGTCGATGATGATTATATCTTTGAATACATAGATAATTGTTTTGCATAATCATAAGAATTAATTGTGAGTTTCATAGATATTGTGATTGGTATGAACATGTGAGATTATGATTGACATACAATAAAGCATGCATGTTTGAGTTAAATTGTTTCCATAATATCCTATGTGAGCTTTTGTGCCCAAATACTTTCTTCTTGTGCGTAAATGATAACATACATGGCAGAAATTGGTCTAAACTTCATCATTCTTTGATTATTCAATGACTGTGTCATAGATTTTAATGAACTCTAGAATGCTAGAACTTGCTCTTGATGATTTTTTAGACTATTATTCATGACTATGCCATGATTTCGAATATGATTGAGAAGATCTTGTTAGGATTACCACCAAACCCAAATAAAGCACGTGCCTAATTTGTGCCTAATTTGTGCCCGTCGTGGGACTCTTTAGTTTTAACCTCTTTGAGCCTACATTGAGCCTATCTTTCATCACCTTATACACATTCCATATGCTTAGAATAGCTATACCTTTACCTTTGTTCTCAAGACTTGGTAAAACTTATTATCATGGAATTATAACTTGGAGTGATGTTGTGAAACAAGTGTGGGGTGAACTGATAGAAGCACAATGTGCGACGATATTATATGCTTATGCCCTCGTTTATGCTTTGTTTAACCCTTATTTGTCTAAGATAGAGTCATAATATAGTTTAGTGTTAATTTGGTAGAGTTTGGCGAAAAATGGTTAAGAATCCGAAAAATGACTAAGTATGAGAAATCTGGAAAATAGTGAAAAATGTGTCTTTTTTATGATTTTGAGATGAGCAAAAATGCAATCTATCCATGATAAATTCGTATATATGTATATAGTAGTTTAGGTTTAATTTCGTGTCTAGTGTTAAAGGGCAGCCCTTGCTGCCGAACCTCATCTTCATCCCCCATGATAAATTCGTATATATGTATATAAGTGTGACAATTGTGTGCATATATGTTTGTGATAATTTGTGTTAACATTCTCATATTTCAGGTACCCTTAATCCCCGGCTTAGAACGATCCCTACTTGCTCATACTACTAACGATTGTAGGGTTATTATTGTTTGATGCTCGCTTCGGCGACTCGTCAATTTTTGGCGCCGTTGCCGGGGATCGAACCCGGGTCACCCGCGTGACAGGCGGGAATACTTACCACTAAAAATTGACGAGTCGCCGAAGCGAGCATCAAACAATAATAACCCTACAATCGTTAGTAGTATGAGCAAGTAGGGATCGTTCTAAGCCGGAGATTAAGGGTACCTGAAATATGAGAATGTTAACACAAATTATCACAAACATATATGCACACAATTGTCACACTTATATACATATATACGAATTTATCATGGGGGATGAAGATGAGGTTCGGCAGCAAGGGCTGCCCTTTAACACTAGACACGAAATTAAACCTAAACTACTATATACAAGTGATCATCATCTCTCACAAAACATTTAGCACCAAGACTCTTTAACATATAAACTCACATGCAAGAAAGTAAGGAACAAGTACCAACATGCTTAAGTTCAAAATTAGTTCCAACTACAACTTAGTTGTAAGACCTCTCAAGTTTTAAGACCGAACTTTTGGTTATGGGCCCTAAAGTTATGTTAATCCTTTTGAGACTTAACAATTGTGCGCAATGGTCTGAATTGGAGACAAGCAAAATAAGTAAGGTTGTCAATCATCTTATTTTAAACATGCAAGTATCTAAAGTATTAAACCCTAAGTGAGCAACACAAATCAGAGCGACCTTTTGAGTATGGCAACGTTCGTAATTACTCTAGCTGATTAAACCTAGCACCTAGATCAATGTTCAAGACAACACTAAGTACCGATTTTCATGCCCAATCCTTAGATACTAACCAATTTTGAACCTAAAACATGCATCTATACCACTGTCCTAATTATCTAATACATGAATTTACAAGTTACATATTACAAATTAGCATGCAAAACTCATTGTTCTTGTCGAAACCTATATATAAATCTAAGCATCGATTCAAACAAGTCTTTAACATACAATTTATAAAACCAAAATCGATTCATACATAGACATATAAACCAACACCAAACATACATGAGTGTTTCATAGACAAAACTAAACATAACTAAACAAAAATTACTAAACCTAAGAAGGGAGTGGATCACACTTTGAGACACCTTGAGAGCTTCACGTCGTGTGGATCCGGCGAAGTATGGAGGCTGGGTTGAGGCTGCACGGCAGTGAGTTGTGTCGGCAGTAGGTTATGAGGTGAGGTGAAGGTGGTTTTCGGTTTAGGTTTTTGTCTAGGATCTTTGGTGAATTTTGGTAGAGTTTAGGCCTTGTGTTTATGCTTGAGATGAGATGATTTTTCTGTAGGAAAACATGGCTATATATAGAGGAAAATTCGGCAGAAACCCTAGGTAGAAAACCTAGTCCAAATCGGCAAAGGCAATCCTTGTGCAACAAGGTTTTGGTTCCTTCCTTTCTTGGTTCTTCTAGGAAACTTCTTTTTCTGATTTTCTTCCTTGGATTGGGCTGCATATCTTCATGAACTTCTTGTGTAGGCTTGACAACTCCATTTGGTGAGCTTGGTCCATGGAAAAATGCCCCAAACCCGCAAGAACACAAGACCGGCAGCAACTCGGCTGGAATGACCTTGCTCCAGTAAATCCGACATATCTCCCTTCTCGGAGCTCCAATTGATGCGATTCCAAGTCTCAGCTAAACTAGACACATATAGCCATCTCCCCATAAAATATCTCGATCAAATTCCTTGTGAATCGTCGGGAATGATTTTTCGAAGTTGGATCAAAGTCCCAGGAAAATCCTGGAAGCCCCTGGATTGGTTTGCTCGGACTGCCGTTTTGCAGCCATCTTTTGGGTGACTTGCCGAATTCCGGTTGATCTGAAATTTTAACACAAAATTCCTTAGTATATGAATAATAAGCACACCAAATTTCATTGAATTCGGACAAGGATAGATCGCATTTTTGCTCATCTCAAAATCACGAAAAAGATGAACTTAGCAATGTTGAATAAATTGATTAAATGTCGTGCCTAAAAGAAAAGAAAAGAAAAACAATTCGGACAGAAAAATAAAAAGAGAAAAAGATTAGTCCGAAACAAAAGAAAGAGGAAGGCACGGTTTCGATGTGATTTTTGCTAAGTTGATTGTGAAATTGGAGTTTGTTTGAAAATTGAAGGTCTATCATTGTATACATGACCTTTTTTCGATTTCACTATTTGGGGAAGAAAAGAATGAAGAATGGGCCCAACAAGTTTAAACTTGGCCCTTGGAGTGAAGTCATAAGGAGTATTGAGTTTTACTAAGTCTTGGAGACATTTATCACCACTATCCTAAATGCAAATTCCTTATGCCAAGCCCCATTATATCCCCTTGTAAAGATTTCTCATGATTCTTAAAATAGGTGAACTTTCTATGTGGAGATTATCTCAAGAGTTGAGCTTAGGGTTTTGGTTCATTTGTGTACATAATTGTTTTATGAAGTTTATCTTGATAATACTATTCACAAAGTGCCTTTATTTGATGACATATGCAAGTTACTCTTTGTAATTCTTAATCCATTCTCTTGCACTTACTTTGAGTGAATATTGTCATTTCATGAGTGAAAAGAAGAGAGTATGCCTAGCGAGGAGGATTGAATTAACTTGACATGTTTACATGCTTATTTTCTCACTTCTTACTTATTCATGCCATGAAACATGTCTATGACACTTGGGATTATTGCGCTTACAATTGAATGCTTAAACTTGAAAGCTATGTGTTTAAAAGATCCTGAGACAATCATTTAGGGGCAGCAGTTTGTTTTAGTAGAGTCTTTTATTTTGTTTTGCTAAGGGACTAGCAAAAGCTAAGTGTGGGGTAGTTGATAGGAGCATAATATGCGACGTTCTTAATATATTTAACCCTCATTTATGCAATTGCTTAACCCTTATTATTGTTTTATAGAGTCGTTTAGTCAAGACAGGAGTCTTTGGTAGAGTCGGTTTGTGAAATGAGCTAAAACGTCTAAAAACGCTGAATTTGTGAAGAGTTTGAGTTGAACTAGGATTCTTAAGTCAAGAGTTTGATTCAAAGTAGGACTCCTTATGCAAATAAGAGTCTTAATCGGTTTAGGAGTCTACAATGTTTCGACGTGTCTGAAAACGTCTAAAGTCCTAAGAGTTTCAATGAAAGTATAACTCCTTGTTGAACCAGGAAATCCTGACTGAATCAGGAATTATACTCTTAATAAATCTCCTACATGTTATCTTGTCTTTTTAATATATATTTCTTCTCTTATTTTCAGGAATTAAAAGGATGAAATTCGACTGAACAAAATAAAGAAGAAATCAGGCAAAAATATTATCTATTGCCGAATTCAATCAAAGGGAAGAGTTTCATTGCTACAAGGACAAGACAAAGCATGTGTTATTCATATGCACATTGAAAAGGAGCACGACAAGACAGGCGAGGAGAAGAGGCTGAATCAAATAAGAAGTCCTAGAGCAAGAGAAGTTCATGGTCGGTCAAAGAGAAAAATAAGGAAGTATGTGGACGGAAATTCACTCAATATTCATAAATAATTTGGCTGAATTAAATCAAGGATAAATGGAAGAGATATTGTAAGATTATTCAACTACTATCCAAGGGATATTCAGCAACAAACTCAAGAGAAAAGAAAGGGATAATTCAGAAAAAGAGGAAGAAAAATCGCAACAAATCCTGATTAAAATTCTGTAGAATTCATGTGTACTTCATCCAACTTCAACGGACTCTTCTGGACAGCTCACTTTGAACCAGATGACGAGCCATATATGGATAGAAAGCTACAGGAGTCTAGTTTCCAACCCAACTAGAATCACTTCAATAGCTATTTTCTAGAGAGAGATATTCCGTAATCTTCACACAAAGGTCCTTCTGCCGGGTAGAGTTTAAGTTGGATTTGAGAACTTTAAAGCTGCCGAATCTCATCCTCTCTTACTTCTATATATACCAAGGCATAACTCTTCATAAATCATCTTGTCTTTCACTTTCACAAAGCCAAAGCTCTGCCGAAATAAACACCACAATACCAAAGAATACTTCAGCCGAATCCATCATCACCACTACACCTAAATCGCAACACCATCTCCAGCACCGAATCATCTCTTTGCCGAAGTCTTCAAGGTTCTTCAAAGTGTGATTCACTCTTTTCCCATGGCTTTATGTTTTCTTTGTAATTACAATACTTTGTCTATGAAGATTGTATGTATTTGTGGATGCTTATTTGGTTTCATTAATTCAGTTTTGGATTTTCGGTTTAATTTATTTGATTGTCTAATTTTTGAATGATGATCTTGATGTTTAACAATTTTATTCAGGTTTTATATTGTAATTGAAATCGCATGTGTTCTTGGTTTTGTTTCGGATTATTTTCTGAATTCATATGCATATAAATTGATGCATGAGTTCAGCCTTGATCATGGCTGAACCTTGTGTATTGGTTTCACTTGTCGAATATAACATAAGATGAATTATGCGCGAAGTTGATTCATCTTGTGTTAGTTCTTTGGGCTAGAGTAATTCTGAAAATTTACATATCGATGTGAGATGAGGTGACGCCATACTTGCTAATATGTTTCCAATTCAACTCATTGTATTTATGTGTTTCTTGGTTTAATTTCTACGCGAAGTGTTTTTAAACTGTTTAGCACTATGTTTAGAATTATGCGCGAAGCTAGTTCTAAATAATTAAGGAGTTTTGCTAATTACATGAACCGCGAAGGCTCTAATTAAATTGAAACTGAAATTGATCTTGAATACTTGTCTTTTTGTTATAATATTACCTTGTACGAAATTGATAAATTGATTGTGTGTTTTGTGTTTAGTGAGATTTGTGAAAGATGATGATCATATGTAAATATTTAATTTAGTTTTTAATTTCGTAATTTTCAGTAGGTTATAAATACAATTTCCAAACTCCCCCATATTAATATGATAATGCTTTATGAGAATTAAATGCCCTTGATTTCCCCGGATAGAACGATCCCTACTTGTCCATACTACACTCGACACAAGAAGGGTAATATATATGTATGCGATTATTTTGCAGGTACAAATTGTGCTCGTATTATGGTCGTATCAAATTGCCGAATTAATTCTTCCCTCCTTTCTTGCTTAATTCGGCATAAACCTTAAATGAATGTGCACGGAATCAAGTCTACATTCATTTAGGTTTTCTTCTTTTAATTCGGCATAGGACTTCTCTTTATTTCCGCCTCAAATTTTCTTCTTTGATCCGAATTCTTCTTTGAATTGTGGATGAAATTCAATCCACATTGTTCTTGCAATTCTTCATGTAATTCGGTATTAACCCTAAATGAATATTTATGGAATCAAGTCTACATTCATTTAGGATTTCTTCAAGTAATTCGGCAAAACCCTTCCTATGCCGAATTCTTCTTCTCCTCCTCATGTGCACGGTATGCTTTTCATTTAATCCAATTTCTCTTCTTTTAATTCCCTGAAAATAATAAAGAAAATAAATATATGTTAGGGAAATAATATTATATATGCCGAATTTGATTAGAGTAAGAGTTTGTTTCCATTTAAGTTTCCTAGTTCAACAAGGAGTCCTACTTTCACTGAAGCTCTTAAAACATTCGACGTTTTCAGAAACGTCGAGACATTGTAGACTCCTAAACCGATTAAGACTCTTATTTGAATAAGGAGTCCTACTTTGAATCAAACTTTTAACTTAAGAATCCTAGTTCAAATCAAACTCTTCACAAATTCAGCGTTTTTAGACGTTTTAGCTCATTTCACAAACCGACTCTACCAAAGACTCTGACTCGATTAAACGACTCTATAAAACAATAATAAGGGTTAAACAATTACATAAATGGGGGTAAAACACTTTAAGAACGTCACATATTATGCTCCTATCATGTCCAGCTAATCTTTCCAACATTTGGTCCATGAAGGGCAAAGGCATGTGATCCTTGCGTGTAGTAGCATTCAGCTTTCTGTAGTCGATGCACATCCTATGACCTGTCACCAATCTTTGTGGCACGAGTTCATCTTTGTCATTCTTCACAACGGTCACTCCACTCTTCTTGGGTACAACTTGGACGGCTGAGATCCATTGGCTATCCGAGATAGGATCGATTACGCCACAATCAAGCAATTTTATTACCTCGTCCTTCACAATCTTCATCATTGGAGGATGCAATCGTCTCTGCCCCTCCCTTGTAGGCTTGGCTCCTTCTTCGAGCAATATCCTATGCACGCATCTAGCATTACATTCGAAAAGTGTGATTGCCCAATAATACATGGAACGGTGAAACTGCCTGGGTCTTTCATCTTGGGAGGGAGTTTGCGTTGGATAACAGCTGAAACTGTCTCGCTCATCTTAACAACTTGCTCCTCTCTTGTATGCCTCCTTGTTGTACATAGTTCTTTTAAGAACTTGGCATACTTGGGTATCTGCTTGATGCATTCTAGTAAGGGTATGTTCACCTCCACCTTGCGAAAGATGTCAAGCACTTCCTCATCTGATTTGTCCTTTTTGGACTTGTTGAATCTTGAGGGAAAAGGTAAACATGAAGATGGGTTAGTTTTAACTAAACCACTAAGATTGGAATCGTTTACCTTAGGTACTTCCTTGTTGGAAGTTGCTGGATCTTTTTCTAGATCCCTCTTCCTCATTATTTCAAGCTCTTCCTTGCTCGTATCACACTCGGCCTTATCATTGCCGTTTGCATCAATTTCTTCCCCATCATTTATTTCGGCCTCTCCCTTCTTCTTTTGTGCTTTAGGGATTGGTCCCTCCAACACTCTACCACTCCTTGTGGTTATAGCTTGTGCTTGCTGCTTCTTGGGGTTCTTTATAACATTAGAAGGCAGCCTCCCTTGCTCATTGAATTGGCCCATAAAGTCAACAACCTGCCCCATCTGATTCTTTAACTCAGTTATATCCTTGGTATTGGTTTGTTGTCCTACCAACAAAGCTTGTGTAGAGGAATTCAATTGGCTCTACCCCATTGCTAGAGACTTCAGTATCTCATCAAAGTTAGGTGTATTAGGAACACCTTGATTGTGTGGAACGAATGGGGGCCTTTGGTATGGTACGGCTGCCCTTTGTTGAAATGGCACGCCACTTTGTTGAGCATTTGGTGGTACATTACGCTTGAGCACATTATCATTGTTGCTCCATCTAAAGTTAGGATGATCGTACGATACCTTGGGTTGAAATTCTGAAATCCTCCTCCTTGGTATCCCAAAGCATTGACCTCCTCTATTTTTTCTCCTCCCATTTGAGGGCATTGATCTGTCGGATGTCCCTCAACACACACCCCACACACTTGAGCAACTTGCCCACGTTGAGACTTCATCATTTGTGCCATCATGTTGGTAAGCTTGTCAACCTTTTCTTCTAGAGCCGGATTGACCCTTGTCTCATGCACTTACTTGGTTCGGACTTGAGGCCCGAATTATTAGTTTTTCAATGCACGTGTCTCCAAAAGTGTGGTGGCTTCCTCGTTAGTCTTCTCCAAAAACGAACCTCCAGCAGCTGAATCAAGAAACTCTTTGTCCAAATCACGCATCCCCTCATAAAAGTATTGCAAAAGGAGACCTTGGCGAATGCCATGAGCTGGACAAGATGACACCAACGTCTTAAAATGCTCATAATACTCATAGAATGGTTCATCATGTGCTTGCTTGATTCCAGTTATCTGACTCCTCAGCTGAGTCACCCTTGATGCTGGAAAATATTTGAGAAGAAACTCGTTGACCATAGTGTTCCATGAAACAATTCGTCCGGATGGTATAGTGAACATCCATATTCTTGCCTTGTCCTCTAGTAAAAATGGAAAGGCTCTCATCTTCATATCTTGAATATCAGCTCCTCTAGGACACATGGTCTCACAAGTAAATTGGAATTGTTGTAGATGTGAGTTCGGCTCCTCTCCTCAAAGACCATGGAACTTCGGCAATTGATGCAAAAATCCACTCCTTAGCTAGAAATCATCCGACTTGCCAGTTGCAACTGTCAGATTAGTGATGTTGGAAGGTGCCATGCTTTCACCCGTGACGTGTCCATTCTGCTCTCTGATCGAACCCATTTGTTGTGGTGGATCAGGTAAGTCAAAATTTAGATGTGTAGGGAATGGACTTATAAGTAGCTCAAACTCCGGATGATGGAGATGCTATGTCACGTTCAAAGAGTGACGATGTGGGGGAGACGAATTGGTGCTCAAACAATGGTGTGCTCGGTGATGCTTGCTTAGTTCTATCTCCACAAATTCTGTTTAAGCGATCCTCAATTTCTTGTGACCACCTTGGAATGATGGACATTCATGTACTTGAGAATTTGTGAAGATCAAGCTGTTAATAACTAAAAACTAAAACGAAAAAACAAGTAAAAGTTAGAATTAGGGGTTAGTAATATGAGTTAATGATATCAAAACAAATAAGTGATGAAATTTTAACAATTACAAAGTATAAGTGTAAACAAGTATTGAAGTATAAAACAAAATATTACTATCACAAAAATTTCGAACAAGTATAATATAGAACAAACAAAGTATAGGTATCACAAAATTTACAAGTATCATCAAGCATTCGGATTTAACAAAGGATTTGAACTCAATTTAAACAATATTTCCGAAAATATCAAAGCATAACAAACATGTCGAACACTTAGTGTCTAACTGCTTTTATTCACAACTTTAAAATTCGAGGTACGTGGAGCAGAGGAGATAACAGTGTAATGGGCTGAAACAGTCCAAGGTAGTATCATGATTTTATCCTATATACCTCAAAAATTAAAAGTAACATTTTAGTTCAAGCTTTTAGACATACTCATACTCAATCTACTTTAGGTTTCGAAGCTCGGCGGTCGTGCGGCCTAGGTGCTATCGTCTAGACACAAAATTCCGTGGTTTCAGAAGGCTAGAACGAAAGTTCTATCATGGAGCAAGGCAAGACTCGTTGTTGGTTACCACAAAGAGCGAACTCCCTATCGCCCCCTTCACAGAGAAGAGATAGCTGTCTATGGCCCTTGAGATCTAGTTAAACAAACCTTGACATTCATAATAAACACAAACGAACTAATAGGCGAACCTTTTTTCCCCTTACTCAGTTTGGAATATTGTGTTGAAAGTACCACTATTGTCTAATAAAAGCCGCCCTCACCCTCATAAAAATAGATTTTCCGAGTCGTCGCTCGTATGCGTGGGGGGGACGTATCTCACGTTTCCCAGTCTACATAAAAGGCGGATCTGCTATGGCATCATTCGTATAAAGGGTTAAGGCTATAAATTGACAATAGCGACCTTACCTATTCCTTCTTCCCCTCGAAAACTAAAGTAATTAGAACATAAATAAACCATTAAACTTCTAGCAATTTAACTAAGTGTAACAAACATATATCACATGATAGATCCAATAAATTTCGGCAATAATGAAAAACCAAAAACGAAAACTACTTAAATTATTACAATTCCGAAAAACTTATTATACAAAACCGAAAAATATAGAAATAAAACAATCCGAAATATGAACAAATAAACATAAAAACAATTGTTACAAAGTAACACTTCATGAAATTAAACAATTTTAATTTCCCCGGCAATGGCGCCAAAAATTGATGCAACCAAATTACGAGCACAATTTGTACCTGGAAAATAATCTCATACATATATTACCCTTCTTGTGTCGAGTGTAGTATTGACAAGTAGGGATCGTTCTATCCGGGGAAACAAAGGGCATTTAATTCACATAAAGCATTACATAATCATATGGGGGGTTGAGATTTGTATCTAATCAACTACTAAATGTAACGAAAATAAACCTAAAACTATTATTTACATATGATAATCTTCTCCACAAGAACACATAACACGAAATCACTTTACACATGTGTAACAGCCCGGCACACTTTGAGATATTGTCCGCTTTGGGAATCACCCCTCACGGTTTTGTTTCTGGGAGCTCACAAGCAACTTCCCCGTAGGGAACCCATCCTGGGATTGCTACGGGACGAGCAAGCTTAACTTCGAAGTTCGTATCTCCTCCGAAGCCACTGCGCCCCCAAAACGCGTCTCTTCATATTGTGTTAACCCTGCACATATAAGCATTGCATCCACACTCCCTCGGGCGATGTGGAATTTGTGACCTACCTACCTGCTAGCTTTCTACCCAGGTCAGGTCTGGGTCCACACAATCCACCCTAAGGCCGGGTAATCACAATCCACCCCCCTTAGGGTCCGACGTCCGCGTCGGCGCACTTCCGGCCGAGGACAGGCTCTGATACCATTTTTAACAGCCCGACACACTTTGAGATATTGTCCACTTTAGGAATCACCCCTCACGGTTTTGTTTCTGGGAGCTCACAAGCAACTTCCCCGTAGGTCTCCCATCCTGGGATTGCTACGGGACGAGCAAGCTTAACTTCGGAGTTCCTATCCCCTCCGAAGCCACTGCGCCCCCAAAACGCGTCTCTTCATATTGTGCTAACCCTGCACATATAAGCATCGCATCCACACTCCCTCGGGCGATGTGGGATTTGTGACCTAACTACTTGCTAGCTTCCTAGCCAGGTCAAGTCTGGGTCCACACAATCCACCCTAAGGCCGGGTCATCACAACATGCATTAATCAAAATAAAAGATTCAAGGCAGCAATATTTCACATAGCACTTAGACAAATTTAATTCCAATTCTAATTAGAGCCATCAGCGGTTCATCTAATCGTTAAGACTTCTTAATTATTTAGAATTAACTCAGCGTATAATCCTAAATATAGTGCTAATCAGTTTACAAACACTCAGCGTCGAAAGTAAACACGAAGAACACATAAACACAATAAGCCGAATCAGAGCCATGCAACAAGTATGGCGTCACCTCACCTTGCTTTAACATGTAAATTTTCATGGTTATAACCGCCCTAATAAACAATCTAAATCATAGAAACTCAGCGTATGAAGCAATCCAAATTATTTTGGTAGATAAAATCGGTACCTAAGGAGAAGCCACAAAGTTAGCCCTTAAGCACACGATCTGTGATGCACGAACTCATGAAAATTAATCAAACAACATCAAAATAACATGCGAAACCTACTGCCCTTTACCAATTATTTACGAAATCAACATGTATAAATATATACAATATATCATTGAAACCCTGAATCAAATTCACAAGCAATATATAAACCCTGAATCAAATTCACAAGCAATATATAAACCCTGAATCAAATTCGCAAGCAATATATAAACTCTTAATAAAATTCAGAAATCCTTAATAAAGTATACAAACCAAAAGTTATAATCCAACAAATCATACAACATAATATTGTAATTCATACAGAAAATTAAAGAATCCGTGAGTTAGACGAATCACACTTTAGAAGAACCTTGACGATGTTTCGGCAAAGGATGAATTCGAAGATGAAGAGTTGCGATTTGGAAAGGTAGTGGTGGTTCGGCTTTGATAAGTTTCTGTATAGGATTTATGGTTACACTTTGGTAGAGTTTCGGCTAGAATTTTGTGAGAGAAAGAGATGGTTTTTCAAGAGCAGCCGTACCCTTTATATAGGAGAGAGAAGGGTGCTAGGGTTTCGGTAATTAGGGTTTCGGCAACAAGAGTTTTTCCCGAATTCTTCTTCTTGTGTCTTCCTATGCCGTATTCTTCTTCTCCTCTTCATGTGCACGGCATGTGTTTCTGCCTAAACCCGGGGGTCTTGGTAGATACTTGATGAATCCAACTCGATCTCCTGCAATCCTGCTTACTAAGGGGAATACCGGGCGGGCCGGCCTTCACCTCTCCGATGCCTAAGTTAGTATAGTTGGAATATATATAACCTGGGCACGTATGTAAGCCGGGAGGGAGACAAGTTACCTATTTATGGTGGTAGTCGAGGCCCATATATAGGTGGTTGAGGGTGAGGGCTGGCCTTGCCCTTCGATGTGGGACTGGTTCCCTTCTGTTTGGATATTCTGGTGCCCTCTTTGGCAGGCAGGCGCCCCTGGTCCCAGGACCCTTGGAGGCAGGATAGACCGCTGGGCCCCGAGGCCTGGTGCTGGTGCTCCGATCCTGAGTCCTGGGCCGGGCCCTGGTGTACTTGCCGCGGGTCTGTGGGCTTGCTGTAGCCCCTCTGCGGCTACTGTCAACAAGTCCCCCAAGTTCCCGGTCAAGTGCAATCTTGAATGGGGACTTATCTGTCTTGCTCTTGTCCCGCAGACCCGCGGGGTTACCAACCTACAGGTCCCCAGTCCCCCAAGTCCGCGTTAAAGATTGGGCGTGACCGAGGTGAGTACCTGTTACTGATGGCAAGAAATAATTTATAAGCATGTTGGGTAATGTAAAATAGGATTGTGCTCGAGTGTTAGAGCATGGAACGGGGTGGAAACCCGAAGAGTGTATGAGATGATGCCATGCGATAGATGGTGCATGGAATGATGATGATGAGGCGTTGAAATCCGCCATGCGAGAGATTAATGCATGGAATGATGGTGATGAGGCGTTGAAATCCGCCATGCAAGAGATTAATGCACGGAATTCTGATTGGGTCTGCTGCCCTTCGAAGCTCACTGGTCCCGAACTGGGCATCCTGCCAAATCAGAACGGAGCGGTGCAAACTGGGCCAGAACCGGTTGTTCTGCCAAACCAGAACGGAGCGGTGCAAACTGGGCCAGAACCGGTTGTTCTGCCAAACCAGAACGGAGCGGTGCCAACTGGGCCAGAACCGGGCGTTCTGCCAAACTAGAACGGAGCGGTGCAAACATTTGCTAGTTCTTCTCAGCTTTGTGTTTAAATAAGCGATGAGGTAGATGTGCAGGTTTGTTAGCCTGCGGGGAGACTTGTTCTGTGTTAGAGATACAATCTGCCCGGTGGGATGGTGTAGAGATAACGAGTCTCCCCCATGTGTTCCCAAAGGTATCGCAGTTCAGTGCGATGCAGGGTTTTTATCCTGCTGGACAGTATCGCGGTTCAATGCGACGCAGGGTTTTTATCCTGCTGGACAAGGGTACATGTGTTAGATGTAGACTCGCCCGGTTTGTAAAGCCCATGCGTTTGCCATGGGGGCGGACTCGATGGGTGACATGCCTATCGAAACGAGTCCCCCTGTGAAAAAGCCATGGGTCCGGATGTTTATGTTCCCGGAAAGTACTCTCAACCTGGTGGGATATGACGGAATCGATGAGGTGGGCCTCGCCCGGGCGTTCTGCCATATCGAAACGAGGTCGTTGGTGTAAATGCGGGGGAAGATGCCATGGAGCCGGTTGAATAATCATAACCGCGGACTACCATGGTACCGGGCGGGACTCGCGCGGGTAATCATGCCATATCGGTGCGAGGTCCTGCTCAAACCCGGATAGATGCTTTTGAAGCGGTTGGATCAGCATAACTGGTGAGAGGCCTTCCTAAGCGGTTTGAATTGCAATGATGATGGCGTGCAACCGTGGAATCTGGGGAAGCGTAGGGGAGCGTGACTCCCTGGCTCCTGCTCCTACCTTCCTGTCGCCAGCGTGTGGGACAGGTGGCTGACATGCATTTAAGGAGGGAGTCCATCAGTCTCGTCAGTTATGATGGCGTGGGCAGTTTTACCAATGCTGGGACACGTGCCGTCAGGGGACGGTTTTGTGATGGAGGGCCTGGATTCGCAGGCGTTTGATTTGTTCTGATTGTGTTTTTTGGAGGGATTCCTAAATGCCTAGGGCACCGGTCTCCTCTATAAATAGGTCTCTTCTGCTCTTCTTTCTACCTTTGCTTTTTGTACGTTTTTAAGAGACCGAGAGAAAAAAGGGGAGGTGGTCCGGCGAGAAGAAAACCCTAAGTTCCTTGCCCCAAGAGATCCGTTGTTTGAAGCGCTCCCAAGCCTCCTTTTACCATTGCTCGTTGCTTTCGCTGGGCGGATTGTCCTCGGCTGAGCATACTAATCGGTAAGTTGTGTTCTTTGCCCCGGTGTGTCTTGGTTTTTTGTTGATTTGTTGTTTTGCGGCGGGGGGGGGGGGATCTGTGTCGCTGACTGGGTTGCTCAGCGGCAAACTTTTTTTGGGGGGGGGGAGGCCGTTGAAGGTGGTGTTGTAGTCTGTTGCTGACGAGCGTTAGGGTTTTGCTTTTCTGCCCCTAGATTAAGATGTACACTTCGAGTTCGGAGGAGGCTTCTGAATCTGCCGCAAGAGGTCCTGTGGTGGATGATGTGGAGAGGATGCAGGACTGGCTCGATTCTGAAGCCCCGGAGCAAGAAGCCGCGGACCGCTCCGGGAGCGGTGCCTCGTCCACGTCCTCGGATTCCGGGTCAGATTCCTCGGAAGCTGAGATACCGCACGGGGTGCGAATGGCCGGTGCGCACGCTGAAAGCTACACGCTTGGCAGGGGAAGAACTGCCGTGGTGTGTGACGAACCGGAGGAGAGCCTGACTCCCGCGGAGATCGCTGTGTTTCGGGAAACGTGGGGTATTTCGGACGATATCTTTTTGCGTCCACTGAACCCTGGAGAGTCGGCCTGTAACCCGGAGGAGGGTTGGGTTGCCGTGCATCCGGACCAGTTCCGGCACGGGATGTCGCTACCGCTGCCTGACTTTGTGCAGTATATTCTGAGTGCCCTGCCAGCGTCGCCCGCGCAGCTGCCCGGTCTTCAATGGAGGCGGCTACTAAGCCTAGGCTGCCTATACGACTTGTCCGGAATGAGTATGCCTACGATCAATGAATTCCGGGCGCTGTATAGGTTGTCCTACTCGAGGAAAACGGGGTCCAAAGGCTGCTTATCCTTCAACTCCCGCAACAATCAAGCGGTTATCACCACTATGCCTTCATGGGTAGACAACAGCTGGAGAAAGAAGGTGGTGATGGCCGGCGGGGCTTGGCAGGTGAAGAGGAGGAGGTACCGGGTGCCTGGCGCCTTCCAGCCCATAGGCGACCAGTCGTTCCAGCTGTCCGAGTTGGAGCAGGAGAGGGTCTTGACTATTCTCGGCTGCTGGGACCACCTGGAGCGAAGTTCGTACAACTTCATCCGGCGAGAAGTGCTGGAACACTGTGGGCTTGGGCGGGATCCCGGTGGGTAACAAACCCTAGCGGTGGGACTTGTGCTAGGTTTTGCTCAACAATTTTAACGTTTCTCTTTGTCCTGCAGGTGCGTCAACCCGGGCGGTGATCAAGCCCGAAAACACTCTTTCGATGGACGGGGAAGATCTCCTGAAGCATCTTACGGAGAAAGGTGCGAGCGTGGCCCGGTCCTCGGTGGAAGCGGACGGGCGGGTTACGTTGCATGCGGAGCCCCAAGCCCGGGATCTGGACGAATCGTCCTACGTGCCGGAGCGAGTGAAGACCCATCACTCTGTGGCAGCAGCGGTGCCAGGGAAGGGCAAGAGCACCGGGGGACCGGTGCGGGTTCCTGGGGGAGAAAACAGGGTCCCCAACCGTGCGGCGAGCCTGGGTATCGCTGCTTTTGTTCCTCGTGCAAGCGCACGTGCCGCCGCTCCCGAAGGGCGGGGAGAGAAGCGGAAAGGGCCGGAGGGTCCGTCCCCTTTGCTGGTGACGCTAACTGGCGGATTATCCCGGGAGGTCCTGGCGAAGCGGGTCAGGACAACCAGCAGCGTAACATCCCATGCTGGGGAGGGAGCCGGAGCGGCCCGCCAGAGCAGTCCTGCGCCTGCGGAGGTGGGTATGGGAAGTCCGGACAATACTCTCGTTCGGCAGATGATGGCGGACCTGGCCAACTTCGGCCTGGACAGGCCCGGGGTTGAAGGCGTGCTGGCGGGTGGCAACCGGCCAAAATGCAAGGAATCCATCCTCCGGGTAAGTACCGCATGGTACCACCGTATTGCTTATATCCCGCCTTCTTTCTTTGCCACTTGACTGCCTTTACTGTCCTGCAGCTGCTCTACCACCTGTACCAGTCGGATGCAAGTGAGGAGCTCCCGGTGCTGAAGAGGCAGATAGCTGCGCTATCCAGGTCTCAGAAGCTTCTGGAGGTGGAGAAGTCCCGCTCGGATCGGGAGAAGGCCAGGGCGGAGGAGAGAGCCAAGAAGATGGAGGAAAAGGCCAGGAAGATGGAGGAGAGGGCCCGGGAGCTGGAGGAGCAGAACCGGAGCATGGAGAGGGAGTGGGAGCGGGCTGACGCTGAGAGGGCCGAGCTGGAGGCCAAGATAGACGAGCTCCAGGCGCGTGCCGCCGCTGCTGCTGCTGGCGGAGATGATCCGGGTCAGTTCGACCGGTTCGTTCTTCAATACGAGGAGAGCAATCGGTTCCTGGACTGCCTGGAGAAGGCCCGGGAGGAAGGCATCTCGGATGCCTACACGGAATGGGCGGCGAAGGGGTGGTTAAATACTTCCCTGATGCCTGGTACCTCTGCCGAAGGAAATGCTCCTGTGGAGCCGGTCATCCAGCAGCTGGCGGTGGAGAAGCAGTCAGGAGCAGAACATCGCTCGCACTTGGATTCTTTTACCAACAGTGCCGAACCTGCCGGAGCTGAGGTCGACGACGAAGCCACCGCTGGAGATGCGGCTCCATAGGATGTTTTTCTCGCTTTTGCTTGTAAAAGAAACTCTCCGGAGCGGTTTACTTTTTGGATACTTTAACTATGAATATATATATCTGAGCTTGCGGGGCCAGAGTTTTCAAAAGTAGTTTGCATATATTTGATCTTTACAATCGGTTGAACCGGCGATATGCCAAACTAGCCGCCTGGACCCAGCGGGTTTACCAGGCCGGGTTACCCTCCCGGTCGGGGCCTGCTCCTCTCTCCCCTACATATCTCTGGAGCTGGCCGCTGTCAATCAAGCCCTGCACTGCAGTCTTGAGGGCGAAGCACTGGTTCGTCCGATGAGTTGCCTCATCGTGGTACGAGCAGTACTTGCCTGTCTGCGCCGTCGTGAGCTTCCCCTTGGGGTACCTTCTCTGGGGCGGTGGGGCAATGACGTCCGCATTCTCCAACAGGATGTCCTCATATGATGCGGTGAGAGTGGAGAAGACTTCTTGATTAGCCGGGGGTGCTGGCATAATTGCCAGGGGGCGCTCTTGGTGGTACGGTGCAGGTTTGTTCTCGGTCCGAGGCTGGGGCCTGTCAGAGAAGGGTCTCTGCTGTCGCTGCGGCCAGGTCTTGCCGTTGTTGTTGTTGTTCCGGCCGGGTCGGCGACTCCCGTGCTCGGCTCGCTGGCCGGGTTTGCTCTCGTGACTGCGCGGGGGATCCTCTACCCGGGGATGGTCCAAAGACTGCTCATCCCGCTTCCTCTTCAGCAGGTGGTTCCCGTAGGTCTCATGATCAGCCTGGGCATGCCGGATGGCCATAGCCATCAACTCGTCGTAGCCCTGAGGGAGTTCTACCCTGACGGCGTAGGAAAACTTCCCTGCCCGAAGCCCCTGCTTGAATGCCATCTCGGCGATGCCTTTGTCCAAGTTCCGGACTCCGGCCGTGGCCGTCTGCCACCGGTTGACAAAGGTTCTCAATTCTTCCCCGGGGGCTTGGATGCAGTTGAAGAGGACGGTGGATGTCCGCGCTCCCTCGACTCGGAGGATGAAGCGGCCTACGAATCGGTCAGCCAGCTGTTCGAATGCCTCGATTGAATTCGCAGGAAGCTCGTAGAACCAACTGAGCGCTTCTCCGGACAGGGTCTCCTGGAAGATGTTGCAACAGATGGCATCGGAGTAACCCTTGGCGCAGGTCTGGGATCGGAAGCTGTCCAGATGCTGATACGGGCAACCGGACCCGGAATAGGTGAGCTTGAGGGACTTCTGGTTGCCAGATCTCCCCGACTCTATGACTCGGTGTGAAAAGGGGCCCATGCGCTCGTTGAACCGGGCGCCTTCCAATGGCCGGGCCGCTCTCCTCTCGTTTGCCTCCATCTGGGCCTTCAGATCCGACACGGTGCTGGCTAGCAGTTGCAGCGCCCGGGCGGTTGGAGTATCCACTTCACCCACGGACGAAGTGTGCGGCTGGTGGGAGGCGGGCGTGCTCTTCGGCAGGTCCTCGCCGGCTCGTGACTTCTCCCGCATAGGCTCGCTGGATCGGGCGCCCGAAGATTGTCCAGCCTCTAGCCGCCGGGGTTGGAATAGCAGGGGTGCGGCTTGTGCCTCGGCCATGGCAGCACTGCGCTGCTGCCCCCTCTCTAGGGCGGCTACCAGGGCGGTGTTTACTGCCTCTATCTCTTCGTATCGGGCCTGGGACTTGGCTCGGTCCCGGTCGTTCTCCTCTCTGAGACGACTAACTTCCGCGGCCATTGCCCGTACCTTTCCCGCCAAGCCGTCATGGTCGGGGCTGTACGTGGGGTCTTGATCCTGGCTCTCAGACTGATCACTCGGATCATCCGAGAACGTCAGGGATAGGCCACGAAGCACTGGGCTGCCTTCGTCCTCTATCGGGTCTTTCCCGTGCGAGTTCTCGTGGCGGGGCTCTGGATCACCAGAGGGCCCTCCACGGCTCCTTCCCAAATCGCTGCCCTGCTCGCCACGCATCTCCCGCGTGACGACAGGGGTGGAGGCGAGCGTTTGCACAGCTGCAATACGCCCTTCCTCAGTAGTTCCTTTCTCTTGACTCATTCCCACAATCTCAGCCAGCGGTGTTGCTTGCACGGCTTCTTGTTCAGAGTTCCCATAGACGGCGCCAATTGTTTCTGCCTAAACCCGGGGGTCTTGGTAGATACTTGATGAATCCAACTCGATCTCCTGCAATCCTGCTTACTAAGGGGAATACCGGGCGGGCCGGCCTTCACCTCTCCGATGCCTAAGTTAGTATAGTTGGAATATATATAACCTGGGCACGTATGTAAGCCGGGAGGGAGACAAGTTACCTATTTATGGTGGTAGTCGAGGCCCATATATAGGTGGTTGAGGGTGAGGGCTGGCCTTGCCCTTCGATGTGGGACTGGTTCCCTTCTGTTTGGATATTCTGGTGCCCTCTTTGGCAGGCAGGCGCCCCTGGTCCCAGGACCCTTGGAGGCAGGATAGACCGCTGGGTCCCGAGGCCTGGTGCTGGTGCTCCGATCCTGAGTCCTGGGCCGGGCCCTGGTGTACTTGCCGCGGGTCTGTGGGCTTGCTGTAGCCCCTCTGCGGCTACTGTCAACAGCATGCTTTCCTTGTTTCTTGATCGACAAGTTTCATGGCATGTGCTCAGCATGCTTCTCATTTAAATCCAAATTCCTTTAGTTTAATTTCCTGAAAATAGATAAGAGAAAATAGATATTAGGAAAATAAAAATAATGTATGCCGAAATTAATTGGAATAAGAGTTTGATTCCATTTAGGTTTCCTGGTTGAACAAGGAGTTCTACTTTCACTGAAACTCTTATAACCATCGACGTTTCTCAAAACGTCGAGCCATTGTAGACTCCTGAACCAATTAGGATTCCTGATGTGACAAGGAGTCCTACTTTGAATCAAACTCTTCATAAAATCATCATATTTCGACCCTTAAGCTCATCTCATATATCAACTCTACCAAAGTCACCGACTCGATTAAACGACCCTATAAAACAATAATAAGGGTTAACACTACCAGATACGGGGGAATAGCCGACGAAAATTTTTTCGTCGGCCATTCCATTTTTTCGTCGGCTATACCCTCTGCCGACGAAAATTTCGTCGGCCATAAGTCGTCGGTAATACGCCGTCGGTAATACCAATGGCCGACGAAAAAAAAAATTTCGTCGGCTATAGTTAAATATGGCCGACGAATCCAAAAATTCGTCGGGCAAACGTGGGAGAAATAGCCGACGAATTTCGTCGGGTATTTTTGAGTATGGCCGACGAAATCCATTAAGTATGGCCGACGAATTGTGTTTTAACTATAGCCGACGATTTAATAAAATTTCGTCGGCTATTTCCTCGAAATATATTAATATTTTAATAGGCATAATTAGTTATAGCCGACGAAATACTAGAATTTTCGTCGGCTATACAACTTATAGCCGACGAAAATTGGTAAAATTCGTCGGCTATTCTTAAATTTTAGGCAAAAAAAAAATTAAATTATGCTTTGGATGGAGGAGGGGAATGAGGAGGGGAAGGAGGAGGAGGAGGCCGGAGGAGGCCGGAGGAGGGGAAGGAGGAGGAGGGGAAGGAGGAGGAGGAGGCCGGAGGAGGCCGGAGGAGGGGAAGGAGGAGGAGGAGGAGAAGGAGGAGGGGAAGGAGGAGGCCGGAGGAGGAGGAGAAGGAGAAGGAGGAGGAGGAGGAGGAGGAGAAGGAGGAGGAGGAGGGGAAGGAGGAGGAGGAGGAGGCCGGAGGAGGAGGAGGGGAAGGAGGAGGAGGAGGAGGGGAAGGAGGAGGAGGCCGGAGGAGGGGAAGGAGGGGAAGGAGGAGGAGGAGGAGGAGGAGGCCGGAGGAGGGGAAGGAGGGGAAGGAGGAGGAGGAGGAGGAGGAGGAGGAGGAGGAGGAGGAGGAGGGGAAGGAGGGGAAGGAGGAGGAGGCCGGAGGAGGGGAAGGAGGAGGCCGGAGGAGGAGGCCGGAGGAGGAGGAGGGGAAGGAGGAGGAGGAGGAGGAGGAGGCCGGAGGAGGGGGGGAAGGAGGTGGGGAAGGAGGAGGAGGGGAATGAGGAGGGGGAGGAGGAGGAGGAGGAGGGGAAGGAGGAAGAGGAGGCCGGAGGAGGGGGAGAAGGAGGAGAGAAAAAAGGCGGGAGGATTTAAAAGATTTAGAAGGAGTATAGCCGACGAAATAAAAATATTTCGTCGGCTATACTTAGAGAATAGCCGACGAAATTAAAATATTTCGTCGGCTATTCTCTAAGTATAGCCGACGAAATCTTTTATTTCGTCGGCTATACTTTGGAAAATCAACAGCCGTCGGATCTGAGCCATCCAACGGCGGACAATAAAAAGGCGCGGATCAAGAGTTTAGCCGACGAAATATTTGAATTCGTCGGCTATACTTAGAGAATAGCCGACGAAATTTGAATGTTTCGTCGGCTATTCTATGAAAACATACTAAAATGCCGTTTTGAGGCCCTAAACGAACTCGAAAGCCCGAAAAAGCCCACACGTCGTGGCAAAGCTACGAGTTTTGTTCCTGGCGTCGTTCCCTTTCCGGAATGGTATCACAATCGTCATTCGGACGCCGGATGCCAAATCTGCAGTAAACCGGGTTTTGACTGATTTCATTATTTCGGCACACGGATTTTATCGGAATCTTGTCATTTTTCAACCGTAGACGTATTTCATTATTTCGGTCATATCTTATTTGACGACATATTTGCATTTGAAGAGTGTACGTATAGTAACTATTTGAAACTATACATTCACTTAAACACTTAGTAAACAAGTTAAGGAACATTAGTGCATATGTTCCGATTTTGAATCTAAAAGTTTGGAAAATCTATTCCAACCGTCAGATATCACCGTTAAGATTAAATACATGTATGAAAAAAAATCCAACTACATCTGACAACGTTAAAGGCTCGATCGGGACGGTCAACCGGGTGAGTCAAACCTCTAAACGCTTTAAAACGGAAATTGGCCCGTCTAAATGACGTTTTTTGGCCTGATCTTCAATAGAGAATAGTTTCAGATTGATGAGACGCGACTAATCGTATAAAAATTTTCCTCAAAATATTTACCGACCGTCAGACTACCCATAGGAAAACGGGAGTAAAAAACAGTTAACCGCAACATTCGGCACACAGATTTTGTCGGAATCTTCCCATTTTTCAACCGTAGCCGTATTTCAATATTTCGGTCGTATCTTATTTCACGACACTTTTGCATTTGAAGGATGAAGCAATGGTTTGTCGATAGTGATAGAAAATGGAAACTGCTCTTTTTTTGTTTTTTTTTTTAATCATAGCCGACGAAATCAAACCTAGTATTCGTCGGCTATGCTATTCTTTTGTCGTTTTCTGTCAAAAATAATCGTATAATTATTTTTTTTAAAACTTATGGCCGACGAAATACTTAATTTTCGTCGGCCATTGTTCGTAAATAATTATTTTTAAAAAAAGTATGGCCGACGAAATAATTAATTTTCGTCGGCCATTGTTCGTAAAATAATTATTTTTAAATAATTTATGGCCGACGAAATAATTAATTTTCGTCGGCCATTATTCGTAAAATAATTATTTTTAAAAAAACTTATGGCCGACGAAATAAAAAAGTTTCGTCGGCCATTCTTCCAAAAGTTTATAGCCGACGAAAACTTTAAATCGTCGGCCATTATAGGAGTATAGCCGACGATTTTTCATTTTTACCGACGAAAAAAAAAATCGTCTGCCATTCTATGGGAATGGCCGACGAATTTTTTTTTTTGCCGACGACAAAAATTTTCGTCGGCCATTCTTGGGAATAGCCGACGAAAAAAGTGTTTCGTCGGCCGTTTTTTTTTTTTTCGTCGGCAAAGCCTTTTTTTCTTGTAGTGTAAACAATTGCATAAATGAGGGTAAAACACTTTAAGAACGTCGCATATTATGCTCCTATCAAGAATGCAATTTTCCAGGAAATAACTTAAGACGAGAATGAAAAAATAAAATTTTTGACTAATTTGAAACGTTTTTCTCCTTATCATTTTATCATGATACACTCTTGTCTTTTCCTTGTAGATCCAAGCGGCATCATATGCATCATTCCTTATTTCCTCAAGCTCGCTTAATTGCAATTTTCTGTGTAAACCTGGCGCATCTAAGTTCATGTTGAACTCCTTTACCGCCCACCACGCTTTGTGTTCGAGTTCCACTGGGAGATGACATGTTTTGCCGTATGTAAGCCTAAAGGGAGACATCCCTATAGGCGCCTTGTAGGCTGTCCTATATGCCCATAAAGCATCATCATGTCTGTCGCTCCAATCTTTCCTTATTGGGCCAACAGTTTTCTCCAAGATCCTCTTGATCTCCATATTCGAAACTTCTGCCATTCCACTTGTCTGAGGGTGATATGGGGTGGAAACCTTGTGAGTAACTCCATACTTCTTGAGCAAAGCTTCTATAGTCCTGTTGTAAAAATGAACCTCCATCGCTTATAAGAACACGTGGTACTCCAAACCTGGAAAATATGTTAGTTCTCAAGAAATCTGCAACAACTTTAGAATCATTAGTCCTTATGGCTTTCGCTTCCACCCATTTAGACACATAGTCAACCGCCAATAAGATATATAGAAAGCCTTTGGAAGAGGGAAAATGTCCCATAAAATCAATTCCCAAACATCAAATATTTCAACAATAATAATAGGGATAAGGGGTATTTGATCTCTTGAACCAATGTTACCTGTTCGTTGTCACCTATCACATGTCATGCAAAATGCATATGCATCTTTGAAAATCATGGGAAAATAAAATCTGCAATCCAATACCTTACACTACCAGGAAAAATACCTTAGGCGACGAAATATAAATAGTTTCCTCGCCTAAGAGTTCTTAGGAGACGAAAAATATTTCGTTCTCTAAGCTAGAAATTTCGTCGCCTAAGACTATTCTTAGGCGACGAATAATTATTTTCGTCGTCTAAGAGAACACTTTAACGACGAAAATTAATTTCGTCGTCTATGCATTTTCTTAGGTGACGAAAAAAAAATTTGTCGCCTAAGGTTTTTACTTAGGTTACAAAAAAAACTTTCGTCGCCTAAGATCTTTACTTAGGTGAAGAAAAAATTATTTTTCGTCGTTTAAGTATTTAACTTAGGCGAGAAAAGTGAATTTTCGTCGCCTAAGAAAACACAAAGACGCTGACAAATATTTGTCGTTAGAGTTATTTTCTAACACGACGAAAATTATGTTTTCGTCGCCTAAGATTTACACTTAGATGAGGAAACCATTTTTTCGTCTCCTAAGTGTGCATCTTAGGCGAGGAAAGTACCATTTCGTCGCCTAAGTAAATATTAGGTCAACATTATTTAAACTTATGTCTCTCTATGGGGAGCCATAGTATCGGGATGTAAAAGTTTTCAAATTTTTACATGGATAATTAGGTTTCATCTATATGAGAGTTTAATATTTAAAAGAGTCGACCAAACAAAGTCATCTAAAAGTGCGTAATGGCGTTTTCGTTTGATAAGTTTTATGAAAATATGATTGACCATTTGGAGATTTCGCTGGTTATGTTGGATTATAGTTTCCTCAAGATAATAAAACTGGGCTTATTAATTTTTTTTTATTAATTAATAAATAAATAAATAAATATATATATATATATATATATATATATATATATATATATTTGGGGTCCGAGTCGACCAAATGCACCTATGAACTCGTCGCAAAATTTTAAACACATTAAAATTAAGCCGCCTATAGATTTTTAAAAAAATTACTTTTACTTAGACCACGAAATAATCAGTTTCGTCACCTAAATTCTTACTTAGACGACGAAATAAAAAGTTTCGTCGTCTAAGTAAGAACTTAGGCGACGAAATAGTTATTTCGTGGTCTAAGTAAAAAACCCTAAACACATTAAAATTAAGCCACAAATAGATTTTTAAAAAAAAATTATTTTCTCTTAGACCACGAAATAATCATTTTCGTCGCCTAAGTAAAAACTTAGGCGAGGAAACCATTTTTTCGTCGCCTAAGTGTGTATTTTAGGAGAAGAAAGTATTATTTCGTCGCCTAAGTAAACTTATCACACAAATACGGTATTACGTACCTTTAGATGACCTTGTTTCATCGACTCTTCTAAAAATTAAACTCTCATATAGATGAGACGTAATTATCCATGTAAAAATTTGGGAACTTTTATCTTCCGATACTGTGGCTCCCCATAGAGAGAGTAAGTATAAATAAGGTTAACCGCATCGATCGGGGCTCTAATTTTATCTGATTTAAGTGATTTTTTTACCATCATCGTAGTTCATCATAACGATCAAATGTTATTTCATATCGTTTTTCAAAATTTGAATTCTTTTATATAGTTGTTTCGAAAAGTTGTACACTTGAGTATAATCTACTAATCAAGTTATACCGCATTAGTAAACATGTTGTCATTATAATGGCTAAATTCACAAAATAAAAATTTTTACCGTCTGATGTGATCGTTATAGTTAAATTTGAGTTGAGTATAAAAATCAACTCTTTTCGTGAACGTTCGATGCTCGATTGAAACGGTCAACCATATTTTCATAAAACTTATCACACGAAAACGCTATTATGTACATTTAGATGACCTTGTTTGGTCGACTCTTCCAAACATTAAACTCTCATATAGATGAGACGTAATTATCCATGTAAAAATTTGGGAACTTTTACCACCCGATACTATGACTCCTCATAGAGAGAGATAAGTTTAAATAAGGTTGACCGCATCGATCGGGACTCTAACTTATTCGGATTTAAGTGATTTTTTTACCATCACCGTATTTCATCATAACGATCAAATGCTATTTCACAGCGTTTTTCAAAATTTGACTTCTTTTATATAGTTGCACTACTGGAAAAAACATCATTTGCGGCGCACATTTTACGGCGTGCTTTATTTGCGGGTCGTAAATGAGTGTTATTTGCGGCGTGTTCTATTGAACGCTGTAAATGATATAAGAATTTTATCATTTACGACGCGCATTTTGTGTACGCCGTAAATGAGTGTATCTATTTACAACGTGTGAAAAATGTATGTCGTAAATGAGTGTTTATATTCTTTTTACGACGTGTTTGGTATGCCGTAAATAAAATCATGAAATTTTGGGACCGAAAGCCCGCCCGGCCCGAGTACGTCAATAATATATTCGAGCCCTTCCCACTTTCCCAGCCCTACAGTTCCAGTCTTCCATATTTCCACTGATTCTAGATTTGAAGCCTCCAGCAACTCCAGCCGACCAGCCTCCAGCAACTCCAGCCGACCAGCCTCCAGCCGACCATCGATCGATTGATTCGATTCTTGAATCTTGACGTCGGACACCCTGAGCAGCCGTCCCACTAGCCCAGCCGAGGACACCATCGAGCTCCCACCATCAGATCGACCCCCATCGAGCTCCCACCATCAAGCCCTGAGGACTCCTGCCGTCGAACCCTAGACCTACACCTCCTCCTCCTGCCGTCCCGCCGTCACTCCCGCCGCCGCGCTCAAGATCCCAGTCATCCCACGACCTCGCTCAGGCGGCTGAGGTCGTCTCCGTCTGTCTCCTCCTCCAGTCCTAAAGAGTAAAGACCGAGCCCCGCAGCTCGTCTCCGTCTCTCCGTCGTTCGGTTTCTCCAGTCTTGAGGTAAGCGAAGGGCCGAAGTCACAATCGATCAGGCGTCTCTCACTCCTCGCAATCGACCGGCCCTAGTCCATTCTGCTCTGCTCTGTGTTTCGGGATCAAAGCCTTGAAGCCATTTCTTGCGGCGGACCTCACACTCTGTTCTTGACCCGCGCCGGCCGGGTTTTCGCCACCGGGCTTAATGATTTCTGACAGCTTGGGGTCTCCGGTGATGTGCTTTATGCTACTGTATGTAGTAGTATGATCAATTCTTCATGTTTTGGTGTTGATTTGTGCTTGTTACACATTGCAGGAGCCGGTGGAGGTATTGGGAATCGACAAGCAAGTTGTTCAAATTTCGGCTGGATATTATCACTCTTCTGCTGTTACAGGTATTACTCATTCAAAACCAGTTGCTTTGTTACTTCAGTACGAACTTTTTAGGCTAGGAAATTATGTTGCGTGCTTGAATTCATGTTTGTACATTGTTTAGTTGTTTATATTTACTGTTTGTTAGAGGAAATAAGGTTTAGTATTGAAATTACGCCTCTCTAAAGTGAAGTCATGGTAGAAATAGACATGCATTTCTGGAGTATTGAACTGTGTACAATGTTTTGCAAGTGAGTTAATTTTTTCCCCTTAATGCTATGTTCATTAACTGTACTTTGAGATCATTAGTCATACAATTGAATGCTTTTGTTCTAAAATTTTCTCTTATAACTTACCATTTTTGTTATAACATTAGGAAAACTTCCTTCCAATTTGTTGAAGCTGAGATCTCTGTAAGATAATAAGTAGAGGATGTTATAAGAACCGGAAACTTACTAATTGGAAGCTTAATCGAGAAGATAGAACCTCATTGATTAAACTGCTATCGAGATAGTATTAATTGAATGTGCCTTGTGTACTTGAATGAGTATTAGAATAAATAAAGTTGAAGAATAGCAGTATTACAATTTATTCAAATGTGCCATTGCTCTTAGATCTGGAATAGGTCCAGATAAATTACAGCTCCTTAGCATTCTGCAATAACTCAATATTAGCATAGTTGCGGATAAACATGCATTAGTCTAGAACAATATCTGAAAAAGAATACACCATGTTTTAGACTTACAATCTTTTCATGCCTTTCATATTAGTCAGGTTTGGAAATAATGAACCGTCTCCATTTAAGTCACTGATCCTTCTGCATCAATTGAATCATAAATGACTGTTATGCAAAATTAATCCCTCTGATATGAAGCTATAGTATATTGTAATTGTATAATATGGTTTTCAGTGTTATACTGTTAATATATTGAAGAGCTAGATGTGGAACTGACAGTTCTGTTAAATTACTCAAGACAGAGAAACTAGCCGGAATGGGGCCTCGTAGACCACTAGCTTGGATCTCTCTATCAAAAACAGAATTCACAACATGGATAGAGATTACACCAAATTATGATTTAGGAGTTTTTTCTTTTTTGAAATGATTTAGGAGTTATATTATAATAGAAATAAGCACCTACAATTTTATAAGTTGCCTCCAACTTCTGAAATAGTAAGGAATTCTTCCGGTGAAGTTGTTACTGCTAATCCTCCTGTATAAAAGGAAAACTCATAACATGACAGCTGAAAATTTCTTCAAAAGAAAATTGCAAGCCATTATGTGAAGTGTCACTCACTAGTTTGTTGATTTGTTGGGATGTTTCAATGTCTGAGCTAGGTTTTGGTTTCATGTTCTGCTGCTAATTTGTCATTTGTCATGCCCTCTTGTAGCACTGCTGTGGCTTGTGGCTGCGGCTTGCATCAAGTCGTTCAAATTCTGGGGCAACCTCTGAATTAGGTACAATATCAATTTGCTTCTCTTTCTTTCTTATTCTGTCTTTTGGTATAAGCTGAATTAATGTTCAGCTGTCCATGCCTGTCTTGCAAACTTTATGTTCACTTGGATGAAAGAAATTGGATTCTTTTACTTCCTATCTCATGCACTTGGATGAAAGAAATTGCAAACTTTATTTCTATTTTGAGTTGGGTTAGCTGAGTATTTCATTTATGTGAAATATATACCCACGTACATTGGTATATGGTGAGTCCAAACTTCCAGTCCATTGTAGTGACTAATGAAACTGAGATGAAAAATTATTTGTGTTTGTTCTGGTTATGTAGGCAAAAATGGCAGCAGCTATGAAGATGTTTAGAAGGCCACACCATGGATGACATAGTATAGTTTAATCTTATATTTTGCAATGAGTAGAGACAATCAATCTAATATGCTTTGTTAATCTAGAATGTTTTAGCATGGTGATGAAACAAACTTTGGTATAAGTTCTCTTTGTGTACCATTGAACTCGTGTTGGAATATCAATTTATTATTTGCAATCAATCTTTTGTTCAGTTATAAATTTAGATTATGAAATGGTATTGCAAATGTACAGGAAAGAAAAATTCTCAGTAATATCACACACATTCTGCCTTGAGCAATTACAGCATGCTTTTGATATCATTCACGACGCGAAAATGATATCAATTACGACACACAAATATCTCAATTACGACACGCTTGGGTATTAATAACGACGTGCATTTGGATCTCATATACCCTTTTACGGCGCCATTTTAAGTCTTTCACGACGTGCTTGGAGAGTCTTTTACGGCGTGTGGAAAACGCGTCGTAAAAAATATTTGTCTTTTACGACGACTCCATTTACGGCGAACAAAAGTGTGCCGTAATTTTTCT